>JAJTUV010002247.1:0-360956 GCA_021653895.1 Mastomys natalensis | reverse complement strand
TTGTGTAAAGATGTGCTTCATAATACTTTTAAATCGATACATGAAATGTTTATGGCAGTGTTAGGTTTTACCAAAATAATATAAATATCTTAAAAAATCAAATTATGAAAAATGTCTACCTAGAAGGAGTACAAGTTAAGCTAAGGTAACTATGTGTCAATAAACACAAAAATTACACAATTTCTAGGATACTCATATAGAAGGTTACAACAACTATTAAGTAACCAACGAAGGGAGAAAATACATATATCTTGAAATAGGAATAATATTTTTATAGGGATAATAACATCACTTTTAACAGATCTATGGCATAGCTTTCTTAATATCTTACATTGTCTTATGGGATATAGTAATCAATAGGGCACAGCTAAGCATGTTATCATATAATCTAAAAAGAGTCTAGACTTTAAAAGCAAACAGAAAATAGAGTTGTAAAATAACAGAAAGAGATTAGATTTGGAAGCCATAAATTTTTGAAACACTATCAAAGGTCTACTAAACTAAGCTTATGTACATGTGTACTTTTCAGCTTTGACTACACACTTATAGAAGTTCAGCACTGTAATATACTGCCACTGAGTGGCGAAAAATAAATAAAAAATAAACCCAAGCCTCATAAGATTTAGAACAAATTGCTCGGAAGGTAAGGCACATTGATCTCCATCCCCCAAAACCCACAGGTTGGAAGGAGAAAAATCAACCCTTGTATTTTGTCATCTGACTTCAAATGAGCAATGTCATGTGAACACACACACATACATACACACACATGAAATCTCTTATGAAACTAGGTTAGCTAATGAGCATGTAAACGAGGTTAGAGATGCCCACCTGTGTTCCTGTGTTACTAAGGCTGCTAGAATTCTGTACCCATTTTCTGAGTCATAGAAAGTAAAGCAAAGTATGTTGTAATTTAGATGCTTCCAGGAAAAATAAAAGGACGGGGACCATGGAGATGGCTCAGCAGTCACGTGTCTGCCACACAAGTATGAAGACTGGAGTCTGTATAACCAGAACCTTTGTAAATGCAGAGTGGACACTGTAGCCAGCTTGTCACTCTAGGCTTGGAAGGTGAAGACAGGGACATCCCTAGAGCAAATTGACTAAGAAGGCTAGCTCTGAGTTTGACTGAGGGACCTGCCGTAAATGAATAAAGTAGATCAGCCTCAAAGAGCATTCTCAACATCAACACTGGTCCCTCACAGGGACAATGGACATGTAAGATGTCTGTACACACAGAGATATGTGTTCAGGTGAGAACACGACACACACAGATACAGGAGAACAAGTGAAATACAGGACTTTGGCAGACTCTGTAAACACACACAAAGCTCCTTGGAGAGAAAGGAAGGATTATCATGGTTAACATCATGCAGGAAAAGCCACTTGATAATTAGAGATTTTCCACCAAAACCTAACTGCTCAATGCATAGTTTACAGATTGGCGTCTCCCTTGTGAGCTCTGCTCACTCATCCCCACACACCTAGATGGATGGCCGCTGATGCTTTTCTCTTCACGCTCCTCGGATCTGAACTCTGCTCCAAACATGTGACCAGGTATGGCTTAGAGAGAGCAAGGCCTGTTTGAAAGGGAATAAGATACTCAGCTGTATTGTTCTGGGAACTAACATTTGCACCCAGTTCTGTTGCTTAAAAGGAAAGGGAAGATAATGATTTTGTAAAATTCTATCTTAAAAAGTTTCCTGACAGACAGGAGGCTTAGGAGTCATACCCCTGCAGATCCTGAACCTCATGACAGGAGAAGGTACTGATGCTAACGGGGAGACACTTCAACACATGTGTTCTGTGCCTCAAGCCACTGGGCTTCTAACGCTGCCACCACAGGAAAATCCTTGAAAACAAATCTGTCAAAAACACAAGAAGAAAGAGTTTCTTAGCTAATAACAATTCCCTAATTTTTCCTTTTAAAATAGTCACATGAAACTAATCGATAAGCTGGGAGGTGATGGGGCACACCTGTAATTCCAGCACTTAGCAGGCAGAGGGCAGGCAGATTTCATAGCCTGATACCAGTCTGGTCTAAAGAGCAAGTTCCAGGATAGCTACAGCTACACAGAGAAACCCTGTCTGAAAACCCAAAAAAGAAAAGAAAGAAAGAAATCAAAAGCACACTCTCCCATGAGATATTCTTCAAAGGCAGGGAGGCAGTCACATGTACAGTGAAATAAGAGTTGACTATGGCCGGGCAGTGGTGGCCCATGCTTTTAATCCCAGCACTTGGGAGGCAGAGGCAGGCAGATTTCTGAGACCAGCCTGGTCTACAGAGTGAGTTCCTGGACAGCCAGGGCTACACAGAGAAACACTGTCTCGAAAAGCAAAAAAAAAAAAAAAAAAAAAAAAAAAAAAGAGTTGACAACGGAAGTGAGCCTCACCCAGGAACACAAGGTGGCTGTAATTCTCCAGCATCACGTCCCTGTACAGACTCCACTGAGCAGAGTCCAGACATTCAAACTCCTCTGCAGAGAAATCAATGGCCACATCTGTAAATGACAAAAGGTCCTGAAACAAAAAGAAATGAATAGTATAAATTAAATGAATAGGACAATTAATGATGTAAATACCAAAGTCAGCAAGCTTGCAGTCACCGTTTGCCCAAGGTGAAGCGAGAGCTAGACATGCTTCTGAAATTGGTATAGAATGTTAATTACATTCTTCAAAATCACCTCTACTCAGAAACCTCACCCTGAGAGTGAAGTGCAGACCCGATGCAGCAGCTCTGGGCTGAGGCTTCTGAGTGTGCACTCGCCCCCTGGTGGAGGGAGGACACGTGCACTAAGGGACAGGAGTTTGAGCAGCCAAGGGGAGAGAGAAAAAGGGAAGAACTCAGATGAAATTTAAGTGTAAGAGTTTTACACATTTGCAAATTTCAAACAGCAAAACCGCCTTGGCATGTATTTCCACTAAATGTGAGCCTCACCTTTAACTACACTAAATGTAATTCTAAATACTTTGTTCTTTCTCCCTCTCTGTCAGGTATTCATGCATCTACTATGTTCCTAAGGCAGAGTTTGAACTCAAGACACCACTGCACTGCTCTTTGAAGGTCTACTGTTATCAATACAAGACACTACCTTTAATTTTTTCTCTTACTTTAAAATTTTCTCCATTTCAGCTGTTTTTGTTATCTCAGTATATAAAGTTCTACAGTGATCTTTGAGGATACTAATATTTTTATTACTTATGATAAGCTTATAAAAATAAAAATTTACTTGTTAATGAAAGATTATAGAACATTAGATAAGTCTTAGATATATACTTTGTAGGCTAATACTCCATATATACTTAGTATGATTTTTAAGTAGGTTTTACTTTTATATTGGAAATGCTCAAAAGCCTGTCTTCCAGGCTTCTGAAATACACACTCCAGGACTGTTACAGACAGTCTCAACTCTGGGCAACAGTATCCTCAGCATCATGCTCCTACCTAAATGCATTGTGCACACTGCTCACAACTTTCTGTGCTTCGTTTCCCCAGCTCACTGGCCCATTGGAAACACTTGTCTTCCACTCTGGTGAGATCAAATTCTTTGGAGTATGTCTATGGCTGAGATCATATATTACTTGTCTTTCCAGGTCTGAAATAATAACCCTGTCTACACTCCCATAGATAAGCTCTCATGCTTTGAAGCTAAACAAGGCTATACTGCACATATGTGTCAAGATCTATGCAGGAGGAACAATCAATGGCTTTAGAACTCATGGAATGCTGCCCACCAGTTAGCTCAACCACAGTGGATGTGTCTCAAGAGAGGCATGGTCCCAAGAACTACATGCCCTGAGGACTTCATGCTGTAGAGTTTTACTGAGCTTGTTGCCTTCATAGGCCTGTTAATTTTGTTGGGGTCTGGAATTCATCATATAAACCACTCTGACACCAATCTTGGTCAAACAGGGCTGGCTTATTGAACATACATCCTGAGAGTGATTGATCAGGGACACAGTGTGGAGTTCAACTGTGACCTACAGCTAGAATCCTATAGAGTTTTTAAGCCTGAAATACACAAACACCTGTGCCAACTTATTCCACTAATTGGGATTTAGGGATGGGGGATTTCAGATCTGTGTGCTGAGAAAATACTCACATACCATGGTACCTCAATGTTGCTGCCCCCCTTTTAATCACAGCCGATTTCTCAGTGCTAGGGAACAAATACTAATTGTCCCAGTAAAGTAATGGGTTCATGTCAGTCCGGTCTTTTGTTAATCACAGTTCATTCTTCAGCACCAGCTGAAGAGAAATCAGAAGATAAGGGCAGCAGACTGAGGACTGAGGGAATCTCTGAAACCTCAAGTTTGCCTCTAATGACACACCTCTACCCAGGCCACACCTCTTAATCTTTCCCAAAGAGTTCACCAATGGAGACCAAGTGTTCAAGTATCTGGTCCTATGGACCTCTTTTCACTCAGCCAACCAAAGGTTCTTGTGTTTTATATAGTGTTGAAACAAAACTCAAAGTATACTGTGGTATATTAATTCTTCTGGTTTGAAACCTTTACAACCATTAATAATAAACACAGACACAGCTGAAAATGCCACAAAGTAGAAAACTAGTGGCAGCACTAAGCGGAACAGCCTCTAGACATTTTCTTCTCAGAATTTTCCAAAATAAATGTTTGTGAGAAATTCAGCAACTGTTGCTGGGTCTCAGCACTCAAGATGACAAAGGGAAGACCAGTTCATAAAACAGAAAAGGACTGGGCTGGGATAGAGCTCACTAGATAGACACTTGCTCAGGTGTGTCAGGCCTGGGTTCAATTCCTAGCAAAAAGCAGGAGACAACAGGGAAAGTCACGATGTCTTGCTTACTTACACCCTGCTCACATGTAGACCAAGGAAAGAATTGGAGAATAGCGTCCAAATTTTTGGCTCCTTCCTCAGGATGTTAAGAGTGAGTTAGGCTTACAATTTTGGTCTTGCTTTAGACCTGACTAGGATGGTGAATTCTGAGTTGTGTTCCTCAGAGAGCCAATGGGAAGAGCATTATAACTTGAATGCTAGGTTCAGAGCAGATGAAAACACAGGCCACAGGTCATTAAATATGTTCTTAGAATAAGTTTAAGACGTTCCAGAAATTCTACCCCAGCAAAGGTCACTGTTATGCCTAAAGTCCACATATGGATGAGAATTATTAGTTGTTGACATGGTGGTGCACATTCAATCTCAGTATCCAGGACGGAGAGGTGAGCAGATCTCTGTGAGTTCAAGGATAACCTGGTCAACATGGAGAGTTCAAGGTCAGCTAAAGCTGCACAGTGGGACCTTATCCAATAAGAACTAAGGCATCCATCAAACAGGCAAAAGCGCATTAGAAAAGAACACCCTGCTCCCTAATTTCCTGGGGAAGCTACTGCGTTATCTGAAGGACAGTGCAGGTGGACACATCAACAATACGACTGCTAAATAAGTAAGGATATCAATAAACCAACACTGAAGTGCAGTAGGAAAAGACAGGCACCGGGGTTTAAAGTAACACACTGGGCGGCCAGATACAATACAAGAGACCAACCCCAGATGCAGCACTGGGAAGGAAGGCTGAGCAAACATGGCAGCTTTCCTCACAGAAGAGGACTGTGGAGGCAGACCGAAAACAGAACACTGAAGTAAGTATAAAGTGGGCAAAAGAAAGAGGCAGCCAGGCAAGGAGACACAACTTTTTCCTGATTCATAGTTGATGTTAGGAGGACCAATCTCACTGTGGGTGGAGCCAGTCCTAGGCATAGAATCCAGGGCAGCATTAGAGGGCAGTCTGAGCAAGCATGGGGACCAGGCAGTAAGCAGCGTTCCCGTAGGGCCTGTTTCCTTTTCTGCCTCTGGATGCCAGCCTTGAATTCCTCCCCTGATTTCGCTGCATGATGAAAGTGAAATTAGCCCGTTCTTCCCCAGGTTGCTTTTGGTCATAGTCTTTATCACAGTAGATGAAACTCAAACTCATAAACGTGTACCAGGAGCCCAGCACTGCTGCAGCACATGAGACTTTGCTGCTAGGGAGAGAAATGTGAACTAAAAACTTAGGTACAGCTAAGGAAACAATCAACTCAGCTACAAAGGAGCCCAGAGGGTAGGACTGAACCTTTGTTATCTATCCATCTGTCTAGTGATTAATACCCAAAATATACTAAGAACTCAAAAAAAAATTTTTTTTCTTCAAGAAAATTATCTTAGTTAGGGTTTTACTGCTATGAACAGACACATGACCAAGGCAACTCTTTTAAGGACAACATTTAATTGGAGCTGGCTTACAGGTTCAGAGGTTCAGTCCATTATCATCAAGGCAGGAACATGCCAGCATCTAGGCAGGCATGGGACAGGCACAGCTGAGAATGCTACATCTTCAAATGAAGGCAGCTAGTGGAAGTCTAACTTCCAGGCAGCTAGGGTGACGGTCTTAAGCCCACACCTTCTAATAGTGCCACACCCTGGGCATACACAAACCATCACATAAATGATACAAAATGTGCTAGGACCGGGCAGTGGTGGCGCACACCTTTAATCCCAGCACTTGGGAGGCAGAGGCAGGCGGATTTCTGAGTTAGACGCCAGCCTGGTCTACAGAGTGAGTTCCAGGACAGCCAGGACTACACAGAGAAACCCTGTCTCGAAAAACCAATAAATAAATAAATTAATTAATTAAAAAATAAAAAAAGGAGCTAGGGATTTAAACAGAGTTCTCAATAGAAGAAACAAAAATGGCTAAAGAGATACATCAAAAAATGTTCATCATCCTTACCTGTTAGGGAAATCAAAACAACTTTGAGATTTCTTCTTACTACAGTCAGAAAAGCTAAGATCAACAAAACAACTGACAAAAAAATCCTGGAAAGGCATAGAGAAAAGGAACCCCCCAGTCACTGTGGGAAACACTGCAACCTGGTACTGCAACTCTGGAAATAAATATGGAGAACCCACAAAAAGTTAAAAAAATAAGTCTACATAAGACTCAGCACATGCTCAAAGTACATCCTACTTGGCAAAAACTAGATCAACCATGTTGGTTGCTTCTCTATTCATAATAGCCAGGAAATAGAAACAATCTAATATTTCTTTAACTTACAAATGAATAATGAAAGTCACACACACACACACCACGGAGTCCTACTAAGCTGTAGGTAAAAATGAATCATGTACTTGGCAAGTGAATTTGTGGACCCAGGAAAGAATGACAAATGCCACAAGTTCTGTCTCATCAGTAGTTCCTAGCTCCAAATTTACAGATGTGAGTTATATAGCATGAAGTAACCATGGAAACCAGGACCTTATAAAGGGAGCTCTGGGGGAGGGGCATGAGAGAGGATAGCAGGGCACAGGTGCTCTGAACTGGGAAAGGGGAAACCTGCAGGGGGCTTCAACTGGGAAGAGGGAGGGAAGTCAACACAGATAGGGGGTGGCAATGAGGGTAAGATAAGGAACAATAACACCAAACCTCATGAAATCATATTAATGTATACTTACCAAAAATTATATGTTATACATTGTATGTATACATAGACAAAAACACAAGAACTCTCAACCCCAGAGCTAACTCTCTAGGCCTCGTGATGTTTAATTTTCTGAAGTTGTTTTTATTTTTGTGCATAAGTATGTGCCAGCTTGTATACTGATGCACAACCTGGTGCTTCTGGAGGCCACATGTTACTGGTTCCTTGGAGCTGCAGTTACACAGCTGTGAACCACCATGTGAGTGCTGGAGACTGAACAGTGTTCCCCTGGGGACTGGACAGTGCTCCTCTGTGGGACTGCGTAAGGGTATCCTGGTTCTTGGGTGGGCATGGGCCTAGAACCCCGAGACTCCAAGGGAGAAACGGCAGGAGTTCGGCTATGTCCCCAGAACTCAGGGTCCTAACAAGCAGTCTAATCTCCATAGACCTACATAGTTCAGTCAGGAAGGCCATTACAGCCCCTCCCAAAGTGCACAGGGTGTAACTATAGGCCTCAGGCCCTAGGGATTTACATACTAATGAAGTTCAGAGGGTGGAGCCAATTAACCATTCCTCCCCAGAACCTCCCCCTTCCTCCCTCCCTACTTAACCCAGGTCTGCCCTGAGTTTGGGGGGGTACTTCCAGATCCATCTACCATCCGCCATGACAATAAACCCTTTTGGAACCAAGGACTTCCTGTATCATTGGGGCCTGCCGGGCCTGCCGCCGCTGAAGCCTCCAGCCACTGGAACCTGAGACCTTCCTCCGGTATGTGAGACAGGCTGCCTCGTAGGCCTGGGGCCTGCCGCGTGGGCCTGGGGCTGCCGCTGCGGTCCTGGAGGCCTGCCTGCGCAGGCCTGGGGCCTGCTGCCGCGTGGGTCCGGGACTCCACTGCAGGCCCTCCAGGCAGCCTCCACCACGCAAGCCCCGGGCCGCTGTTGAGTGGGCCCGGGCCTGCTGCTGCGGTCGCCCGCTGCCCGCCATTGCTTCCTACACTCCTCTGCTAGAGAAACAAGTGCTCCTATTTTTTGAGGGGAAAAAAATAGTATATTTGTTTTGTTTTGTTTCTGACAGTCTCATGTAGCAGGCCTGGCCTTGAATGTTCTAGAAGCAGGGAGTCACCCTGAACAACTGACTTCCTGCTTCCACCTCCCAGATGCAGATGTAACAGGATACAGCACAGCATACACTGGTCTTTTCTCTTTAATCATAGGTCTGTTTGATAAATATAGTAAATACAAATGTCTATGTGTGTGTACACATATATACACATAAACATACATATCTCAAATGTTTGTGTGTGACCTGTAATACAACTGAGCATACTGCTGTATCACCTCTACACTGTAAAAGATGAGATTCAAGGTTCAAGAAAATGTACTTCTCACACCTTAAACAGTGTAAAATGGCATATTCTTAGTTTCCTGAACATTAGTGGCATTAACTAGAAAGTGTCTCTATTATTTTAATTATAGTTAGATGATACATAGAAAAAATTGTATTTACGATAAAGTTGTTTAAAGCCCATGCTTCTTAGGAGAAGATTTTAATGCTGTAAATCAGTCTCCAGCACACAAATCCATTTGACTGAAGTGTGGCAAAAAACCGCACGAAGGACATGGTGAGCAGCTGGCTGTATACAAGGGACAGGGTGAGCAGCCAGCTGTATACAAAGGACAGGGTGAGCAGCCGGCTGTATACAATCACAGGACCCTGAGTGAGCCACAGAGCAACTTCATCTCTCAATCTTAACCACGAAGGACATGGTGAGCAGCTGGCTGTATACAAGGGACAGGGTGAGCAGCCAGCTGTATACAAAGGACAGGGTGAGCAGCCGGCTGTATACAATCACAGGACCTGAGTGAGCCACAGAGCAACTTCATCTCTCAATCTTAACACAAAGTATAAATATTTGGGTACACCGAGCGCCCCCTGCCCCTAACCCCCCAACCCCCCCCCCCGCCCCGGAATAACTGTAGGGGGAACATCTGGGCACTTGGAGTTGTTGGTTTCAGTTTCTAGATACTCCAATGAACAAAGAAAAGTTTGTGATTAGAGAGCAATGTAGGCAGCCTGTCAGGTGTGCAAGACTATTTCTCCTCCCCAGAGACATTAACAAATTAACAACCCTCACACCAACTAAATCTCTCCTTTCACAAAAGGAGTCCAAATTTCTGACATCGCATTCTCTGGTGCAATTGTATGTGCTAATATTTTCTAGTATTTTCCACTCTGCAGTATAGGATCAGTAACTGCTCGGTTGGTGCAAAGCTAGGAGTTCCTCTTTATAAGAATTTTTTTTGCCTCATACGAGTGTGTGTGTGTATTCTGGTCACAGTGGGTATACAGGAGGGATTCCAAAGTGAACCAACGGTCCTGAAAACTAACAATTTATTCCAAAGAAAATGGGGCGAACATCCCATACATCAAACTCCCCACAGAACTCCCTGTTCCGGAAACTATGCGCTACATGAACTCAAAACCAGAGTCCTGGGTCAGTCATAGAAGACAGGAGGGCCCAGAAAAGCCACTTGCTGTAGATGTCCTGAGAAATCGGACAACAGCAAAGTGAAAGCTAGTAACAGCAAGCTTCCCCAGCCAAGGTGGACTGTGAGCTCTCTTCACAGTCTGCCTCCGGCATGGTCAGCGGAGCCACCCTCATCTAGCCATCCTGGACTTTCCACGGTCTCCATTCTTGCACTAGCAGGCCATCTCTCGGGTCCCGAGACACAGGATTGACTCCGGCAGCCGCTCTGTCCTAACAGAGCATTCTCTCCTTGCACCATGAGCGCCCCATCCCGGCACTCCGGCCAAGCCTAGATCCGCACTGCACATCCACGTGGGCTTCTCTCCGCCTCCCGCCCAGCTCTCCCCAGCTCCCTGCACGCAGGACCCGCCCACTCGCCGAGTTCCTGAGGCCTGCAAGGCTAGGCTGCACCCGGACCAACCTCCATGTCGAGCGCGGAGCACAGGCCACACTGTCCCAACTTGGAGATCGCCGCAGAGTTTGGAGAAACACAAATGCAAAATGAACCGGAAGCACAGAGAGAGAGCCGAGTCCTGTCTAGTGGGATCATGCTGAGAGAAACTACATTTCCCAGAAGTCTATGCGAAGGACTACCCTGAACCAAAGAAGGCAAGGAGTACAACTTATTGCCCACAGACTGTAACTAGAATTCTGCTTTTAAAATCTCAGATTTACAAACGGCTTGTGAAAATGTGAATCCAGCCTTTGACGGCAACGTGTATTAGGTATCCTTCTTATTCTAATCAATATGTTGTGACTTCAAAAGCTCAGGTGTACCTAGATTCTTATAGCAGGCAGAAAAAAATTATTTTGACTCAATTTTACTTTTAAATAACGAAGCAAGAAGCTACATTGGGACCCACTACAAACTTTTTATTTTATTTATTTATTTATTTTTGGTTTTTTCGAGACAGGGTTTCTCAGTGTAGTCCTGGCTGTCCTGGAACTCACTCTGTAGACCTGGCTGGCCTCGAACTCAAAATCTGCCTACTTCTGCCTCCCAAGTGCTGGGATTAAAGGCGTGCGCCACCACCGCCCTCCTCACAAACTCTTTAGGACAGTTTTTGAAACCAAGTTTCCTGGAAATGTTCTGAAATCTCATCTGCTCTGCGGCTTGAGCAGAAGGATCACAAGTCTATGTCCCAAATTCAAAGTACGGAAAGCGACAGGGGGCTCCTTACTGGTAAAGCATCTGCCTGGTGTGAAGGAGGCCTTGGTTTAACACCCATTATGACACTAAATCAACGAGAAGAAAAAAAAAACAAAAATGAACAGTTTTAATGTGTACACTGGAACGCAGTCTGAAGCACGGGCCAGGGAAAACAAATGTCTCTTACCGATGAGTCCCGGAAACCCTTTGAGATTTTCATCTGTCCTTAGTCCCTTGTCCAGATGTTCCTTCATTAATTCATGTAAACAATTTCATATTTGAGACAGCTGTGCCAGAGCTTGACCGGATTCTCTTTCACAAACTTAGACAACTATTCACCACCTGCCCTGAAGACTGACTCACAATGAGATTACTTCTCAGATGAGACAGTGGGAAGATCAGACTGTTCGGTTTTGTTTCATCACTAGAAGAAACTCACTGTGCTGGGTTTTATGTCAACTTGCCATCAGAGGAGTGAGCCTCAGTGAGAAAATCCCTCTATAATATCGGGCCATAGGCAAGCCTGTGGGACATTTCACTTTCTCAAGTAGAGATTGATGTGGCAGGGCCCGCCCATGGTGGGTGCAATCAACCATGGGCTGGTGGTTCTGAGTTCTCTAAGAAATCAGCCTGAGCAAGCCATGAGGAGCAAACCAGTAAGCAGCACCCCTCCACAGCCTCTGCATCATCTCCTGCCTCCAGGTTCTTGCCCTGTCTGAATTCTAACCTTGACTTCTTCCAATGGACAGCAATCAAGTTTATGTAAACCGAATAAACCCTTTTGTCCTGTGATTGCTATTCTTGGTACTTGACTACATCTGGAATTAACTGGAATCCAGAAATAGAAGGCACACCTATGAGAGATTTTTTGTTTAAGTGCATAGATCCGCTGCTAGTCAAGACTTTTGAGGTAGATGTTGGGGGTTGCCCTTGTGCTGTTTGTATTCTGATGTTAATTCTGCTTCCTCAAGAGGGACTCCCCTGAGGATATCACATACTCATGTGATCTCATGTGAAGTTGGTCAATAAAGTCTACAGCCTGTGATTGGGCAGTGGAAGGGAAAGGTGAGACTGAAGACTCATGCTTCCTGTGTAGTTGAAGATGACCTTGGTTCCAGCGGTCTGTCTTCTATGTCCTAAGTGCTGGGACTATAAGCCACCACCACCATACCTAGCTACCAGGTATGGTGTTTGTGCTGTTTGTGCTGTTTCTTGTTGCTGTGATATCTGACAAGCCACATAGTGAAGAAGTTTGCTTTGTCTCGCACATCGAGGGTCCAGTCCACCACCACAGGAGACGCATGGAAGGATGGGAATCAAGGGTCTTTGTGACCTAGTGAAATAAGCAAGCAGAGAAACAGGAACGGCTGGTGCTTGTTTGTACCGTTCTCTTGTTTTTCAGTCGGTCTAGCATCTAGTGCAACTTAGCTTTCACCTCCACTTCATCATGCAGAGATGACTTGGAGACTTTCTAAAAGCACTGAAGATGTCAAACATGGCCTGAACTTATCAACTGTCTCTAAGAGCAGTGCAGTGCTGGATATATCTGTCTCATGGCTGTATCTTCAATGTATGAAACAGATTAAACACATGAATGTGGACAATGCTGCCCAGCTCAATCAAAGCTTCTTGAAAACACATGGAGTGAAAGGTCAGGTGGATAGGGCACAGCAAAGAGACATCTCTGATTTGGACTCAGATCTTTCTAATGAAATCTGGGCAGGTGAGAGCTGAACACTGCTGTATACATTCCAGAATAATTTACCTAAGATCCATAAGGATGTTAAATCATGCAAGAGGCAGTCAATAAAGGGGTATGTATGAGCTAACGTAGGCCAAGAAACTTGGCTCCCATGTTGTAATATTCTACCTCTTCACAATGGGGATATGCTTTGAACATTTAACACAGGTATAGGTGTTATTCCTTCTGGTAACTTCAGGTCGTGATTGGTGCAAATGTATTGAGATCTTATTCATTGTGCTTCCCCCCCCCCCAGCCTCATAAGAAATGCTAGCAATGAACACAAACAAATAAAACTACCCACATTAAGGAACAGAAAAGAAAATGAAGCCCTGTATTTTCTAGTATCATAGTCAGGGTTTGTATTGATGCAGAGAAACACTATGACAAAAAACAAGTTGGAGAGGAAAGGGTTTACTTGGGCTTACATTTCCATGGTATAGTCCATCACTTAAGAATGGTGTGATGGTTTATATATGCTTGGCCCAGGGAGTGGCACTATTAGAAGGTGTGACCCTGTTGGAGTAAGTGTGGCCTTGCTGGAGTAGGTGTGTCACTGTGGGTATAGGTATTAAGACCTACATCCTAGCTGCCTAGAAGCCAGGATTCTGCTAGCAGCATTCAGATGAAGAAGTAGAACCCTCACTCCTCCTGCACCATGTCTGCTTGGATGCTGTCATGTTCCACTTGACGATAATGAACCTCTGAACCTGTAAGCCAGCCCAACTAAATGTTATCCTTTATAAGACTAGCCTTGAGCCAGGCAGTGTGGGCACGCCTTTAATCCAGCACTTGGGAGGCAGAGGCAGGCAGATTTCTGAGTTCGAGGCCAGCCTGGTCTACAGAGTGAGTTCCAGGACAGCAGGACTACACAGAGAAACTCTGTCTCGAAAAACAAAAAACAAAACAAAACAAAAATAAACAAAAAAAGGACTTGTCTTGGTCATGGTATCTGTTCACAGCAGTAAACCTTAACTAAGACAGGCCCTATCTTCATCTAATCATTCAGGAGGAGGGAAGTGTACACAGTCATTGACTTATCAGATCCTGCTCTAAAGCCAGAGATATGCTTGGAAAAGCTTGGGGAAACTGTGGCTTCAGATCTAAGAACCCAACACTTCCTACCAAGATATGGTTATCAGTCCTAAGGTGCTATGAGCTAGGTCTGTTGGGTTCTTGAGTACCTTGTCTTCCCTTTGGCAACATTGTTTGATTAGCTTCTTGTTGACTTTGTACCATTGTATGATGGTTTTGCTGACTCTGTCCATTGTATGATGGCCTCTGCTGACTCTGTCCCATTTAGCCCTGTAGAGAGAATATATATGCTATACTTCTTAATAAGCTTTGCTTGGCATAAGGCATAGGTTGTATAAGACCTCTGACCCAGATTTTCTATCTTTTTATGGAGTTTGTGACCCAGAAATGAGATAGACTTGTCTGATATTTATTAGTTAAATGTAAAACGCAGATGACAACATTCAGAGCAAACTTAGATTTCAACTGAAGGGGCATAGAAGGATTTTTAAATGATAAACAGCACTTGGGAGGCAGAGGCAGGTGGATTCTGAGTTCGAGGCAGCTGGTTAGAGTGTTCAAGGAAACAGCGGACTACACAGAGAAACCTGTCTCGAAATTACAAAAAAAAAAAAAAAAAGAAAGATTTAAGAAGAAACCACAAGACATTGAGTATCTGCGCAAGCAGCCCAAGAGCTGTTCTACTCTGCCAAGATTAAGTAGTCAAATCGACCTCAAAACAGTTCGTGAAGCTGTATAAGCAGGTTACAAAAGCCAAAAAGCACAGTCTATCATATCGAGTAGATAGTCACTGGTCAGGGTTACTGGGTACTTATCTTCCAGGGAGTGGGATAAAAGACAAATGTCTAGTGGGTACCAAGATGGATGCCTAGCATAAAATGGGAGTCTCTTCAGCCATCTCAATCTTCTCTATCTTCATTTCTCTTTATCTTATGACCTTTGTCCAGGTCCTCTCTCTCAAGACCCCATCACTGAAGAATGGCCTGCTGGACCAGGGGATCAAACTGTAAAGCAGAGGAAGCTATGAAATCATTCGTGAGTAATCCTATCTGATAGAGTAACTCCAAATAAAAACTAATCAGAAGCAACGAAGAGTGCCTACGTGTAAGTAAACACAGACACAACTAATGTAAATGTTTCCACACAAAATCAACAGGTTTTCAGTTCCACCTAGGGAATCACTGAAAGACATGGAAATCAAACGGTCCAGAGAAAATAAAAACAGGACATTTCCATATTGCAGTCTCACACCTAGATAGGTCTTCCAAACAAACCAAGCATGTGCAAAGGATCCTCCAAGATAGATATCGGAAACATCAACTTGATTTAAATGATAGCTACAGAACATTATGCACAACAACAAAAAGAATATATTCTGCTCAGTGGCATAAGTTTTAATTCTCTAAAATGGACCACATCACAGGCCACAGCCAAAACATTATTAAAAAAAAAAAAAGGAAGAAAGAAACAATCTTGTACATCCTATCAGAATGCAATGTACTGAAACTAAAAATGAATAAAAAGACTAGCCTAAGAAAATGCACAATTAATGGATGAAATGATATGCTTTTGAATGACCAGTGGTTCACGGAAGGATTAGAGAGAAAGGACTCCTAAGTGGAAGAGTTATATTGAATCCTCAATTAAAATAGCAGAGGTCTCGTATTTAAAAACAAATAAACAAGCCCCCCAAAACAAAAACAAACAAAAAAACAACCCACAACATTAAGAAGACAGGAACAGTCATCAAAGGTCTAATCACAAAGTAACACCAGCCTGACAGACTCACTATACAATTCTACTAACCTTAGAACATTTTCACATTCTTTTTATTTTAAAAAATTAACTTTTATTTCTAAAACAAAACATAACAACAACAACAAAAAAAAAAAACAAGTATTAACACATTTCAAATCCTTCCAAAAATAGAAGATGCACACTACCAAACTATTCTAAGGAGCTATGGTAACTCTAATATCAAAAGTAGACACACACACACACACACACCCTACAGACACACACCAAATAGCCCTAATTAATATAGTTTTGTTTTGTTTTTTTAAAGAAAATTAACTATAGTCAAACTTTGATCTCATGTCATGACTAAGCTAGCTTCATCCCATGATGGAAGGTTAGCTCAATATATGTAAATCAATACATAATGCACCATAAAATACACAAACGGAAATCACATAATCATCTCATGTAGAAAAGTCATTGGATAAACTTCAGATGTATTCATAAGTCTTGAAGGACTGGATCAAGGACTGGATGGAATGGATGAAGCATCTGTCGATATAATAAAAGCTGTGGACAAAACTGTGGGCAACTTTCATTATATGGAGAGAAATGAAAACTCTGGCCTAAGACAAGGGCCCCTAACATCTCTACTTTTCCAATATTGTACTTCAATTCTTTTTGTTTTTTGTTTTTTTATTTGTTTGTTTGTTTGGTTGGTTGGTTTTTCGAGACAGGGTTTCTCTGTATAGCCCTGGCTGTCCTGGAACTCACTCTGTAGACCAGGCTGGCCCGAACTCAGAAATCCACCTGCCTCTGCGTCTCAAGTGCTGGGATTAAAGACATGCACCACCACTGCCCAGCTGTACTTCAATTTTTTTTTTAATTTTTTTATTCTTTTTTTTAAAGATTTCTTTATTTATTTAATGTATATAAGTAGCTGTCTCAGTGCACCAGAAGAGGTCATTAGCCCCATTACAGATGGTTGTGAGCCACCATGTGGTTGCTGGAAATTGAACTCAGGACCTCCTGAAGAGCAGCCAGTGCTCTTAACAACTGAGCCATTTCTCCAGCCCTGTACTTCAATTCTTAAAGAAAGAAAGAACAACATATAGATAGGCAAAGGGAAAAATTAGAAAGGAAAAGATTCAAGTATGCTAGTTTACAGATGACATGAATGTATACTAAAAACCTTGCTATATACTCTACCGAAACTTTAATAATAAGATCATGTTGGCTCACGTTGTGTCATCCCGACACAAGCTAGAGTCATTTTGGAAAAGAAGCTCAACTGAGAAAATGTCCCCACCAGACTGGCCTGTAGGCAAGCCGGCATGCATTGTCTTGATTGATGGTTAATGTTGGAGGGCCCAGGTCATTGTAAGTAGTGCCACAACTGGTCTAGAGGTCCTGAGTACTGTAAGAAGACATGCTGAGGGGCTGGAGGATGGCTCAACAGTCGAAAGCACTGGCTGCTCTTCCAGAGGACCTAGAGGTTCAATTCCTAGCATCCACGTGGTAGCTCACATCTATGAATCCAGTCCCTGGAGAGAGAGAGAGAGAGCAGAGAGAGAGAGAGAGACAGAGAGAGAGAACAAGCAAGCAAGCATGCTGGACAAGTCATGGGAAGGAAGGCAGTTAACAGCATTCTTCCAAGCCCTCTCTGCTGTTCCTGCCTCCATGTTCCTGCACTACCTGATTTTCTACGCTGACTTCCCACAGTGATGGACTGTTACCTGGAAGTGTATTTAAGAAAATGAGCCCTTTCCTCCCCAATTTGCTTTTGGTGACAATGTTTTCTACTTCAATAGAATCCCTAATTCAGACAAAGATAAACACTATCAGCAAAATAGCTGTTTACAAAATCGACATAAAATACCATGAGCCTCTGTATACACTAACAAGATACTTGCAGAGAAAGTACTTAGGAAAAATAGCATCTAGTTTAAAAAAGTGTTTTAAAGGAGACATCCGGGAATAACACTAACCAAAGAACTGAAGGGCTTCTATAAACGAAATTTGAAAATATCAAAAAGCATCACTTATAGGAAGACATTACAAGACAGAAAGACACATTCTCGGATTTGCAGAGTTCGTTTTGTAAAAAACCTAGAATAAAAGCAATCAATACATTCAATGCAGTCAATAGCAAAATCCAATGACAAAGAACTAGAAAAACACATAACTCATACGGAAACAAAAATTACCACATATAAGCAAAGCAATTTATGCAGAAAGAACCATCAAATGCATGTTACTTAACAACCTCAAAAATAAAATATCATACTATACTATACTACATAACCATAGTAGCTAAGGACTACACGGTAGTCATATAAAACAGATATGTAAATAATGCAATGTAAAATGCCCCCACAGAGACAACACAAAGTTAAAGGACACAAAGTATTTGACAAAATTTGCAAAAATACATGCCACAATACAGAGCCTTTTGAACAAATACTGCTGGAAAAATTAGATATCCAAATCCTTCCCAAGGGAAGATTAAAATTAGTTCTATTTCACTTATCCTACATTGTACAAACACGCACACATTCAAACCACAAATTGCACGTTCTTCTTTTTCTGCATTTTTGCATTAAAGTTATATTAAGCTACATTGATACTATATCTATCAACGTGTGTGCGTGACTGTGTGCATTGAAAGGAGACAGTTTAGAAAGAGACTGGGGTAATGAGGCAGAAGAGAAATAACTTGAAGTAGGCAGAAAATACGGATGCACATGTGCACATGTATCAAATGCCATGTATTATTTTTATTAGTAACTTTTCTAGTTGATGTGATAAAATGGAAGAACAACTTGAAGGAGAACGAGTTCGATCTGGCTCAGGGTGGAAGGCTGCTCTCTCCCATTGTGGTGGTCTGCATAAGAACTGACCCCACGGGCTCCTGTATTTGAATCTTTAATTGATTACTTAAGAAGGATTAGACGTGTGGCCTTTTCAGAGGAGGTACTTGTGTTGTGTGTGTGTGTGTGTGTGTGTGTGTGTGTATAATAAAACAAATTCTCTGATGAAGAATGAGGAAGGGTTTCTCTTATATATAGATGCTGCAGATTAGAATAACTGTTCAATAATTTTCCAATATCTTTGGTGTCATAAAATTCCTCTCTATTATGAGGTATTCAGAGTTTAATCAAGCACAATCATTTTTAATAAAAATATTTGTCATATTCTTTACATAAATAGGGTTTGTCTTCATTGTGAATGCTCTGGTGTCTAGTGAAGGTTGAACAAATCTAGTTTGGGGGGGGGTTGTTGTTTGTTTGTTTGTTTTTAATTTTTTTGAGACAGGGTTTCTCTGTCTAGCCCTGGCTGTCCTGGTACTCACTCTGTAGACCAGGCTGGCCTCGAACTCAAAATCCGCTTGCCTCTGCTTCCCAAATGCTGGTATTAAAGGTGTATGCCACCACTGCCCAGCTGGTTGAACAAATATAAAGGCTTTGTGACTGAAATGATGGAAGGGGACCAATGGTGGAAGGGGATGTCTCAGCAGGCCAATGCCGAGGCATCTCTTACCCCTGAGAGACCAGCCGCACGATGGTATAGCATAGAATAGAGTCTATTCAGGGCATGGGAAGGGGAGCCAGGAGGGTAGCAGAGGCAGAGAGAGAGGGGGGGAGGGCAGAGAAGTAGAGGAGTAGAGGCCAGCCATGACCACATGGAGAGAGGAGGAAAGGGAAGAGGGGAGGGGGAGGGGACAGAGAGAAGCTAGAGGCGAGAGAGCAGGAGAGCAAGAGATTAAAAGAGTAAGAGAGAGAGGGGGCAAGCATCCCCTTTTATAGTGGACAGGCCTACCTGGCTGTTGCCAGGTAACTGTGGGGAGGAGCATACCTGGCTGTTGCCAGGTAACTGTGGAGGTGGAGTTTAGACAGAATACTAACAGTGACACTCTCTCTGGTATATAGTCTGGTGACAACTGGGAGTATAAGGAAGTGTGAAAATCCTTCACACGTCCATTGCTTTCTCTTCCCATGGCAAACGCCATGACCCCAAACAACTTAGAGAAAGACAGGTTCGTTTCAATTTAAAGCTTAAAGGTCCATCATCCAGGGAAGCCAGAGCAGGAATTGAAACAGAAACCATAGAGCAGCTGTTAACAACCTGTGGGTTGTGACCCCTTTGGCAGTCAAATGACTTTTCACAGTGGTCACCTAAAATCATCTGTATACAAGACATTTACATTACAATTCATAACAATATCAATATTACAGTTTTGAAGTAGCACTGAAAATAATTTTTATGGTTGAGGGTCACTACAAGATGGAAAAGTGCATTAAGTGGTCATAGCATTAGGAGAGTTGAGAAGCACCGCCATAGAGGAATTATGCCTGTTTGCTCCTTCACCCAGATTTCTGTATACCCAGGAACACCTGCTGTTGAATGGCACTCCTTATCCTTGGATTGACTAATGTACATCACTTAGCAATCAAGAAAATGCCCTCCCAAAATATGCCTACAGGCTAATCTGTAGTCAACTACGTAGTAGAGAGTACCCCAGGAAATGCTGGGCTGTGTGACGTGGATGTCTACAGCTAACAAGGACGTCTGCACCTGTGGGATTCTTGCCTGTGTCGATTCTTTAGTGTTGATGAATCCTCGAATCATCGTTCAAGGCTTAGGCACAGTGTTTGTCCATGGAGAATGTCTCTGTAGTCTGGAGTCTCTGGGATACTTAACGGTGTGAAACAGGTAAAGGACTTGTCACGCTGATTGCTCTTGAAGGCTTACTCCTCAGATGGATTCTCCAATGCTTATATCGACATGAGGGATTGATATGCCCTGGTCTTTTTCTGCACATGTGTAGGGTTTCTCTCAGGTGTGAAGTGTTTGTGGTTGAGCCAACAGCTGAGTGATACATAAAACATCTGCCACACCCTTCCTATGTACAGGCTAGCTGTCTGTGTAGCCGTCTGCGGCCACGAAATAACTGGGTTCACCTGAAAGGGGGGCTGGGAACAAAAGGGGACAAAGGGCGAGAAGAGATGAAGCCAAGACAAAGTTCTCTAGTCAAGATTCAATGCTTTAATGTTCAGCTTTCAAATAAAAAGGGGAAGTCCCACCTCCACCACCGAACACCTTCTTGCTTAGGCCTGCGTGGGTGAGGGGAACCCATCCTTAATCACAGCCAGAGGTGTCTCAAGACAAGCTCAGGGGGCAGTCAATTCTTTTCAGCTCCTGTAGCAGACTGTGGGTCGCCAAGGTGGTTAACACCTCCTGAGTCCTACTGTTTGGTCTGCTGAGGCAAAGGAGACCTTCAGGTCTGCTCAAGGCTGGGGGAAGGGCACATATCTGAACACGTTTTGTGTTTTAAGTTATGAAGAACCTTTAAAAGGCCTTTTGACATCTCTCACATTTAGATGGTTTTCCCTCCAGACGAATTTTCCGGAGGTTAGAAAATGTTGTCTGAATAGAAAAGCTCTCGCCACAGTTGTCACAGGTATAGTGCTTCATTCTCTTATGGGTTCGTGCATGTTGAGTGACGTCTGAAGGACTGGGAAAGGCTTTGCCACATTCCTCACACTCGTAGGGCCTCTCCTCAGAATGAATTCTCTGATGTCTCTTAAGGCCTGAAGAATAGTAAAACATTTTGCCACATTCGTTGCACTTGTAGGACTTCTGTCCGGTATGCGCCGTCTTGTGTCGACGAAGGTGATGACTCCTGCTGTAGGCTTTGCCGCATTTCTCACAGGTGTAGCGTTTCTCTCCAGTGTGAACTACTCTGTGTCTACTAAGGTCTGAAAGATTACTAAAGGGTTTTTTACACTCTTCACACTTGTATGGTTTCTCTCCCGTGTGGATTCTTTGGTGTTTTGTAAAGTCTGCAGGACTGGAAAACTTTTTGCCACATACGTCACACTCATAGGGTTTCCGTCCGGTGTGAATTTTCTGGTGGTTAGTACGTGTGGAGGGCGTAAAAAAGGCTTTGTCACACACTTCACATTTGTAAGGTTTCTCTCCAGTGTGAATATTGTGGTGGTGAATAAATGTGGAGGACACAGAAAAGGCCTTGCCACACACTTCACATTTGTAAGGTTTCTCTCTGGTGTGAATTTTCTGGTGGTTATGAAGTATGGAGGGTACAGAAAAGGCCTTGCCACATATGTCACACTTGTAGGGTTTCTCTCCAGTGTGAGTTCTCAGGTGATAAGTAAGGACAGAGCTCTTAGCAAAGGCTTTGCCACATTCTTTACATTTATAGGGCTTTTCTCCTGGTGAGTAGAAGTTGAGATAAGAAGAAAAGCTTAGGGAACATTTGTCATATTTATAATGTGCATCTTTAATACAGAGACTTTAACTCTTTTTCATGGAGAAATAAAAAAACTACAACACATCTCACCATCTCTAGTCACAGTACCTACATTTAGAAAACACAGCAGATGGAAATCAGTTCAATTGAAAGAAGACAACAACAAAACTGAAAGAGTGGAACACAATTCAAATCCAAATAGCTATGAAAGCTGTAACATGATAGTAATTGAAACTCTTCAGGAATTATGGTAACAGAATTATGATAAACAAACACAGAAACCGTATGAGCGCATACACTTGACAATGACAAAGTAGCCAAACGAGGAAAACAGAAAGCTAATGATGACTGTGTGAAACAACGATGTCTTATCCTCAGTGTGCGGTTTTAGTTGTGGAAGACGAAAGCATAAGTTGCAGAACCAGAGGACTGGCCTAAAACCAGCAAATAATATGGTTCTTCAATTTAAGATATCAGGCTTTACGTTATAGTCTAATGACAAGACAAGATACCAGAAAAATATTAGGAAAAAACTTCAAGTTCTGCTATAAATGACAAATTCTGATAACTGAATACACCTGTCAGTTAACTAAATTAACTAAACAACTAATTAAAAGTACCTTAATTTCTAAGAACTATTTATTTACAAGGTAAATAACCCTGGAGTAATCAATGAAAAGAGAAAATATAGAGAACATGAACATATGTGACCCATGTTCACACATGTAAATGGAAAACATGACAGTGTGAGGCCCGTGTTCACACATGTAAGTGAAAATATACAATACTGCTGGTCACAGAAACAGATATTTTAATATAGACTTTTCACAGACATTAAAAAATGTTACAGTCTTTTTGTTTGTTTGTTTGTTTGTTTGTTTGTTTTTTGAGACAGGGTTTCTCTGTATAGCCTTGGCTGTCCTGGAACTCTGTAGACCAGGCTGGCCTCGAACTCAGAAATCCGCCTGCCTCTGCCTCCCAAGTGCCGGGATTAAAGGCGTGCGCCACCACTGCCCAGCTTAAAAATGCTACAGTCTTAAAATGTTTTAATTGTAGATATTCTATCTACAAACACACACAGTACGTCTAATGAGATGATTTCAGGCAGATTAGGTGGCAAAATCATAATAGAGAAAATGGAACTGCAAATGAGGAACCAAGAATATAAAACTCACAAAACTCTTAACCACTTGTACAGACTTCACCAAGACTATCTACCCACAAAGTCATGTGTGATAAATCACTGACACTGTGTAGAGAGAAAACATTAAGCTGAATACAATAATTCAGATAGCACCCTGAGAAGACAATTTAATTAACAGGATATAAAGATGTGACAGAGAAAATGGGGATTCTAGTCAGAGAGGGGGAGAGAACTAGAAAAGAAGAAGAGAGGAAGTAAAATAACAGGAAGGTTGTCTAAAGAAAAGCTATAAGGATTCATACTATTAATTATCTACCTAAAAATATATGTACAGCACATGGAAATCTGAGTATGAATATACATATATAATATAAATGATGTTTTCCCATGGGGGCTGACAGTGCTGCCTCCGAGAGCTAACGACCACCTAAGAAAGACCTTGAACACCAGGCGTGAAAAGCCTACCTTTGAGTCATTAGTCAAGGTGGTCCTAAAGACTCCCAAAACATTCCAGAAGACTGCTAGTGCCTGTGGCTGTTCCTCTGGAGTGGAAGGTGAGTTCTCACTGCTGAAGATTCCACACACTCAAGACTCAGGACCCAGAGGCCCCTGAACTGGAAAGGATCAGGACGCCTCCTCCCTGGGGAATAGTTTTCATGGTAACAGAAGACAGCAAGCAACCTTACCAAGAAAGGAAGCGACCGAAAGTCCTACCCAGTCATGGCGCCCATGAACCACAACAATGACCAGCATGGCACAAATGTCAGGGTGCAGTGCTGACAAACATAACATGGTGTCTAGAGCTCGCTCAACAAGAAAGAAATACCTGGTGCTGGAAACCTAGCCAACCATGTGAAACCATGAATCGTGGAGAAGAGCCTACAACCGACACTTCTCTAAACTAGCATAGTCTCCACCACCACATTCCAACTGTTTGTCCTTATACCCAGAGGGACGTATAGTCCCCATCGCTCATCAAGGAAACTTCTCTTTGCAAAAAAAAAAAAAAAATGCACACCATTTCAGAAAAACCACAATTGATCAAAATGTAGACTTGTGGCGCCCAGTCCTAGTGAATGCATCTCCAAATAAATAAATAAATAAATAAATAAATAAATAAATAAATAAATAAATAATAAATACCTGCACCTAAGGTGCTCAGGGAACATTGCGGAAAAGGGGCTGAAAGATTTTTAAGCACTAGAGGGTCAGGGAATTTCCTGTGGGATAGTGTCTCCCAGTAATGTCAGAGGCCACACTCAAAGTCTTACCAACTTGACGGCCCACACACGAGGAAAGCAAGGACAACCAATGCACACCCCAGTGTGGACAGGGGAAAGCCTACAAGGCCTCACCCCTACACACAGAACCACAGGTAACCAGGAAATATGGAGAGAGGGAGAAATAATCTTCCTCAGGGAAGGGCATCCCAATCAGTTACCCAATACCAAATATTCAATCTTGAAATCATGCATACAGGTAACACTGCGCAGAATGAACTGTTTATTTAGGAATATAAGTATATGCATGTGAGAACAATTCATTAAAAAGGAGGCCATGAATTAGAAAGACAGGAGTGTAAGGGAGGGTTTAGAAGGAGGAAGGGGGAGGATGGTATAATCTCAAAAATAGGTTAAATAATTTTTTGAAAAGAAATGTATGTATGAGTTACTGAATGCAAAGGCTTCCTACATAGGTTTTTAAAAACGTGTGCCCGTTTTGAGAGTAGTAAGAAATAGTGAAGAGTCCATTGCAATATAGACTCTCACCAAAATTCAGTACTTTGGCCATCACTAAAAAGGGACAGGAAGAACAACAGTTCGAGACTTGAAGAACCACCAACAGCTGAGAGATGCTCTTCTCTGACAGTACAAGTTATTAAAACAGATAGCAACAGGATGTTTCCCAAAGGAGAACGACATCTCAATATATACATTAGAACCTGGCCTTCTGTTGGATCCGACCTTCCACCCCACCTCTCACCCCTCAACCCCACACACCTCGGGGCGCAGCTGCTGCTTTTCTCTGCACGTTCCAAAGTTCTTGGTTTTTCTCCAGAAATCTGACCAATAGCGGCTTGGAGAAAGACAGGCCTGTGGGGAGAGAGAAAGAAGGGAGTTAATATTTCTATTCCAGTACTGCGCTGATAAGAAAAAAAACAAGACCTAACTAAGGTGGGATTTTCGAAAATGAGCTCCCCACATCGTTCCCCGTAGTGGTTAGTGGTTAATAATCACAGATCTTCATTTCTGTCATTTACAAGCAAAACTATAAAACCAGAAAAGACTAAAACATTTTCCTTTCCAGGTGTGTTCCACGGCCTGTTTCCATTTAATTTCTCAAATCACAACTACAATGAAGGAGGCACACACTGAAATAGATTAAAATACAAGAAGTTAAACAAAATTTGTCTCAGTTTGAAGAGGTCAGCTCAAGAACTTTGGAAAGGTCATGGGACACTTGTCTCTCTGGATGGGATAGGCTAATTAACATTCCTTGGTCAGGGGACACTTGCTCCCTGGAAGGGAGAGGCTAATTAACATTCCTCAGGACACAGGTGAGGGAACCCACCTCGGGTGGGGAAGGCCCAGAGCACTGTAGACACATTCCACAGGACAGACCAACCCTTGCCACCTACAGACAAGGGATGTCCTTGTCACCTTATTCCCTAAAGACCAACCAGTTTGAAAAGTCACACTGTTCTGCCAATCACACTGTGCCTAATGGCTGCTGCCCTAAAAACTGTATAAAAAACTGGCCAAATGGGCTGCCCAGGATCGCCGCCTCTCCTTCGTGTGCAAGATGGCCCCCATCGAGTTGGAACAATAAATTCCTCTTGCTTTTTGCATCAATTCCTGGCTCTACGTGGTTCACTCAGGGGGTCCCCGGTAAGTTAAGACTCACCAGAGTCTTACAAGTTGCACCAACAATTCTCCCTTAAAAGCAGGCCTGAGAGCTGGGTGTGGCAGCTCCAGCAGTAGGGAGGTCAAGACAGATATATCTCTAAGTTCAAGGCTAGCCTGGTCTACAGAGCAAGTTCCAGAGCAGCCAGAGAAACCTGGGGGGAAAGCAGGCCTATTAGAAAGTAAAAGCTCCTAGGAGATTTCTATAAAAGGAAGCTACATGTTGATGATGAAAAAGAATTGAGTATAGATGCAATGCTCCCCCAGGAAATCAAGGTTGCTGTAATTCTCCAGCATCACGTCCCTGTACAGATTCCACTGAGCAGGCTCCAGACATTCCCTCTCTTCTGCAGAGAAATCAATGGCCACGTCCCTGAAGGAGAGCATTTCCTGAAATAAAGATCAATGAATGCATATCACACAATTTAAAGCCACTAATAATAATACAAACACTAGTAGGCATTATGTGCTGTGAACACCATTGTAAAGTTTCCCTAGGGTAAAAGAGCTAGAAATGCTTCTGATGTGGGTAAATGACACCATGAACTTATTTTGATATAGTCATGTGATCTCGCACAGTACCCATCTTTCAGAGAATAGTAAAAGATCCTACAAGTGCATATAGCTATTACCCAGTTAGGGATGCTAACGTGTAAAACGAATGCATCCAAAAGGGGGTGCAGATCACATGCTTGTATTAGGCACTTTATACGAAAGCCACAGTGTGTGAGAAGTTACTTCTCAACACGTAGTACACACAACAGTGAATGTGATAGGAAATTAAATGGAGACACTGAGTCCTGAAGTCCAGGTTTCTCAGTATGCAGAGTTCTGTAGTAATACTGACTTTATAGGAGTTTGAAAGTGCTCCTTTTCCTTCCTTCCTTTCTTATTTAAGAAGTATAGAATTTGGAGAAAG
The DNA here is from genome assembly GCA_021653895.1 of Mastomys natalensis. NCBI lineage: Eukaryota > Metazoa > Chordata > Mammalia > Rodentia > Muridae > Mastomys > Mastomys natalensis. The sequence continues at coordinate 334,091 of JAJTUV010002247.1, read as the reverse complement.
ACTATAGACTTTCACTAAAAGCCTGGTATAATTCTTCTGTGAATCCATCTGGGACTCTGTTTCCTTTTTCTTTCTTTCTGTTCTTCTTTCTTTATCCTGGTCTAAACTGAGATCCCTCTTTTCTCCCTTCAGTCAGTTGAGCCAACAATCACTCTTCTTAACTGTCCCAAGAACCACCTCTGGGTCTCACTGGTTTAGACGTTTTCATGGTTTCTATTTTTTTGTTGTTGTTGTTTTTTATTTATTTATTTATTTATTTATTTATTTATTTATTTATTTTTGTTTTCATTGTTTCTATTTCATCCCTTTATGCTCTGATTTTTATTTCTGTCTACTGCATTTGTGTTTGATTTCTTCTATGTAATTCTTGAATTGTGTCATCAAGTTATTTATTTGTGTTCTTTGTGTGTATGTGTGTGTGTGCGTGTGTGTGTGTTTGAAACACGTACACTTAAAGCTTTAAGTTTTCATCAGAGGACTACTTTTAAGTTCATTAAGTTCCAGAAATTTTTTGAAATCTCTAAGATCCTCAGACAATTCATTCCAAGTTCTAAGAGACTAGAGATCTCAACTAAACTCCTCAGGATGTGAAGAATGGAACAGGCTTCCAACTCCCACTGTGTTTCAGGTCTGACCAAGGCAATGAGTTTTGCTTTGTCTCCCTCAGTCAGCCAAGGGAACGAGCATAGAGTGGTGGACCAAGGCCCAGTAGACATGATACTACAAGACTTCACAAGCTCCAGTAATTGTACCCCAGGGCAGTCACTCTGTCATCATCTGCCCAGACTGATGATCTGTGTCCCACATCATGGAAGGGAAAAAAATAAAACAAGTCTCTCAACTCTCTTCTGGACTGCTCAGAAACAACATGGCAAACGGTTCCACATGTATACACAGACATACAGTCAGTCAGTCAGTCAGTCAGTCAGTCATCATAGTAAATAGCACTGAAGGGAATGTAATGAGATCCATGTAACACAACATAGAATAAAGAGAAAAGAGAATTCAGGATCATGGCATACATCTTCCATTTTAGGTCTCGGATGAGGCAGACATAGTACCAAGTGTTCCAGGCAAGCCTCGTCTCTATTGGGAGTTCAAGGCTAATGTGGTATGTAAAGTCTTCCCTCATAAAAACAAGACAGAAATGTGGAAAATAAGATTTTAGAAAATATGGTCTTTAATCTTACATTATTTGAAAAAGTAAACCATACAAATTAAAACTGGTATCTCAACAAATACCAGCCTAGATAACTCTAAAGAAATTCACATGGGGCGAAGATAACAGTGGCTCCTGACCCAGAAGGAGCCACTCTAAAATCCTCACTAGGTTAACTCTGGAGAGATAGCACTTGAGGAAGCTGAGAGATGATACATCACAACTGACAGATGAAAAAGAACAGCATAAATACACAGGCAGGGCCTAGGAACTGTAAGCGTCCCAAGCAGTTACTTCCTAATAGACTTGGGGAAGAGAGGAAACCACAGAACAAAAGGACTTGTTCCAGATCCTGTCAAGCGAAGAGACTCGGGAACTATCAGTGGAAGAACACACTGATGGTTATTCCGAAGGACTTGGGTTCGATTCCTAGCACCCACCTGTCAGCTCACGGCCATCTGCGATTCCATTTCGAGAGGACACGCCCCCTTACCTGGCTTCAAAGGACACCAGGCATGCAAGTGGTTCACAGGCAAAATAGTCATTAATCGAGGAGAGAGAGAGAGACAGAGAGAGGGCACAGAAGAAAATGTTAATGGAGGAGTCACAAGAAGTATTAAGGAAGTTGTTTAATAGAAACTCCAGCATTTTCTTAAGGAAACAAACTAGACATTGCCAAAAGCTTCTTCACACATGAGAGATGAGAAGCGCACCCTTCGTTGTTCTTTACCCAGGAGATGGCCATGTGTTGGCAGGAAAGCTGCTCAGCTCATAGAGGAGCAAGAGCCCAGAGCAGAGTGAAGATAGAAACATTTCCCTGGGCGAGCAGGTCCCCAATGGAAGACTGAGCTGCAAGGATCACTACCTACGGCTGCCTAGCACGGGCCACCACAGTCGATGATGGGAGGTGGCTGCTCCTCTCAGGCCACCGTGTGCAGTCTCTAGGTGACTCAGATTATGACAAGGAAGGTCCTGGAATGTGTCCGTGTGCTCTGGGCTTTCCTCACTCACAGGTGGGTTCCCCCCTGTGGTCTGAGGAATGTTAATCAGCCTCTCCCTTCTTCCTCTGAATGTTAATCTAGCAAGTGTCCTCTGACTAAGGAATGTGCCCCTCTTGAGATGTGTCCTGGGACAGTGGGGTTCTTTCAAATTTAAGTTCAAACCGAGACTCGAAAGTCCTACAGTGTCTGCTCCTCTCAGGCCGCTGTGGGCAGCCTGTGGGTGGAGGGCAGGTCTGTCACCATGGTCTCTTTAGGTGAGGTTTGGCTAAAACAAAAGAAACATTCCAGGAGACTTAAGTGTGACAAAGTTTACTTTCTAGGTGGAAGAAACACAATGCCTTTCTGACCAGGGAGCAAAGTATGAGTCCCTAAGAATGGCTGCCTATTCCTACTCAGAATATAGAATCTCACTGCTCTCCTTCAGTGGAACCTGGTTCTAGACACAAGCCTAGAACAACAGACTAGAGTCCGTGTGCATCAGAGACATTCGGTGAGAGAAGTCCAAACAAATCCTGCCCTTCTCGTCCCTGCCCACTCCTTTTCCTTCCCTCGTTCTTCTAGAATGTAAGAGTTTGCAAACTCTGTAAACAAGATATACTACGTGTTTTTACAAACTTTAAAAACACTAGTGCTGGGTGGCTATAAAGTGCAGTAGTGACCACAAACTCCACTTTCTCTAGACCTGCGGAGAAACCTGACTACAGATGCAGTGAGTCAGCTAGTACCAGTAAGCTCCCACAGCCAAGCTGGAAAGAGAGCCGCCAGCCTTGCCTCAGGAGCTGCCCTGTCAGGGAGATCCTGGACGGACTGAAGCAGCAGACGGATGGCAGCACCATCCCGGTCGTCCTCTCCCCAGCGCAGACCTAAATCCTGACTCAAGTAGCCCAGCCAAGGTTAGAACAGCCCCTCCAAAGTGAGCTTCTCCCTACTTACCAGGGGCCCGGTGACAACTCCTTCAAAGATGGATCTACCCATCCACCCTGCACAACCCCTCAGACCCGGTGGGCTGCCCTGCACCCTGAACCAACCTTCACCTCAGAGATCCAACCCCAGCAAGGTAGTAAGAAACTTGAGCCCAAGTGGGAGGACTCGCTGTGTAGGGCGGAACATGCGCAGAAAGAACTCAAAGGGCTCCACGGCTTCCCTTGCTTGGTACGTCACATTGAGGGAAACTACATTTCCCATAAGTCTGTGCAGTGGAGGCCCAGGAGTCGCTGAGTCCCACGTGAAAGGATAGAAACACGCCATCTCTGCCGCTAGAGGGAGACAGACCGAGGAAATCCGGATGCTTTGAAAATCCTCCGCTCACAGCTGAGATGCTGGAATGTGAAACCTTACAATAATGTTTATGACATTTACTGGTTATTTTTATTGTGGTTCCACACTCAGTTCTGCTAATTATAGGAACTGACTACAGAATAAAACGTTCGTTTTGACTCAATTTTTACTTTGAGATAATTAACAAAAATCTAACATGGGAAGTCGCCGCTAAGCCTTTCAAATGGGTTTTGAAGACAGGCTCGGTGGCAGCCACCTGGTGGCAGCTACTCATGTATTGAAATGAAAAGAACAAACAGAAATGGGAGTTAGCTGGGTGATGCGACAGGTTCCATAAAGTCAGGAGGCCTTGATGTTTAGTGTGCGACACTGAAAACAGCCAACACAGGTGGCAGGGACTCAGAGAAATTATTCCCTGAATACCGTGGTCTCAGAAATATGTTCCTGGGAATACAAAATGAGCTAGGAGCTCACTTTGCAGAATAGATGTATATGCCCTCCTGTCTTTTCTTAGGAATTATTGCTTCTGTATCTGTCATTGCTGGGTCAAATCATATACAAACTCTATACATATTAGTACTTGGGAGAGACACTGATTCTCAAGGAAGCTATTTCTGAGCAGAGACACCAGGAAGTTCATATTTCATTTTCTCTCACCACAAGTCAATCACGTTTTCTCTCTCTGGCTTTTTTCTTGTTTCCTTGAAATGACTGATCACAAGTTGAGTCATAGTAAGTGGCAAGTATATCACACATTTATGTTATAATGTACACAGGAAATGAATACTACTCACTCTGTGGTAAAGAAGGAGGCTGTCATGACAAGAGAATCCTGTAAGATTAACAATCAGAAATACGTCTTCAGAAAAGGTACAAAACTACATTCCCAGTATGTCTGTGTTTCCTGATGAGAGATGTGTTAATGATGGGGCATACAGTGTACCTGGGTTAGTAGTGTAAGACTTTTGGGTCTAAATGTAGGATTTTCGGGTATCAAGAATCCCACTGTGGGGATTCTTGGCTTGTTCCTAGGAGTCATAAAAAGCTTTCTGGAAAAACATCTTTTTATAAAACTTTCAGTGCCTGAGGCTGTGCTGGCAGCCCCTGTTCCAACTTGACTGGGCAATCATGATGATACTAGTGAATCCATGTTCACGTGGCTGCAGTCAGATTACTCAGGCTATCTAGAGCAAGTGGAACTTCTGTCCCCTCCTGTATTTATAGCTTGCCCATGGTTCTTGGTTTGAGCTGACAGACGTGTCTAAACTTCCTGTCTTATGGAGACAGTGTCGTAAGGGCCATTGGTTTAAGGAATGTCAGTCCTAATCATTGTAATAAGTTGACACTTTGCCAGACAGCTACATTAAAATGGAGTCTACTGTACACACCTCAGACATGAATCCCAGACTAACATGAACGTAGTCACAGAATAATCCTGTGAATTTGGAAAGCAGCGGCTCATTTGGGGTCCTCAGCATATTGCCACAACAGTCAAACCAAGTGTTTGTGATCTGGATAGTGGCTTATGACATAGAATTCTACTCTCAGGGAGCATGGGCTTTGCACCATCTTCGTTCTTTCAGAATTTTCAGTGAGTTTCCAACCATATCTAAAATAATAGACATTCGTATCACAGAACAACCCTACAAATGTGATGTATGTGACAAGATCTTCCATTTTCCTTCAAGACTTTCCATTCCTAAGAGAATTCATACAGGAGAGAAACTGTATAAGTACAAAGGTTGTGGCAAGGCCAGGTTAGTGTTGCTAACCTGGTTTCGAGTACCTTCTCTGCTGAGCACCCCCACAGACTTTAGAGCTCTTAAGTGTCTTCATGTGGTTGTAACCTGGTAGCCATTTTGTTTGTGAAAGCTTCCCTCTGCCTCCTTCAAGACTTTTCTTCCATAAGAAAATTCATACAGAAGAGAAACCCTATATGCGAAATTTGTGACAAGGCCTTCCATGATCCATCATTACTTTCTAGACACAAGATAATTCATACAGGAGATAAACCTTATGACTGTGAAGAATGTGGCAAGGCCTTCCATTATTCATCATTACTTTCTAGACATAAGAAAATTCATATCACAGAACAACTCTACAAATGTGATGTATGTGACAAGACCTTCCATTTTCCTTCAAGACTTTCCATTCCTAAGAGAATTCATACAGGAGAGAAACTGTATAAGTACGAAGGTTGTGGCAAAGCCTTCCATGATCCATCATTACTTTTTAAACACAAGAGAATCAATACAGGAGAGAAACCCTACAAGTTTGAAGTTTGTGGCAAGGCCTTCTGTATTCCATCATTACTTTCTAAACACAAGAGAATTCACATGGAGAAGAAACAATACCAGTGTGAAGTATGTGGCAAGGTCTTCAATTGTCCATCAAGACTTTACAAGCATAAGAGCATTCACACAGAAGTGAAACCCTAAAATTGTGATGTATCTATCAGTCAATTCCTTTAGAACTTTCCAGAATTTTTTTCTACTCATTTGAGAAATAATTCTGGAGAGAAACCATATAAAAGTGAGGTATGTGGCAAACCTTCCTAAACAAAGTCATACCTATGTCTATACAAATTAAGTCAAAATGTAGAGCCTATTTACCAGTGAAAAGAATATGTCAAAAGACTCAACAAATTTAGGACTCATCAAATAATTCATTCTGGAGAGAAGCCATAGAAATGTAAAAAATGTGGCAAATACTTTTGAAGTTTTATAACATGATCCGAACACAAAATAACTTCTATTGGAGATTGTCACATGTGAAGAATGTGGCAAACACTATTTTTACCAGTCTTCTGGTCTTAAGCATCATCAAAGAATTCGTCTATGACAGAAACCACACTACTGTAAACAACGTGCAATGGTCTATGGACATCCTGAAACTTAGGAAAATCCTCATAATTCATACTAGACTGAAATGCCACAAGTATGAAGAATATTGCAAACCCTTTAATAAACTTTCTTACATTTTTCAAAACAAGGTAGTTCAAACTGGAGAGAAATAGTACAAATGTTAAAATGTTCATAACATCTTAACACTTCTTCAGACCCTAAAATTGATCAAAAGCTTCATGCTGAAGCCCTGTTCGGGGAACTTGGTAAGGTCTTTGAAATCATTCATATAATCCTTTCAAAAGTGGATCTCTCAGACTGTGTGTTTGTCCTTCTAGATTTGCAGCTGATTCTTCCTTGGTGTCTTTTGTTTCCTCTGTTTTAAAATTGAAACGCTTATTCCATACCAGTATGTAGAAAAGTAGTCATTTGCTTTTATGATACAGAAACTCACAGTTAAGAGATTGCCTTGAGTCTCGCATGACACATGGACTGTGGTCTTTTATACTGTTGTAATTGTTAAATACTTTGGGGAGCTTTCAAGTTGTAGCATGTTTTACTTATGAGATGAGGGTAAGGTTGGGGAAAGGGAAGGAATATTATGGTTGAAAGCTTTATGTCTAGAGCTAGTTTGTTGACTCTGGGAACAAATTGAATTGCCAACAAGTCCTACACCCATGTTAGTATTCTCAGTACCCTCAAAATAATTACCTCTAAAGGTTGTCCTCTGAAAGACTACATGTATGGGTCCCCACACAAACATAAATTTGTGTACCCAGAAAAAATAAACTTAAATTACATTTTCGAATTGACTTTGTGTTTTACAGGGGCAAGGATCAAGAATAATGCTCGTATCTCACTTGTTTGCGCTATGAGTTCTAGAATCATTTGAGAGGCAAGCCTCTGGTTGTCCTTTTGTAGGAGTCATCTTGATTAGTTCAATTGATTTCAGAAGGTCTGTTGATTTTGATTGTAAGTATGTTTGATGGAGATGCTGTATTGGAAGAAAATCCCCTGAGAACAACTACTCATCAATCTCCTTCTTCCTGCTGTGGAAGGAACCTGACCCGCTGCTTTAAGTGCCTCTTGATTTAACTTTCTCACCACTGTGGTTGGAATAAGAATTGCCCTAAGGGCTCACAGATTTGAATGCTTAGTCATCAGGTAGCAGCACTACTGGAAAAGGATTAATAGTGTGGCATCATTAGAGTAAGTGTGTCACTGGGTGTCATATTTGAGGTTTCAAAAACTATAAACTGCTGTCCTCCAACTAAGAGATCCAGCTCTCTCTGATCCCTGTCTAGTGGAAATGAGTGGATGTACCACCATGAGCAGCATAATGTTTTTAATAGTATATTTTATTTTACTTTACTAGAAATTTGTGTGTGTGTGCCTATCTTTTCTACAACAGATGTCTGATGATGTCAATAGAAGGTATCTGATCTCTAGAACTGCTGCTCTATGTGCTTGAGAGCCACCGTGTGCCTGTAGAAGACAGACTCATCTTCTGAAAAACATCAATTACTCTCAACTACTGAACAGTCTTTTAGCCTGTAAGCATAGATTTTAAAAGTGATTTTGCCAAACATGGCACCTACAAAGGATTGTTTCAAATGGAGAAAATTAAATGGTCAACATGTAAAAAAAATGATAGTAGGCAATAAACTTAAAACTGTGAACTGTGAGGTCTAAACAATTAGGCCTCAAAATCTAGCTCCAGTAGAGGAGGAAACCCTGTGCTCAGAAAACTTGTGACGAGCTTTGATTTCCCATTTTTCAAACTTAAACAACTGGGATGGTTTCAAAATCGTAAAGAGATAATGATCACTCCTACATTAACTTCCTCCTACCACATTTTTAAGGAAAGCAGATCATGAAAGCATGAATTTTCTGTTTGTAAATAAGATTCTATAAGTAGATCACATCGTTTTAGCAGAGATAACATGGAAACATGATAAACATTACTGTGAAAGGCTCAGCTCACAGGCTAACATCGCGTGCTGTGACCAAGGACTTTAAAGGAGCCCAAATTCCCTGTGCATGCCCATGTGCAGCTGCTCGCAGTAGGGCTGTAATCCAGGCAGTGCATCCTGGTGGCATTTGGTGGCATCCTGGAACGCTTTCCAATTGACTTGTGGGAAATGTAGTCCCAAATACTGTGACGTCATCAGAAAGGGCTGTCTGCACCAAACTTCCGTAGTCTTCAAATTTGGCTTCCCAAGTTTGTGCATTTGTCCTGTTGAGGTCTGGATTTGGATCTCTGACATGGAGTTTGGTGCAGGGAACAGCACCATCTTGCAGATCTGAGGAACTGCAGGGTCGCGGGTCGGGCGCGGAGGAATCTTACTTGGGCTTGTTGTGAGACAGGGGAAGCTGCTGACCTGGACGTGCTGTGCTGACCTAGGCTGGGCCACTGCCCCAGGGCACAGGTTTGAAGGGGAGAAGGTTGGAAACAACAGGATGGCCAGGGCAGGCTGGGTCTGCTGTCTGCCTGTGCCTGAGATGCCGAAGTGAGCTCACTCATCTTTACTGGGGAAACATGCTCTCCCTAGCTGACCCCTGCTCACTTGGCTGTAGTCAGATTCTCAGATCTTAGAGAACACATGGACGTCTAGCGCCCCCTATACTTTATGTCCTCTCTAGTACTGAGTTTGAGCTCACAAATCCTCCTACAGTTCCCAGTGTCCAGGGACAGAGTCCTGTGGGGGTGATTGTTGTGTGAAGTGTTAGTTCCTTTTCCTTTGGAATGAATTGTTAGATTTATGGATGCCTCGGTTTGAATGTGAATTTCTACTAGACATCTCTGTGACTCGAATCCTTACAATACATGGCTATATAGCCACAGAATAGCTTGTAATTGGTATGACCCTGTGTTTGCACAATCCGGACAATTATGGATTTTACACATCAGATTAAAACTCTCTAGACTGTAATACCTCAACAGTTGTCTGAGTATATGTTCTATCCAAAATTTGGACTCCGTTTCAGATGTGAGAGACAGATGACTTGGTGAGACGACAGAAAGATCGCTGGGTGGGGCTGGAATGTCTGAAAGGAAAGGGGGAAATGGCTTTATTCGTCTGCTGGACTCAGTACTTAGTTCTCTTTAATCTGACATTGTTGTCTCATCATGTGCTTTTATGTCTGTTGACATTCTCAGCAGTGTCTGAACTCTTAAATTTTCTCTGTCCCTCAGTGTTTACTGATGCACCCTTAATAGTTTTAGAGAGAATTTGCCAAGTTTTTCAACTGTGTTTGAAAGGGTGTAAGATAAATTTGGAAAGCTGTGGTGCACTTAGGGTCTTATGATTTACATATAGTAAGTTTATTTACTTATATAAGTAAAGTTTTACATATATAAGATTTACATATATAAGTAAAGTTCCAGTCTGTGCAAAATGCACAATTGTCCTCTTGAAGCGTTAAGAGAATAGTTTTGTCCAGAGCCATTTGAGTAGCCATGATCTGAGAACACAGATTCAATTTAACCCAAACTCCGTGCTCCAACATGGAATCAGTTTCATGTTATTACAGAACAAATAAAGTCATTAATCAAGGAAAGTTTAAAATACATTGCTGTGAGTCTGATAAAGGCATGTACTATGAGACATGGGAGATATACTTTTTTTTTTTTTTTTTTTTTTGGTTTTTCGAGACAGGGTTTCTCTGTGTAACTCGAGGGAGATATTCTATACACCTAAAATACCATCTGATGAGATTTTAGCTTTTGGACTGGTAGAATCTCAGGTTCTGCCAAGTCAGTGGATTCTGAGAGGTTTTTATCTATTGTCACAAGCTGTGTGGTCCACTATAGTGTGAGACAAGGACTGACCTGTAGGGAAAACCAGTCCAAGGTAAGTCAGCTACCCCTGAACCTACAAAATTCCAGGCTCTGCCCCTCAGTGAACTTCCACATGGGCCATCAGTCTCTGCACACACAGACTCCTGCCAAGAGTTTTCATTCACAGTTAGACATGTGTTTTTTTTTTCCAGGATTTCTCCTCCACAGCCCCTCCCCCATCTCAGGTGATCTTGCTTACATTGTCACTCTTCAGTCAAACCAAGTGTTTGAGAGCCGGAGACTGGCTTATGGCATTCAAGTCTACTCTCAGGAAGCACGGGCTCCTTGTTCTGTTTACTGTAATTTTCAATGAGTTTCCAACCATACCGAGAATAAATAGAACTTTACTCCTTAATGCTACTAATCTGTAGGAAAAATATAACAACTTACAAAGTGGGTTACAAAGCTTACATCGTGTACTGCCTTTTACATCAAAACACACTCCTTAAAATGTAGAGATGGTTTTATTTCTAGGTCTTCAATTCTATTCCATTGATCGACCTGTCTGTCTCTGTACCAGTACCATGCAGTTTTTATCACTGTTGCTATGCAGTAAAGCTTGAGGTCAGGGATGGTGATTTCCCCAGCTGTTCTTCTATTGTTAAGAATTGTTTTTGCTATTCTGGGTTTTTTGCCTTCCCAGGTGAATGTGAGAATTGCTCTGCTCATGTCTTTGAAGAATTGTGTTGGGATTTTGATGGGGACTGCATTGAATCTGTAGATTACCCTTGTTAGGATGACCATTTTTACTATATTAATTCTGCCATGAGCATGGGAGATCTCTCCATTTTCTGAGATCTTCAATTTCTTTCTGGAGAGACTTGAAGTTATTGTTATACAGGTCTTTCACTTGTTTGGTTAGAGTTACCCGAAGATATTTTATATTATTTGTGGCTATTGTGAAGGGAGTTGTTTCCCTAATTTCTTCCTCTGCTCGTTTATCATTTGTATAAAGGAAGGCTACTGATTTATTTGAGTTAATTTTATATGTGGCCCCTTGCTGAAATTGTTTGTCAGCTGGAGAAGTTCTCTGGTAGAATTTTTGGGGTCAGGTATGTATTCTATCATATCATCTGCAAATAGTGATACCTTTATTCTTCTTTGCCTATTTGTATCCCCTTGATCTCTTTTTGTTGTCTTATTGTTCTAGATAGCACTTCAAGTACTATATTGAGTAGAGACGGGGAGAGTGGCCATCCTTGTCTTGTCCCTGCTTTTAGTAGGATTGCTTCAAGTATGTCTCCATTTAATTTGATATTGGCTGTTGGTTTGCAGTGAATTGCTTGGTTTGGTTTTGTCTTGGAATATTTTGTTTTCTCTATCTACATTGGTTGAGAGTTTTGCTTGGTAGAGTAGATTTGTTTTAGCTATCCAGGTATTTTTGTTTTTTCATTTGAAGTTGAGAATGGGTCCTTCAAGGTCTATAAAGAATTGTGTTGGAATTTTGATGGGAAGTGCATTGAATCTGTAGATTGCTTTTGTTAAGATGACCATTTTTTCCTATGTTAATCCTACTTGTCCATGAGTATGGGAGATCATTTCATCTTTTGATATCTTCTTCAAATTCTTTCATGTGAAGTTCGTGTCATACAGGTCTTTCACTTGCTTGGTTACAGTTATACCAAGATATTTTGTATTATTTGTAGATATCATTAAGGTGGTGGTCTCCTTGGGAAACATTCCCAATTTTCGATTTCATACTCAGCCCATTTTTTCTTAGTATAAAAGAGGCTTACTGATTTTTTTTTTAAATCGATTTTGAATCTAGCTAGTTTGCTGAAGTTGTTTATCAGCTGTTGGAATTCTGTGGTCGAGTTTTTGTTGTCAGTTATGAATACTACAATACTATCTGCAAATAGCCATACTTTGACTTTTTCTGTTCCAAATTATATACCTTTGATCTCTTTTAGTTGTCTTATTGCTCTGGCTAGAACTTCAAGTACTATCTGAAGAGATATGGAGAGAGTGGACAACCTTGTCCCTGATTTTAGTGGGATTGCTTTAAATTTCTTTCCATTTATTTGATGTTGTTTATTGGTTTACTGTGTATTGCTTTTATTATGTTTACATATGTGCCCTGTATCCCTGATTTTGCCAAGACTATTAACATGAAGAGGTTTGGGATCTTTTTCATATGTTTTTTCAGCATCTAAGCAGATTGTCATATGCCATTTTTTGGGTTCTCAGTTTATTTATATATTGTATTAAGTTGATATTTTTTTGTATATTGAACCACCCCTGCATTCTTGGGATGAAGACTGTAGACACTGGATCATGATAGATGATATTTTTGATGTATTCTTGGTTCTGGTTTGTGAGTATTTTATTGAGTATTTGTGCATCAATGTTCATAAGGAAAACTGGTTGAAATAAGTCTTTATGTGGCTTAGGTATCAGGATGACCACTGCTGGGTTTGACCAGAGTGGCTGCAGGCTGGTAGGGAGTTGTGACAAGAGCTCCAAAGTTTCTTTGAAAATCCATACACACACACACACACACACACACACACAAACACACACAACACACAAACACACAAACAAAACACCCTTGTGAATCTGTCTGGGCACAGAATTTTTTTTTTCTTAGATGGCAAAATTTTATTACAATTTCAATCTCCCCATTCTTTTGAATCCATTTAGGTTGTTAATTTCTTCCTCATTAATGTTTTTTATTTATATTTAAAACATACATAGGAATGAAAACGAAATCACAAGAAAATTAAACCTCTGGAACCTGTTGAAGACAATCCTGCAGGTGAAGACTATAGCTCTAATGCATGAAACTATGAGAAAGACTACAGAGAAATGATTGAGTGATACATTGAAGAAATTTGGGAAAAACAAGTACAAATGAAATTCAGTTCTTGTAAATGGGAAATAATATTAAAAAAGAGAATGAGAAGAGAAATAAATGAAACTAAATCAAAGAAAAAGATTCAAATCAACAAATTCCCATCAGGTTCATTAAGAAGATAAACAAGATTGAGGGACTTTGATCCAGCTAACCAACAGAAACAGGATCCAAATGATCAGAGTCAGAAATGTACAGGGAGATATTACAACAGACACCAAAAGATTCAGACTATCATAAGGGGATATTTTGAAAACCTGTCTGGTTTAACTGGAAAATCTAAAAGATATCACTCATATCTGCTTCTTGTAAACAACATAAAGATGGATTCATTTCTTGATCCATTCCCCCAGCATGTGTCTTCTGAATGGAGGACTGTGTTTGGGCATCACTTGTTCTGATATGTGAGTGTTAATTGTCAGTATGTTCCTCATTTTAAGTGTTGTTTGTGTCTCAGTGGCCCCTTGTAGTTTTCTTATTTTGGCTTCCAATTCCTTTCCACAGTGTCTTGGCTACGTTCATTTCTCTCTTCAGAGTACAAGGGTTCTTTCTGTATTTTATGTTTGGTTGGTAAAATACAATTTTTTTAATATTCTGTTTTGTAGATGGGTTTTCCATGTTTCAACTACTGCAGATATTTGTGTGGCGTGCAGTATCTTAAGCTGGATGTCATTGTCTTTTAGGAGTTGGGATGCACTACTCCAGGCTCTTCTGGCTTTCAAAGTTCCATATAGGAATTGGCTGTTATCCTAATAATGTGTCCTTTCATTTGGAGATTTCAGTATGCCATGAAGTTTTAATTTTCTGATCTTGTCCAATTAGCATTAGGTGTGTTTTTATATGATTATAGGTGTATCTTTCCTTAGTTTAGGGAACCATTATTTTATGGGCTTCTTGAAGATGATATTTATACCATTGCCTGGGCCTTTTTCTCCCTCATCTATGCCTATAATTTGAAGGTTTGGTCTTTTCACAGTGTCTAACATTTCTTGTGTGTTTCCTTTCCACAGATATTTTTTCTTCATTTATATCATAGACTTAGCTTGTTTTATCTAGATGATCTACTTTATTCATAAGTCCTTAGATGCTATCTTCAGCTGATTTATTCTAGTGTAAGTTTTTGTTTGTATTTTTTTACATTATTGGGCTAGATTTTTGGGTCACTGCTGCTAGAGTCCTGTTCAGTGTTTCTCTTTATTGAATTTCAGTTTCAAATCCTGGATTGTGTTGTCATTTCCATCATTCTGAAGTTTTTGGTTTTTGGAACATCACAGAAGCATTTCTTCTCCTTATGATTATTGTCTTCAATGGCACTGAGATGCTTCTTCATGCCTTTCTGAAATGTGTTGTAGTCTGTGATGAAGATTATGATTGTCTTCTAAAGTCTGTGTCCTAGTGCTCATCTAAGTACTGTGTAATGGCAAATGTTTCTATCTTGTGTGATGGTGGGCACAAGCCAGCGTGATCTTTTCTATTGCTTATTTGGATATGCAATCTGACCATGTGGTTTTCAGGAGAAAATGCAGGCATGACAGAGCAGTCACCCTACCTGCAGCAATCTTAAATATTGTTTTGTGTGTCTGACTTCGTAGAAACTTCCTTTATTCTTTCCAGTTTAAAAGAATTCTATATTCTTTTAACCCAAATGCATTATTTTTCTTTATATTCCCCTTTTCCGTGATTTTGGGGTCACCTTAATTTGGTTGGATATGAACTTCTTTAATTTGAATGAACTTTAATTAAATTATAAAAGTAAAATAATCAGGCAATTGTGGCACATATTAATTTGAGATACTATTCTGTGGCTTTAAAGGATACAATATGTTCATTTTTGACAATATGGATGATGTTAGATTTGTGAGCATAGTCCAAAGAGAAGAAAGGCAGGAAGGAGTCTGGGAACAACAGACGAGACTGTTTATTAGTACACACAGAGAGGGGCACCAACTCTTCTAGAAGTATGGGATTGGGGGTGGGGGGCGGGATGGGTTGTGTGAGGAGAGAAACCTGGCTTGTACCTGTTAAAGAAACAGTTGAGGGTTTTGAGAATGAGGAAGTAGATGCTGCTCTAGGAGCCCCATGCAGATCTGCAGTCTCTCCTTCCTAGTAATGTCTGCTTAGGCAGACAGATTATCTTAAGAGACAGGGCCCTCAAAAACAGAGTCCTCTGGCTTGCAGCAGACAAATGAGGTTGAAGAAGGTCAGCTGAATTCACGTAGTAATCTTGTTTTTACCAGGAAGACTCTATCAAATGGGACAGGACATTATTATTTCAGACATAAAAAGACAAGTGCAACATATTGTGTGACCGAGCTTCTTGTGCTATAAGACTGACTGACCTATATCAGGAACAAAATCACTGGAACTTCTCCACTCGGCTTGGTAGTAAAGTTATACTTATCTAAGATCACAGGTGACTTTGCCAACTTATCCTTTCTTTCAAGAGACTGATGTCTGAAAGGTTAACTTCTGTCTACATTGGAAAACAGTTTGATCAAGGAGCATCTACAGGAGAGAAAGGTGGACTGTGTGTCTCATGCCCAGGCCCCTCATTCTGCCCCTATAATGGTTGCAGCCTTGTTTCCTCACTGGTATTATCCTCCTTATTTCCCCATGAGAGTGAGTCTGTCTTTCAGTGTGTGAGACAATAAATGCACAACTGTCTGTCAAGAATCAGACTCCTGTCTCTTCAGTCTTCTTGGTCTGTATACTGCCTCAGAAATCTAACCAATCCAGTCAGATGTTGAATCTAAAGGACTGTAAATCAAGTGAGAGATGCAATTTTTATCCCGTTGACCAGTTTTCACTTGAAGAGGAAACCTGGAGGAATATTGATCAATAGTTATTCTTCTTCATTTAGGTAATATGAAGGAATTTTCGTGTACTGGTGCTGCCCTGATTCCAAGGGATTTAAGATCTCAAATGGCAAAGTGGGAATGGGTGGATCAGGGAAGGAAAATAAAGAAAAATGCTTAAGGAAGACAAAAGCAATAGGTGCGAACAGGATGTCTTGTATAAACAGTTGACACTAAGGCAATCAAGTTTATTAAAAAGTACAGCATGCAATATTGTATTGGTAGATGAAAAAAAAATGACCAAGTTCACCAGAGACCTAAATCGTTCAGTGTAGGCAATAAGAGCACAGGACACTTCAGAAACTGCTGCCTTAGGGAAGATAACTCCAGTCACAGAAGAAGTGTGGAATCCCCTATAACTTCAACAATGACTTCTTTATGGCACTGTATCCTCTGTCAGAGATGCCTGGCCAAGTCCCCTACTGGATGAAGACATCCAGTTCCCATTGTCCTTTCATGGGGCCTCTGAGACAGTGTTGGTTTGCTATAAGCCCCCACAGTGACTGAATTTTCTAATTATAATGTGGTTAGTATAGTTTGATTCCATTTGTCTAGGAATTCATTTATTGTTCTACCCATTGGGTGCTCAAACTCCTGAGCCTTGGTGCGCTATCTTTTGCACCTCTCTGTACTTGCTCAGAAACTCAGCCTTGGGAAATGCTCAGTACAATATATGTGGGTCTTCATTGTATTTGTCATTTGTGATTGTGCATATTTGTGTTGAGAAGTACTTGCACCATCACCTTGCCTCTGTACTGTGAAGAATTTCCATAATGTGTGCTGTATTATAATAGAATGAACCCCTCCATTACCTGTACATCATCATCTCCTGCCTCCAGTTTCCTCTCTTGTTTAAATCCCTGTCCTGACCTCCTTCAATAATGAACTGTGCTGTGCATGTGTTGTGTAAGGTTCCGTGCTGCCTGCATTTTGATGTTAATTTCTGCTCTCCTGGGAGGGGGTGCAGACAATGAGTCATATACTCTGATGACGTCTTGTGAACCAGTCTCCTAGTGAATAAAGGAGCCAATCACAGGGCGAGTAGGAGGGACTTCCAGAGAGTTGGAGAAGAGAGAGGGTCCTTTTTGGATGGGGGGTGGGGGAGGGTCCGGGTGAGTTGGCGGGGGTAAGCACATTGACTAGATGTAGAGGTAGAGTTTCCTGGTATCATGGTGGATTCACAAAGATCTTCCACAGGAGGATTAGATTTAATAAGGTTTGCAAGATTAGGTTTTCCTTGCGGTGCCTGGAGACTGAGTTATCATCGTTCCTAAACTCTGTGTGGTATGCTTCTCGCAACAACTCAACGGAGTTCAAGACAGAAAGGCAAAGCCTGGGTTTCTGTGATGTGCCCTCACAGGCCATAGGGGTTTGAGTCACAGAAATGGCATGGTAGTGACCCGCCAGTGGGAACCTAAGAGAGCTGTGTGGTGAGATTTTGGAGCCCTGGGGCTCCAGCCAGTGTAGGCTACAACCCGGGAGCTTGGCTGGCAGCAATGACAGGAACCTGCTGGTCATTCTCTTGAAATACCGCCCTCTACAGCTATGCTGTGGAAGTGTAAAAACAGTAAACCCTCGGCAAGCTGATTTTTGGTCACGGAGTTTCATGGCAGGAATAGAAGCTCTAACTAAGGCATATGTGTGTTTGTATTTTGTTACCTTTCATGTCAAAGAGATTGTCTGATCCTCTCTAACTGGAGTTATGGACAGTTGAGTGTCCATGAGGCATCTAGGAATCAACCCCATGTCTTTTAAAAGAGTAGCCAGTGCTCTTAACTACTGAGCCATCTGTCTAGCCTCAACACACGGTAATTAGTTGCCCTGGTTCTCCATTTTATGGCTCTTTAAAGCATTATACCATAGGAGTTTCTAGGGCCTTCTGTGATCCACTTCACTTAGAGATGAGTCCTGTGTTGCAAACAGTACCAATTCAGGAGTATTTTGGGATTCTTCCTTACCTATATCAGAAGTGCTTCCTGCTCTCCCCTCACTTAGGGTCACCTTTAGATTTATATGCAGAAGCACATGATGCCTCTTTGTATTTATGTTATTATTGATTGTCATATTTAGCATAATGTGTAAGTTAATTGTGGTTATTCCTATCCCAGTATAGTTTCGAAATGAATGAAACTCAGACTATCATTCATTTATTTGTCTTTGCTCAATTACTTAAGGATTTCTCCAAATCAATTTCTCTAAAGCTAGACTGGCTACTTCACCACACGTGCTCCCCAAATTCCTGCTGTTTGAGTCTTTCCTGAATTATTTCTGGTTCATCAGTCTCTCTGGGGCAGGGTGGGGCATTTCACTTGGGCATTGCTGCTGATCCATCATGACTACTGGGACCTGTCCTCACATCTTTCCTTCCCCTTCCTATTTCTCTTTCTCCATGTTTTGGACCTTACTTGCAACCCCAGTCCCCTCTTCGAAGCGCTGCCTACCTCTATCCTCCCCCATAATTGGAAGTTACTAGTTTCATTTTGACCAATATTTTAAAGTGGGGAGCCAGTTTCACACAAAAATTGCTGGTGAACTCATGGGAATTTACTTGTCTTGGAGCAGCCAGATATTGGGGCTACAGAATTTAGAATTTGAATAATTGGAAGGATCATACCAACCCCAAACAATGATATTAGATATTTACTCTTTTTTTTTTTTTTTCAGGAAATGCTGTCGTTCAGGGATGTGGCCATATATTTCTCTGCAGAGGAGTGCAAATTACTGGTTCCCACTCAGTGGAAACTGTACAGGAATGTGATGTTGGAGAATTACAGCAACCTTGTGTTCCTGGGTGAGGATACCTTCCATGATGAATTTTTAATTAATTGTAAGCGTGAAAGTTGCTCCCTTTGTACAGTATCTCATGAGAATTTATACATCCATCAATGAACTCCATAGAGCTACTTTAAAGGAAAATTTAAATTATTCCTATAGCTTTGCACTATTTCTTCTTGGGTTCATACCACCCCTAAATGTCTCCTTTGTCTTAAATATAAGTGGCACCGTAAAGAGAACAATACACACTTCACTTGTAAAAGTTCTCCTTGTAACTGAGGGGTGTGAGGCTCAGGCCCTGCAGTTTCCAAGTTTCTCCTCTGCATTCTGATGTGGCCATCAGAAACACATAAGAACTGGCCCTCTATACTCCTTCATTCTTCTCATTCCTGATACACACGGCCCTGGAGGGACATTTTATTTCCCATGTGACCACAGTCACAATGTTTTTCCATTTTTCCACAAACAGGTCTTGCTTCCTCTAGGCCACCTCTGGTCACATTTCTGGAGCAAAGACAAGACCCTTCAGATGTGAAGAGTCAAGCGGCCATCGCTAAGTGCTCAGGTGTGTCAGAAGCAGGGTGTCAGAGAACAGAGTGGGAAATGCTAAGATCTAACATAAATCCATTGACACACAATATTCTGGTATAAATCATCTTTTTTATAAATTAAATTAATTTTTTTTTCTTATTCTTTTCACTTCTGGCTCACTGCCCCCTTCCTGGTCACCCTTCTCACAATTCTTCCTTTTTCTGACATCGTCTTCTGCTCTAAGCGGCTGGGCACTTCCCTGGGCGTCTCCCTCTACCCCCCAACTCCCAACAACACTGATGCTTCAACATTCTCCAATGCTAGGTGCTTTCTTTCTCTCCCACTGAGTCCGGTCATGGCAGCCCAGCTAGTAGAATATCATTCACATACAGGCAACAGCTGGTGGGATAGCTTATTTCCAATTGTTCAGGACCCACATGATGACCAAGCCACACATCCGCTGCATATGAGCAGGGAAGCCTAGGTCCAGCCCATGTATGTGCTTTGTTGGTTCAGACTCACAGCCCTAAGGATCCAGGTTAGTTGACCCTGTTGGTCATCCTGTGGAGTTCCTATCCCCTTTGAGTCCCGCAATCTTTCCCCCTCTTCTTCCTTAGGAGTCCCCATGCTCCATCCAGTGTTTGGCTCTGAGTGTCTGCATCTGTCCGAGTCAGCTGCTGGGTGGAGCCTCTCAGAAGACCACATGCTCATTTGCTTTTAAAAATCCACTTTTCTGTGTTTTTCTGTCAAAGCAGGATATAATCTTACATTTATAATGCTTTGAGAGTCTCATTAGCTTTGCTTTCTTCTACCATGAGATTAACCTGTGTTTCCCAGTGTTGATATCTTGACGCACAGCAGCTTGGAACAGAAGACGACAGCGCAGAGGGTTCCACGAAGGGAGTTTATTTAGGGCAGAGGGGAGAGAGAGAAAGGTGGCCGGCCATGACCACGTGGAGGAAGGGAAGGGGAGACGAGAACCTGCAGGCGCGTGGGTCACAGGGGCAAGAGAGAGAGGAGGGGCCAGACAGCCCCTTTTATAATAGTGGGCAGGGCTACCTGGCTGTTGCCAGGTAACTATGGAGGTGGAGTTTGACAGAGTGCTAACACCCATGACAGCAAAAGCTCTGTCATTTCTAAGTACTCTTTAACTTGGGTATATATTTTTTCATATGATATATGTACATTCATTTTTACCTGGAAAGGAAAAAGAAGGGAATTCTCAGGGAGATCTCTCTTTCCTGGATGTCAATTGTTATTTATCCTATCTATAATTGGCTCTGGCTTTGTGGAGGTATCTATTTGTTTCACTAATCTTTCTGGCAGCCGTCTAGCTGTGCCTTCTTTGGTATCAAACAGATATATCAATCCTCAGCCCCATATAAGAACCGGGTCTGGGCAGTTCCATTTAAAGGTAAGAGGGTCCTTCCACATAACTGTGGCATAGTTTTTATTGGCCTCAGGGTACCAGAGGCGATCAGCAGCAGATTTGTCATGAGCGTCCAGATTTATAAAATTGAGAACAAACAAGGCATGATGGAGAGTATTTCTAGGGGACCCCTTCTGGGTGTATAACTTCCCCCTCTTTTGTTTTCCAAAAGCCAATTTTTCAATGTTCCTTGTAAAACCAGGGCAGAAGCACCAGTAACTGCTTCTCCCACGCTCAGAGAGTTAAGAAGATATTATTTTAAAGTTCCATAATACCTGTTTCACAATACCTTCTCTTTGAGGATTATAAGGAATCCCAGTAATAACGGTAATATTAAATTGTCAACGAAACATCTCAAATGTCTGACTGCAATAGCCAGTTCCATCTATCTTAATCTGATATGGAACACCAAGAATAGAAAGATAATGTAGGCAATAACTAATTTCATTTTTAGTTGTTTCTCCTGTTAAAGCAGTTGCAACTAGAAAGCCTGAAAAGGTGTTAAGTCACACGTACATGTCTTAATTTTCCAAAATCATAAATGAGTAACATCCACTTGTCATAATTGATTAGGTATAAGTCCTCAAGTATTAACACCATTATGAAAAAAATTGAGGACACTGAGAACAAGTTTTTACAATTTGACTTGTTTACTCTCTAGAAATACCAAATTATTGTCTCAAGCTATTATTATTAAACAAATGTAACAACCTCTAAGCAATAGCACACCCTTGGGAGCAGATCTCTGCAGATCCACAAAGATATACTATCTTGTAGTTATGCTATATAGACAAATAGATGACTTCTTAAGTCTTAATGATGATCCTATAAGAATTCCTAAAATTATATCAGTGATTATTAAGCTTTTTTATGACTGGACTGCTATTAGGCCCTTCTCTGATAGTCAAAACTGCAATGAGAACTCTGCCAGTCTCCCAAATGTCATCAGTCAATTGCTCTTAGATAGTAACCAGAATTTTTCCTACTCAGAGCACATTCTAAGAGGTCGTAAAACAATTAGCCAAAGGTCATTAAAAGGAAACCAAGGATTTACTATATGTAGGAGGAGCTAAGGTGGGAGGAGTAAGGAGAGGAAGAGGAGGAGTAAGGAGAAGAAAAGTAAAAGGAGGAGGAGGAGCTAGGGAAAGCAGAGATGTAGGAGGATGGAGAGCCACGCAGGTATGGAGAGCAGTCACAGGTAACAACTTTTATTTAGGTTAGCTAATTGCGAAACAACTCTCTTTGTATGGGCATATTGTTATTGAGCATTACTAAACATAAAGCCTGTGTGATTAATCTTTAAGCATTAGAGTCTCATTTTCTTACTGAACCCGCATGGATGGCAGGATGGTCTGGGCAATGCCCAGCCTTGTGGAGACAGCATGGAAGATTGCCAGAGCCGTCTCCCATGTTGGCATCTCATGGGTGGCAGGGCTGGTGTTTCTGGCTGGTTGTTTCTAGCTGCAGTGCACATGTGGCCTCTGGCCACAGAACATGGCAGCTGAGCTAGGCAGAGCTGCTGCAGCATAGATAGTCAGCTTGACCGGTGACCGTATTTAAATAATTACAACAACTATAAGTGCCAGGACAGAAGATAAAATACTGCCTGGGCCTATCTATACCAAACTTCACTAATAACTTAGTTATAGCTTCAAACCTTCAGTGAACCTGTGGAGCTAGACAGGTGATGGATTTTTGGGCAGATAATTATTCATAATCGATATGTATGTAAACATTCTCTGTTGCAAGCTTCTATTTCAATTTATGATTTGACCCTTGGTGTGAACTTGTGATGAACCCTGCAACATGTGATCATGTATTCTGAAAGATGTATAAGCACTGAGGACAAAGAGATGAGAGGCAGATACAATGGAGAGATAGAAATAGAATTTTTCACCTATCCCCACTTAGAGTAGCATATAGAAGTTTTCCTTTTCTCCACCTAGGACCCTTCTAATTTTCCCCTTAAGTAGCTTTCATAGGAAACTTTTCACACTTAGTAATAAACTCCTCTAAGTGTCTTTTCTTCCTGAGACCTCAGACTAGCAGGCGTAAGTTAAAGCCCAGCAGTTCCTGCTGAGATAGGACAAAAGCTGTTTACTTAATCCTTGGCTGTTTTTAACTGACAAGAAGAAAGAAGAAGGCCTATAATCTGCTTGGTATACAAATCTATTGTGGCATTTTCCTGGGGTCCAGGCAATCCAGTATTAGCTCTTAAATGTCTTATAAAGTTAAGGGAAAGTACATGTTTCTTAAATTAAGCTGTATTTGTAAAATTTGAGAATTAGAAATATCTAAATAAGGAACAATTTCAAGCGATTATAAACCATAAGCTATATACTGGCTATGTATGAGTATACAAATTGAAAGCTTGATTAATTTGGCATTTTAAACAGTGGCGACAGCACGTAATTCCATTATTTGTGCTGAAGCAGGGGGAAACTCAAGAGAAAGAACATATGATCTAATTATATATACTGTCTTCCCATTAGATGAGCTGTCTGTCAATACAGTAAACACATTTTCTGTGGGCTGCATGTGTAAATTTATAAGAAATACAAAAGCATGCATAGAGGAAAATTGTAACAACTTGTCTTTTGGATACTGATTATCAAATTTGTCTAAAAAGTTGGTCATGTAATAGGCCAAATATCAGTATTCTTTAATAACCCATTTAATTGCTGTTTGGAATAAGGAATATTTTATCAAGCTCTTTCTCAAAATACTTTTGCGATCCTGACCTACAATTCTATATTACCACAGCAACAGCTTCAGAACAGGGTGTTAAAACTTTCTTTGGAGATAAAGAAATATGAATCTACATTAATGATCCTTTTTGCCAAAGGACTGCTGTGAAACAGCCAACAATTGATCAGTCTGTATAATGTATCTATTGGTAACTAACAGCTTCCTCTACTTTCTGCAAAGCTATTTCTCTTCTATCAGTTAATTGTTGAGGGGAACTTGGATTTTTATCCCCCCTTGAGAACATCAAACAGAGGTTTAAGTCCTCCTCTGGTGAGCTTAAGGTGAGGTGTTAGCCAATCAGCATCTCCTAGAAGCTTTTTGCAAATAGTTTAAAGTAAGTAAACTATCTTTTCTTTTTTAATTTTCTGTGTGACAGTTTGTTTAGGAATATAACTAGTCTCAAATATTGAAAAGATATTGTCTTTGAATGTTTTATGGAGCAACAAGCACTCCCCAAAATTTTAAAGCTTGTTGTATGAGAGCAAAGGCTTGTATTAAAACTCCTTCAGGGAGATCAGCTAATAAAATACCATACAATGAAAAATATACACTGAAAGATTCAAACTCCTAACTTTTTGTATTGAAGCAGCAACAAATTCTTTTATATAATGAAGGGCTATTAGCCACTCCTTGAGGCAAAACTTTCCAAAGATATTGCTTCATGGGCTCTCAAAAATTACAAGCAAATATGCTAAATGTAAACCTCTTACAATCATCAAGATGTAAAGGAATAATATAAAAACAGTCTTCTAAATCTATAAGAATTTTATATGCATTTCCTGGAATGGTAGCTGGAGTAGGCAAGTCAGACTATAATGCTCTTATTACTCTTGCAATCATCTCCACCTGCTCGATCCTCTTGTCAACCATAAACATGGGTAAGTCAAAAATTCTCGAGCTCTTTTGAGATTGAACTGCCAACTGTAGCCAATGGAATACTGGCAGTTTAACTATATTTTTAAGTTTCTTTTGCAATATTAAAGTATAACCATAACTTTGGGAAACAAAATGAATTTTTAACAATGTAAACAATCTATTTTTATAAAATTGACACCAAGTATATTACTTTTATTTTACAAAGTTTGGATGCCAGTTCTTATGTATGATAGTGAAGCTTTTAATATCTCATTAAAAAGACATTTTAAATCTTATCCTTTATACATCTGGTTTCTGAATGACTAAGTTATCAGTTTTAATCCAGCTCTTTGTTACCAAGAGTTGCAAATTTTTAATCACACCCAATAACTTATAGGCTAATAATGTATAAGCAAGACACATAGAACGTTTTTATACTTTTAAAAGCAGTCAGAAACAAAAATGAAGTAGATGTACATATTATATATTTTATCCAAACAAATTTTTCTTACTTTTTCTAGCTGTAATTTCAAGAGAAAAAGCACCTTGTCATTTGTTGAACCCAATAAACCAATAAACACTGTCACAGAAATTTTTCTAGGAAAAAAAGCCATCAATTTTTTTACCATGGAAGCCAGAAACCTGTTGGCCCCTCCAAGAGCAGCTTATGCAAATAATCACTCCTGCCAGGGTTCCTCCTGCTGTGCCTTACTTCCAGCCCCAGAGCAGGGTAACTTATCTATCAGCTTCTGTAGCCTGAATTGAGATTGCCTTTTAAGCAAGTTTTAAGCCCAATCAAGGGTGGATAGCCATCCATTTTAATCATTTTCTCTTTTGAACATGAAACATAGAACAACAATCATTCAATCAACAAAACGAAGACAGACAATTGACACATGTGGACAAATTTGGGGCGCTAAGGACAGACAAGAGACAGAGAAAGCATAACTAAGAATCTGTCCGGCAGGAGCCAGGACTTCTCCTGATTCTCTCCTGCTCCCAGGAGGGCTTTGAAATAGGCTTTTCCTTTTCTTTTGCAAACCCACCTGAGAGTGGACAACTGTTTTAGCCCTTTCATTTTCAAGGTCTAACTTTTCCTCTCCTCCTTAGGAGGTGTAGCATTTTGTCATCAATAGTTCCTTCTTGGGGAGACCATGGACAAACACCATCAATGAATTCAAAGACTCTTTTACGATCCTTTTTCTTAAACCTTAATCCTTGTGCCATGAGGGACTCTTTGAGACTCTTAAGAACAAATCATGTTTGTTCAATGCTTATCCCATAATTGCGTTGCTTCTTACCAACACTGGATCAATCTCGCAGGCAGGTAACTCTGCAGTGATCACAACCCAGATCTTCATTCTTCTCCCCAGAGAAGCATTGATCTTATGCTTGCGGGATGTCATTGTAAAAGCAACGTTCAACTGGACCCCAACCCCACACGTCGGGCCACACTTGGGCCACACATCGGGCACCAAGTGCCTCTGTCCGAGGGGATTTGACGAGACCCTAGGGAAGGGGGGCGAAAGATGGGACAAGAGACACAAAGAAGAAGCACAGGTCTGAATGTCTGATCCAGTGCTTAAGCTTTATTGTTTGTTTATTGCTGTTATAAAGGCAAGCAGAGAGGAGGGTCAGGGTCCAGGGCCATCAGGTAATTGTTAAGTTCTTAGCAAGCATTCCTTAGCCCAAACCACTTTCTCATGCGCAAAAGGGCAATAAAACATTTGTTAGGCTCAAGTTGTTAATTTTCTCCCAGGCAGGAAGGCAGATAAGGTCTTCCTTAACTCAGGCTATCTACTTAACTGACTTTTGTTCTCAGGAAGAAGGCAATAAGGCATTCCTTAGCTCAGGCTATCTACTAAACTAACATTTGTTCTCAAGCAGAAAGAAGTCTTGGCTCCCAGCATGAGTCTAATCCTCTAAGGTAATCTGGCTAGCTCCAAGAAAAAGTCCCCATGATACTTGCATTTTAGTACTGGTCTGGCTCTCTGAGCTTCAGGGGACTTCACATGATGTCTGTCTAGAACCCTTCCTTATAGTAAACACCTCCTCTCTGTTCTTCCATGGGATAGCAGAAGTCCAGCATATTCTCTCTTCTGCCCACAGCCACTGGCTGACCATCTTATATTGACAAATTAGAGCATAAATGGGGAACAGTGTTTACACAAACTTGAGATGGGAGACTCTAAGAATCAGCACTGCAATGCCATTTCTGGAAGGCACACACATATGCGGGCAGAAAAATCAAGCGTTTGACTAATACATGGTCAATCTTCACAAAATGCACAAAACCACTATGACTAAAGATGTGCATAAAACTTTTTTCTTGAATCTTTATTTAATGTTACTAAAGAAAGTCATCCTCAGTCTCCTTTAAAACATGTAAAACAAAACTCTATACTTAGACTATGGATACAATATACACATGTAATATATAATATATAAATATTGTTTATTCAGGTGTTTTCCAAATTAGACTAATTTATACTTTGTTTTTAAGTACTCATAACATTTCAGTATCTCCTTAAGGAGCTGATTTGCATTTGCATAATGTCATTATGGGTTTCTTAGTGGATATTATGCTTTCATACATGTTTGATTTTGTTTAATGTTCTATTCCATCCTACTTCTATGTTGCCATAGTCTCCGTACGTCAAGGAAGTCTACATGATTTTCACTTGTTCTGTTTTTAAAATAATACTTCACTAAATACAGATATAGAAAATTGAATGTAACTTCTGATTAATACAGACAAATTCAAATATGAGTAAATGTTAGTTTTTTAAAAGCTATCAGTATAAATATATAGATTTTGGCTCTGTTTTCATTCATTTCTCAACTGTTACTCACCAGGGGGAAAATGCTATACTTGCAAAGAATCTGGCAACATCTTGGAGGGGAAAGTAGCATTTCAAAATCATCGGATAATTTATTTAGGAGTGAAGCCCTACAAGTGGGAAGTATGTGGCAAGTCCTTCCATTATCCATCAGTACTCTCTAAACACAAGCGATTTCATTCAGGAGAGAAGCCATACAAGTGTGATGTATGTGGTAAGGCCTTCTACTATCCATCTATACTTTCTAAACACAAAATAATTCATACAGAAGATAATGCCTACAGTTGTGAAATATGTGGCAAAGCCTTCAAATATCCATCAAGACTTTCCGACCATAAGAAAACTCATACAGGAGACACACCATACAAGTGTGAAGTATGTGGCAAGACCTTTGACTATCCATCAAAACTTTCCGACCATAAGAGAATTCATACAGGAGACACACCATACAGGTGTGAAGAATGTGGCAAGGCCTTCCACCATCCATCCTTACTTTCTAAACACAAGATAATTCATAGAGAACATAATCCCTACGAGTGTGAAGTATGTGGCAAGGCCTTCAAATATCCATCAAGACTTTCTTATCATATGAATATTCATATAGGAGAGAAACCATACAAGTGTAAGGAATGTGACAAGGCCTTCCACTCTCCACCATCACTTTGTCAACACATGAGAATTCATAGAGGAGTGTTACCCTACAAGTGTGATGTATGTGGCAAGGCCTTCCGCTTTCCATTTTTACTTTCAAAACACAAGATAACTCATACAGACCAAAAACCCTACAAGTGTGAAGTATGTGGCAAGGCCTTCGAATATCCATCAAGACTTTCTGACCATAAGAGAATTCATACAGGAGACATACCATACAAGTGTGAAGTATGTGGCAAGGCCTTCAATTATCCATCCTTACTTTCTAAACACAAGATAATTCATAGAGAACATAATCCCTATGAGTGTGAAGTATGTGGCAAAGCATTCAAATATCCATCAAGACTTTCGAACCATATGAGTATTCATACAGAAGAGAAACCTTACAAGTGTAAGGAATGTGCGAAGGCCTTCCACTCTCCATCATTACTTTGTCAACATGAAAGAATGCATGCAGGAGAGTTACCCTACAGGTGTGATGTATGTGGCAAGTCTTTCTGCTTTCCAACATTACTATCAAAACACAAGATAACTCATATAGACCAAAAACCCTACAAGTGTGAAGTATGTGGCAAGGCCTTTGAATATCCATCAAGACTTTGCTACCATAAGAAAATTCATACAAGAGACACACCATACAAGTGTGAAGTCTGTGGCAAGGCCTTCAATTATCCATCCTTACTTTCTAAACACAAGATAATTCATAGAGAACATAATCGCTACGAGTGTGAAGTATGTGGCAAAGCCTTCAAATATCCATCAAGACTTTCTTACCACATGAATATTCATACAGGAGAGAAACCATACAGATGTAAAGAATGTGCGAAGGCCTTCCACTCTCCATCATTACTTTGTCAACATGAAAGAATGCATGCAAGAGAGTTACCCTACAAGTGTGATGTATGTAGCAAGGCCTTCTGCTTCCCATCATTACTATCAAAACACAAGATAACTCATACAGACCAAAAACCCTACAAGTGTAAAATATGTGGACATTTCCTCCGCTCTTCATCATCACTTCAATTACACAAGATAATGCATACAGGAGTGAAACCCTACAAGTGTGAAATATGTGACAAGACCTTTGAATATGCATCCAGACTTTTACAACATAAGAATATCCATACAGGAGAGACACCATATAAGTGTAAAATATGTGTAAAGGCCTTCTGCTATGCATCATCACTTTGTGTCCACAGGAAAACTCATAGAGAAGACAAACCCTACTAGTGTGAAGTATGTGAGAAGGCCTTCTGTTATCCATCAATACTTTCCAACCATAAGAAAATTCATACAAGAGAGAAACCATACAAGTGTGAAGTGTGTGGCACCACCTTCCATTATTCACCATTACTTTCTAAACACAAGATAATTCATAAAAAAGAGAATCCCTACAAGTGTGAAGAATGTGACAAAATCTTCAATTATCCACCCAGTCTTTACGAACATAACAGAAGTCATACACGAGAGAAACCCTACAAATATGAAGTATGTGGCCTGGCCTTCCATTGTCCATAATTACTTTCTGAAAAGAAGAGAATCCATACAGGTGAGAAACCCTTAACTTGTGATGTCAAGTCCTTTAGAACTTTCCAGATTCTTTCCCTCATTTGATAATTCATTCTGGAGAGAAACCATACAAAAGTGAGGAATGTGGAAAAGCCTCCTTTACAAAGTCATGCCTATATCTACACAAATGAACTCACAATGTAGAGACTATTTACAAATGAAAAGAAACATGTCAAAATGCTCAACAAATTTAGGAATCATCAAAGAATTTATCCTGGAAAGAAACTATAGAAATGTAAAAAAATGTGGCAAATACTTCTGAAGTTCCATTGCATGGTCTGAACACAGAATAATTCCTATTGGAGATAAAAACTCCACATCTGAAGAATGTGGCAAACACTATTTTTACCAGTCTTCTGGTCTTAAGCAACATCAAAGAATTCATCTATGAGAGAAAGCAGACAAGTGTGAAGAATGTGCTAAGGTCTTTTGGACTCACTGAAAACTTGGGAAAAACTTCATAATTCATAGTAGACTGAAATGCCACTAGTGTGAAAAATATTGCAAACCCTTTGTTAAGCTTTCTTATATTTCTTTTTTTTTTCTTCTTCTTTTTTTTTTTTTGTTTTTTTTCGAGACAGGGTTTCTCTGTATAGCCCTGGTTATCCTGGAACTCACTCTGTAGACCAGGCTGACCTCGAACTCAGAAATCCGCCTGCCTCTGCCTCCCAAGTGCTGGGATTAAAGGCGTGCGCCACCGCCGCCCGGCCTTTCTTATATTTCTTAACACAGTAGTTTAGGCTGAAGAGCAATAGTTCAAATGTTAAAATGTTCATAACATCTTAACGCTTCTTCAGAGCCTAAAAGTTATAAACAGCTTCATGCTAAATTAAAGCCCTATAAGTTTTGGGAATTTGGTAAAGGCTTTGGAATCATTCATATAACCATGTCAAAAGTGGAGCTGTCAGACTGTGTGGTTGTCCTTTTGGATTTGGGGATGATCCTTCATTGTTTTCTTTTGTTTCTTCTCTTTTAGAATTGAAACCCTTCTTCTATATCTGTATGTAGAAAAGTACTCACTTGTTTATTTGTTGTAGGAGCTCAAGGTTAAGAGATTGCCTTGAGTCTCACATGCCACATGGACTGTGGTCTTTCATAATGTTGTAATTATTAAATACTTTGTGAACCTTTCAAGTTGTAGCCTATTTTACTTATGCAGTGAGGGTAAGGTTGGGGAAAGGGAAGGAATGTTTTGATTAAAAGCTTTTAGGATAGAGCTAGCATGTTTGGGAACAAACTGAATTGTCAACAAGACCCACACTCATGTTAGTATTCCCAGTACCCACAAAATAGAATGAGGTAATTATCTCTGAAGGTTGTCCTCTGACCTCCATGCATGGACCTCCACACAAACATATATTTGTGTACCCAGAAATAAATAAACATAAATTACACTTTTGAAATGACTTTGTGTTTTACATGGACAAGGATCAAGAAGTATGCTTGAATCCCAACTGTCAGCACTGTGAGTTCTAGAATCATTTGAGTTGCAAGCCTCTTGTTGATTTGTAGGATTTATCTTCATTAGTTTAATTGATTTCAGAAGGTCCGTTAATTGTGATTGAAGCATCTATTTGAGATGCTGTAGTATAAGATAATACCCTAAGAACAACTATTCATCAATCTCCTGCTTCCTGCTGTGGAAAGATCATGACCAGCTGCTTAAAGTTCCTGTTGTTTCAACTCACCATGCCTTGTGGGTGGAATAAGAACTGCCCTAAGGGCTCATAGATTTGAATGCTTAGTCATCAGGTAGTAGCACTGCTGGAAAAGGATTAAGAAATGTGGCATTATTGTTGTAAGTGTGTCACTGGGGGTCATATTTGAGGTTTCAAAAATTCAGACCCAGTGTCACCCTCTTTTACTGACTATGGATAATTCTCAGCTACTTCTTGGTTTCCTGCCTTGCTTTGGGAATTACAGTTCAGTGATTGGATGAATCCCAGACAAGGCTTTGAACTTTGGACTATTAAAGTTGTTGAGACTGCTATAGATATTAGGAACTTTGGAAGTTGGACTAAATGTATTTTGCATTGTGCTATGTTTAGGTATGGTCCCCATAAACTCATAAGTTTGGATAAGCCTATGGGGGACAGGGAGTAGAATGTGATGGTTTGTATATGCTCAGCTCTGGGAGTGGCACTATTGGGTGTGGCCTTGTTGGAGTAGGTGTGTCATTGTGGGTATGGGCTTAAGAACTTCATCATAGCTCCCTGGAAGTCAGTCTTCCACTAGTAATCTTCAGATGAAGATGTAGAACTCTCAGCTCTGCCTGTACCATGCCAGCCTAGATGCTCCCACATTGACGATAATGGATTGACCCTCTGAACCTGTAAGCAAACCCCAAATATATGTTGTCCTTTATAAGACTTGCCTTGGTCATGGTATCTGTTCACAACAGTAAAACCCTAACTTCGACAATGGTAGACAATAAGATTGAACTATGGTCCAAATTAAACCCTCAACTTGCTCTTGTGTGCATATTTTATCACTGCCATTAGAACACTTACTAAATCTTCATGCCAAATGCAAGTTTCAACGTGACATTTAATACATATGAATCATGTACTTTTTTCCTTTTCCTATTTTTGCCCCTGTCTCCAAAAAGTGTCTCCTCTCCTCTTTACTTACATGCCTATACACATATCTACATGAACAATACAGGTGTAGAGCAAGCAGTGTCCAAAGCTATAGAAAGGTTAGTGACTTCTGGCTGCCTGACAGTCACACAGATTCCCCTGCAACACTGGAGCATTTATCTCTTCAACCTATGGCCCAGAACATTTGACAGTTTTTTCTGTAAAGCAGCAAACATGAAGGAGTTCTCTCCCTTGTCCTGGCAGAGACTGGCAGTTGACTTTCTTTGTGTCCTGCTTGTCCACAGCTTCCCAACAACATATGGTCAGAAGTTGAGGCAAGGGCAGTTTCTTGTCCAGTGGCAGCTTGACACATTTGCAGCAAACTCCATAAGGAGGTTCTTCAATGCTCATCATCTTCTTCAAAGGATTCTGTGGGTTTGCCAAGAGCTGGCATTTCTGATTGTCAAAAATTAGTAAAACATCTTTCGATGCTATATTCTACAGATTTCTGATGTTTATGAAGACCATCTAACATTCTCAGGATATTCGAATAGGCATATGTTGCTTGTCTCTAACTATTTACTGTCTCATTAACTTAGAAGATGTCTGTGATTTAACTAAACTAGTATGTGTTGAGGTTTTTGTCTTTAACTATCTATCTATTGTAATGCTAAGAGCAGGCCCCCAAACCTGGAGTGTGCACCTAGGCCCTGGGATCCTGCCCCATGTTATTTCTGATGGGTCAATAAAGAGCCAACAGGCCAATAGCTAGTCAGAAGGGACACAGGTACATTTAGGTTTCCTGGGCTTGGATCAGAGGAGAACCAGGAGAAGAATGTGCAGGTGGGAAAAGCAGCAGCTGCTGTGGGTTAGGTGAGCCATTGAAAAAATAAAATAAAAAGTGACTCTGTGAGCTGGCCAATTGAAATTTAGAACAGCCCAGATGAAGTATATCTAATATTAAATAATTCAAGGTTATCAATAGGAAATTGGATTCTGATAGTATCAATGCTAGGTGTCCACCCATCCTTTGTAGTATGTGAGGCTTATTGTAAATATAAAAGTTGTGTTTGTTTTTATTCAGGAACTAAATGGTAAAGGCAAGGTTGAAACCCTGGACCAAGATTAAAATAATTCTACAACATATGGCATCTCAATGTGTAGCAAAAACTCACTTATAAAAAATTGATTTGAGATTACCAAATGGAAAAGATATGTCATCCATCTAAGATTGGGAGACAGGAAAAACTGGTTTCTTAGCTGTACATTTTCTCAAAGACACATGGTGTTTGGGACTAGGAGAAAATTCATGCTAATTGATTGCACAAAATTCTGGGGTTCATGGCATAAGCTAAGACACAGCTACACACACACCCCAAGCAGACCCAGACAATACACTGGGTGGTGTGCTCCTTGCTGATGCTAGGAGCCCTGCTGTGCACTGAAGCTGGCTGCTCAGAGGGCAGAAAGCATTGCTGCATGCCTCTCACAATCAAATAAAATAGTCAATAAATGTAAATGTAATTTGTCAATGCTACCTTAAGCAACTGGGTTCTTTCAATGTGGGCTCCACGATAATATTAGGACTGCTTAGCCTAGCACTTGACACATATTGGCCTGAAAAATAGGTTATACAGTAAATAGAAGGGAATTTAATTGAAGTTAAATATAGGAAATGGTATTAGTTCAATGCATACAACGAGACAGGATATACATATATATACACATAGAGAGAGCTTAATCTCCATAGAAGGGAGGAATAAATAAATATTGTTTCAAATGA
The DNA here is from genome assembly GCA_021653895.1 of Mastomys natalensis. Taxonomy (NCBI): domain Eukaryota; kingdom Metazoa; phylum Chordata; class Mammalia; order Rodentia; family Muridae; genus Mastomys; species Mastomys natalensis. The sequence continues at coordinate 300,503 of JAJTUV010002247.1, read as the reverse complement.
CTTTTAGTATAGAGAAATTTATTGAAATTAAGGAATAAATAAATCAAGGCCTTTAATCTGGATGTGTAGGATAGAAAGGTATGGACTCCAAGAGAGAGAAACCCTATCTCAATAATTAACAATAATTGTTTTAAATTGCTTAAAGTATTTTACATTGTTTTAATTATCAAAATGAAGGTGGTAATATGTTCGATGATTATATGGTATTACAAATCCTCTGTGAGAGATGTCAAAGTAGAGCAGGTCTAAATAAAAATGAGGCTGCTATATTGAATCAGTTTAGATTTTGAAGACTTTGGGTTGCTGGGCCAAGAACATGCTATTTTGGGAGAGAGGCTCTGCATTTCTGTTAACAGAAAGAAAAAGTTCTAGAGTCCTTCCAAAGTAGTGTGGATCAGACATGACAGAGGCAGTCCCCTTGAAGATCGTGGCTGCAGACAGGAAGGAAAAACATCAAGACCACACAGGACAGGTAACATCATTTCCTGTTCTCTCTACATGGGAACTGCCCTGAAACTGCCTGAGACATAAAAATGTCTCTAGACAAAACTTCAGCTATACATAGCCTATAAATCTTATTGGTTACAGAATCCTCAAAGTTCATCATGCCATCCTTTCATATGGCATGAATGAAGATTTATTACAATTTGGTTATTGATCAAGCTAACTCATAATAAAGACAGTTTTCTTTCACCTGCTCAAAAAAACAAAAATTCATACTTGACTGATTTTTGCACCTTGCACATTCCATACAGATGTCTTTGTAGAACTAAATATTGTTAGACGGTTTATATATTATGGAATAAAACACCAAGAGGACAGTCCTGACAAAATTCATCCTTGGGGAGGCTGACATTACCTGCACTTCCAGCTCCCTGCCTGATCCTGCCTCAACTGATCCTGTTTCCAGAGACTTGCTGGGAGAAGAGCACCTGAAAGCCCTGCTAAGCCCCAAGGACTTCAGTTCATCTAGCCTTTCAGATGATTCTAATCAGGACTTTAGTTAAGCCCCGAACTTTCTCAGCATACAGATACTAGACAGTCAAAGCTACAGCTAGCTGTCTTAAGACTAACCATATGTTCCAATTTTCTTGCCTCCTCCCATAAAGGAACATCAAGTCTCTAGAGGATTAGACACATCCTCTCCCACTGAGACCAGACTGGGGAGTCCTCTGCTACATATATGCTGGAGGCCACAGACCAGACCATGCATGCTCTTTGGTTGGTGGCTTAGTCTCTGGGAGCTCTGAATGGTCCAAGTTAATTGATACTATTGTTCTTCCTATGGGGTTGCAATCCCCTTCAGCTTCTTCTATCCTCCACATACTCTTCCATATGGGTCACTGACCACTCTCCAATGATTGGCTGTAAGGATCTGCATCTCTTTCAGTCAGTTGCTGGTACAGTCTCTCAGAAGACAGTCATGCAAGGCTCCTGTTTGCAAGCAGAGTGTGGTATAAGTATAGTGTCAGGGTTTGGTGTATGCACATGAGAGGGATCCCCAGTTGGGCCCGGCCCTGGATGGACTTTCCTTCAGTGTCTGCTCAATTTTTGTCCCTACATTTCCTTTACATAGGAACAATTCTGAGTCAAAATATGAAGATGAGTGGGTGACACCACCCCTCCCCTGGGGGTCCTGTCTATCCACAGGAGGTGATCTCTTTAGGTTCCCTCTTCTCACTGTTGTGCATTTTGGCTAAGGTCATCCCCATTAATTCCTAGGGGCTTCCAGATCACATCCAGATCACTGGGACTTTCTAGAGGTTGCCCACACCACTCACCACCTGCAGCTGCATATTTCCCTTGATTCTCCTGTCCTTCTGTGCTTCACTCCTGTCTCCCCCCAATACCTAATCCTGTCCCCCTTTCCTACCCAATCCCCTTTCTCACCAAGGTCCCTCCTTCCCTCTGTCTCCCGAGATTACTGTGCTCTCTCTTCTAAGTGGGAAGGAAGCATTCTCACTTGGGCCTTCATTCTTGGTAAACTTCGTTCAGGTGTGAGTTGTATCATGGGTATTCTTGCTATTTGTTGTTATTATTGTTATTATTATTATTAAGATGTCATATATTTGTCTGAATAGCATCAGTACAAAACAGTGAATCTTCATTGGATCTGTAGAGATCCTGCCCAAACAAGGTCAGCAAATGTTCCTTAATATAATGTTTAATATTAACAGTAAAGGCATATATTAGCAGGAATCTTTCCTGAGACTTGTCCCCTAGGCCTTGCCTCAAATGGCTCATACATCATGTTTTCCACAGTGAAAATCTCTGGAATAACTAGTAGCCTTTAACCTCTTGACATAGTTCCTGACAGTGGTTTCTTTCTGAGATTGGAGGAATGTTAATCTGTGTTTCCCATGGCTGCAACATCTCCCACCTCAATAAATGTATGCTATGTTGGCCACATATTGCTTTTATTATATGTATCCTTCTGGCCCTATACAACTGACCTAACTTCCAAGTTGTTTCACCATAGAAAAAGTCTCTAGAAGCTGAATATTTACCCTCTGAAGAGGCCATCTTGATGCCAAGATGTTGGTAAAATTATTGTTACTTCTGCTCTATTATATCTTCAATTTCTATGTCTTTTATTTGTATTTGTGGCTTTGGTATTTGTACAGAGACAGGCACATTAATCAATGGAATATAATTGAAGACCCAGATAAAACCACACACTTATGGACACTTGATCTTTGACAAGAAAGCCAAAAATATACAATGGAAAAAAGAAAGCATCTTCAATAAATGGTGCTGGTCTTACTCGCTATCTGTATGTAGAAAAATGAAAATAGGTCCATATTTGTCACATTGCAAAGAGCTCAATTCCAAGTGGATCAAGGACCTCAACATAAAACCAGATACACTGAATCTAATAGAAGAGAAGTGGGAAAGAGCCTTGAAATCATTGGCACAAGGGGGAATTTCCTAAACAAAACTAAAATGGCTCATGGTCTAAGATCAAGAACTTGTAAATGAGACCTCATAAAACTGGAAAGCTCCTGTAAGGCAAAGAACATAGTCAGTAAGACAAATCGGCAACCTACAGAATGGGGAAAAAAATCTTCACTAACTCCACATCTGATAAAGGGTTAACTATACAAAATATATAAAGAACTCAAAAGTTAACCACAAAAAAACCAAACAAAGCAATCAAAAAAATGGGGTATGGAACTAAACAGAGAATTCAGAATGCAGGAATCTCAAATGGCTGAGGGACACCTAAAGAAACGGTCAAAGTCCTTAGTGATCAAAGAAATGCAAATCAAAACCACCTTATACCAATCAGAATAGCTAAGATCAAAATCTGAGGTGAAACACGTGTTGCCAAGGATGTGGAGAAAGAGGCACACTCCTCCATTGCTGGTGGGATTGCAGACTAGTACAATCACTCTAGAAATCAATCTGAAGTTTCCTCAGAAAATTGGAAATATATATACATGAAGACCCAGCAATATCACTCTTGGGAATATACCCAAAAGATGCCACAACCCACACCTCCTCTTCCCCTCCTCCCACATGTTCCACTATGTTCATAGTGGCCTTGTTTGTGATACTCAGAAGCTGAAAACAACCCAGATGTCCCACAATAGAAGAATGGAAACAGAAAATGTGGTTCATTTACACAATGGAATACTACTCAGCTATTAAGAACGAGGGCATCCTGAGTTTTGCAGGCAAACGGATGGGACTAGAAAATATCATCCTGAATGAGGTAACTCAGACCCAAAAGGACATGCATTGTATGTACTCATTAACACACAAAAAAAGTATAGAATACCCAAGATTCAGTCCACAGAACTGAATGAGGTCAACAAGCTGAAGGGCCAAAGTGAGAACATCTCAGTCCCACTGGGGAGGGAGAAGAAAGCAATCACAAGGCAGGAAGAAGGGAGGGACCTGGGAGGAAAGTGGATGGGGGGGGGGAACATGATCTAGTATTTGGTGGAGGAAAAAGACTGAAGCCCTGAGGGCCATCAGAAGGAATGGAAACACGCAACCTTGGGAAGTAGGAGGTTGGGGAGACCCTGCACAATGTACCAGAGACCTGGAAGGTGAGAGATTCTCAGAACTCCAAGGGAGAGTCCTTAGATGAAATGATCTACGGTGGGGAGAGGGAAGTTGTAGAGCCCACCACCAGCAGAAAGACAGGGCATCAAGTGAGGGATGGGGTTGCCATCCCACAGTCAAAACTCTGACCCATTATTGTTCCTGTCTGAAAGAACTGGATGGAAATGAAGAGGAGATTGAGGAAAAGGAGGTCCAGTGATAGGCTCAAAGTAAGATTCAGTTCAAGGGGAGTCCCAAAGATCTGACAATATTACTGAGGCTATGGAGTACTCACAATTAGGGACCTAACATGACTGCCCTATGCAAGACCCAACAAGCAGCTGAAAGCATCAGATGCAGATATTTGCACCCAATCAATGGACAGAAGCTTCTGACCCCTGTAGCTAAATTAGGGGAAAGCTGGAAGAAGCTGAGGAGGCTGGCAATCTGTAGGAAGACCAGCAGTCTCAATTAACCTGGACCCCTGAGATCTCTCAAACACTGTACCACCAACCAGGCAGCATACACCAGCTGATATAAGGCCCCCAATACATAGACAGCAGAGGACTGCTGGGTCTGGGTTCAGTCGGAGAAGATGCACCTAACTCTCAAGAGGCTGGAGGCCCCAGGGAGTTTAGACTTCTGGTGGGGTGTCGGGTGGGGGGTGGGGACATCCTCATGGAGACAGGGGAGGGGAAGAGGAGGTATGGGTTGTGGAACAGTCCAAGGGGAATAAAATCTGAAGTGTAAAAAATAAATAAGTGAATAAATAAATAATAAAAGAGTAAATAGAATAATAATATTTAACTTTTGCCTTTGTTATTTGGATCCCCCTATTCCATTCAGTTTTCGAATTACTCTAGCTACAACTTCTAATATATATTGAATGGATAAGGAGATAGTAGAAAACCTTGCCTCATTCCTGATTTTACTGAAATTTCTTTTTAATTTGATGTTGGCTATAGGCTTGATGGAAATCACCTATATTATAGTTAGCTACATCCAATGAATCTCTCCTCTTTCTAAGTCCTTTGTCATTAAGATGTGTTGAATTTTCTCAGAGGACTTTTTGATGTCCAATACAATGGTCATGCAGTTTTAAGTTTTCCTATATGATAAATTACACTGACTGACTTTTTTTTTTTTAAATATGGAACCATCGTTTCAGGTCTGAGAGAAAGCCTACTTGGTCATGTTGTATAATATTTTTGATGTGTTCTTAGATTGGGTTTGAAAATACTTTATTGAGAATTTTTGCATCTATGCTGATGTGGGTTATTTGTAATTGTCTTCCTTCCTTGAATCTTTGTGTAGTTGGGTTATAAATGTTACTGTGGCCTCATAAAACAGATTTTGAGAAATTTCCTGCATTTCTATTTCTGTGGAACAATTAAGGATTATTGGCCTTAGTTGTACTTTGAAAATCTATTTTCATTCAGGAGAGAGTTGTTTAGATTCCCTGTGATGTTAGGACCTCTGTTGTTTCTATTATTCTTAAAATTCTGGTCAAATCCATGGTGGTCTGAAAGGATGCACCTTTTGAATAACTCTTTTGGGTTATTTCAATTTTCTTATATCTGGCAAGAGTTGCCCTGTGACCAAGTATGTAGTCAATTTGGGAGAAATTTCCATATGAGCTGAAAAGAAGGTATATTCTTTTGTTTTGGGGTAAATGTTCTGCAGACAAACATCAGGTCTATTTGGTTTGATGTTTGTTATTGATGGAATTTTTTGTTTGTTTGTTTCTTTAGCCTTTGGTTGGATAACCTGTCCATTGGTGACAGTTGGATATTGAACTCTCCAATGATTAATATGTTAGGGAGAATGTGGGCTTGAGCTTGAAAATATTTCTGTTTCAGGCATGGATATCCTTGCAATTTGCTATCTAGATGTTAAGAATGGAAACATCATCTTTGTGGATTTTTCTTCAGATGATTTTGAATTGTTCCCCCACGTTTGGTTTATTTGTTTTGGGTGTTTTTTGATGAATTTTGGGTTGAATTCTATTTTGTTACACAATAGAATAGCTATCCCAGCTTCCATCTGAGGTTTGTTTGCTTAGAAAATATTTTTTATAAACCTTTACCGTGAGGTGACAGCTATCTTTGATGTTGAGGAGTATTTCTTATGGTCTTTTTGCCTGGCATCCATTCAGTTAATCTGTGTCTTTTTATTGGAAACTTAGTCTATGATGCTGATTTACTAAGGAATTGATTCTAATCTCCAGTTGAAACAAGAACATGTTTGGGTTGTGCCTTTCCCTTTAAATTGAGAGCTCAACTTTAAATATCGAGCCTCGATCAGAGAACTTTGTCTTGACTTCATCTTTTCTAACCCTCCGTCTCTTTCTTCATTTCCAGCCCCCCTTTCAGGAGAACTCAGTTGATGCATGGCCACTGGCAGCTACACTAACCATATCTAGGATAACAGACATTTCTTAGTTAACTCTGCTAATCTGTAGAAAACATATAACAGTATATGAAATCAGAATCGCCTGCTGCCTTATACTTCACAACATGTTCCTTAGAGTGCGGAGAGGGTACAACAGCAGGCTTGTATATAATTTATGGGCACCTTATATTCATATATATATATATAATACATATATTATATATATATATTATTAGGTTATTATAAGTAAATATAATATATATTTACTTAAACAGCCCTATGACAGAAGAGTGAACTTATGCTTATTCTATGACTCATTTCTGTCAGCTCTGCTTTTGGGGGAGGAGTCAGGAATCCTAGGGTTCAAAACCATCCTCTCCTTTATAGCCAACTCAGTGTGAGCCTAGCCTACATGAGACCTGTGCTTCACAAAGATTCTTAAAACACAGTTTTTCTTTTTCCACGTGGTAATTATTTCTGGTTGGTCTCAGTTCTGAGCGCCAGTGACCTCACAGAAATCCATCCAATTGACGTCTTCTAATTATGAAAACTTACAAATGTGCTTTAAGAAGTTCGGTCAAATGTATTTGAAACCTTAAATCCCAATTTTCACTAGCATCCTTTTGTTAATGACTAGAATTGGGTTTCCATTTACTATGTGAGGAGTATTCCCCTCTTTGCCTGCTTTGATCATTCTGTCTTTGCTGGGAATGTTACTATCTTTGCATAGTCTTCTCTCTTATTTTTGACATGACCTCAGGGTGATTTCTTCTGATTTCACATGTATTTTTTTTTATATAATTTTGATACTGCAGCTCTACAGCTAGAAAATGACAAAACTCATCCACCCCCGTCCTTCACAGGTGACATCACCACCATCCAGACAGTAAACTGTCAAGATAGGATTCCTTCCTCTTCCTCAGGGAGGAAGCCAGTCTCCTATGCTGTGCAGGCCTACCCTTTTCCTCACAGGCTCTTTTCATTTTATCCTAATGTTACTGTGATTGATGGTGTGAATGAAGGACTCACTGATGTTAACAGACTTAACACTGTTTGCCATTTGTGGAGACCATCTCCTCTCCTACAGTACTTTCCCAACTCTTCTACAAGACTCTCTGAGCTCCTTCTAATGTTTGGCTATAGTTCTTTGCATCTTTGTCTGTCAGAGGCTGGTGGGTACCACACTCCTGTCAGCAAGACTAACAGAGTATTATTATGTTAGGCATGGGTTCTTGCCAATGAAAAGGGTCTCAGGTTGGCAGTAATCAGGGGTTAGCCATTCCCTCAGTCTCTGCTCCTTTTTTTCCCTGTACTTCTTGTAGGTAGGACAAATTTTGGGTCTAAGGTTTTGTGCACAGATCTCTGCAATTGGAGCCCTACCTGACTACAGGAGGAAACCACTTTAGTTTCCATATTCCCCACTGCTAGGAACTCAGCCAGAGTCACCCTCATAGACTCCATTGAGCCTCTTGCATCCCTGGTCTCAAGACTCATCCCAGAGATCCCCCATCCCCTGCCCAGCATAAAATTCCTTGCACTCTACTGGCCCTCTCTCCCAGGCTCTCCCTACACCTGATCCCCTATTATGCATGCCCCTTGTCTGTAGCTGCCTGCACCTGAAAGAGGGGCAGAAGTGGGAGAAGAGATGAAGCCAAGACAAAGTTCTCTGATCAAGGCTCAATGTTTTAATGTTCAGTTCTCAATTTAAAGTGGAAGCCCCACCTCCACGACCAAACCCCTTCTTGCTTCAGCCAGCTTGGGTGAGGGGAACCCATCCTTAATCACAGCCAGAGGTGTCTCAAGGCAAGCTCAGCAGGCAGTCTATTTTTCTGAGTTTCTGTAGCAGGCTGTAAGTGTAGCCAAGGTGGGTAACATCACCTGGGTCCTATTGTTTTTGGTCTACTGTGGTAAACAAGGTCTTTCAGCCTGCTCAAGGCTGAGGGAAGGGCACACTTGCCATCGCCTTGCCCACCCACATCCTTTCCTCCATCCACTCCTGATGACTATTTTATTTGCTCTTTTGTGTGAGATCCAAGCATGCTCCTTTGGGCCCTCCTTATTATTTACCTTCTTTCGATCTGTGAATTATAGCATGGCTGTCCTGTACTTTATGACTAACATCCACTTCTATGTGAGTGCATACTATGCATGTAATTTTGGATCTGGGTTACTTTTCTAGTTCCATCTATTTACTTGCAAATTTAATGATGTCCTAGATTTGTTCATCCCTTGTGAGATATCTCTACTGATTGCAGTTATGCCTATTATAAGTAAAGCTGCTATGAACATAGTTGAGCAAGTGTCCTTTCGTGTGGTGAAAGATCTTTTGAGTATATGCCCAGGAGTGGTATACCTGGGTCTTGAGGTAGAACTATTCCCAATTATCTGAGAAAGTGCCAAACTGATTTCTATAGTGGTTTTACAAGATGGCAATCCCACCAGCAATGGAGAAGTATTCTCCTTGATCCACATCCTTAGCAGCATGTGCCTTCACTTGAGGTTTTGATCTTAGCCATTTAGTTGGGTGAATGGTAGAATCTTGGAGTCACTTTGACTTGCATTTCCCTAATGACAAAATATGTTGAACCTTTCAAGTGTTACCTATGCATTCCTCTGATTCTAGTGTTACCTAGAAATTCCTCTATTGAGAATGCTCTGCTTAGCTTTGTACCCCAGTTTTGAATTTGGTTACTCAGTTTGTTGATGCCTAACTTCCTGAGTTCTTTGTGTATTTTGGATATCAGCCCTCTGGAGGATGTGGGATTGGCAAATTTTTTTCTTATTCTGTAGGCTGCAGTTTTATCCTATTGACAGTGTACTTTGCCTTTCAGAAGATTTTCAGTTTCATAAAGTCCTATTTATTAATTGTTGGTCTTATTACCGGAGCCATTGGTGTTCTGTTCAGGAAGTTATCTACTGTATGAATGTATTCAAGGGTACTCCACACTTTTTTTTTTTTTTTTTTTTTTTGGTTTTTCGAGACAGGGTTTCTCTGTGTAGCCCTGGCTGTCCTGGAACTCACTCTGTAGACCAGGCTGGACTCAAACTCAGAAATCCTCCTGCCTCTGCCTCCCAAGTGCTGAGATTAAAGGCGTGCTCCACCACCGCCCGGCCATGCTTTCATATATATTAAATATACTGTATCTGGTGGGGCATTTCACATGGGCATTGCTGCTGATCCATCATGACTACTGAATACCTGTCCTAACATCTTTCCTTTCCTTCTCTATTTCTTCTTCTACTTGTTGTAGACCTTACTTGTAAACCCCAGTTCAGTCATCGAAGCCCTGCCTACCTCTATCCTCCTGATAATTGGCTGTTGCTAGTATTATTTAACCAATATTTTAAATTAGGGAGCCAGTTTTACACAGAAATTGCTGGTGAACTCATGGGAATTCACTTGTCTTGGGGCAGTCAGATATTGGGGTACAGAATTTAGCACTTGAATAAATGGAAGCACCACACTAACCCCAAACAATAATGTCAGATGTTTACTCTTTTTTTTTTATTTGTTTTCAGGATATGCTGTCATTCTGGGATGTGGTCATTTATTTCTCTGCAGAGGAGTGGGAATGCCTGGGTCCTGCTCAGTGGAAACTGTACAGGGACGTGACGTTGGAGAATTACAGCAACCTTGTGTTCCTGGGTGAGGATACCTTCCGTGATGGAGTCTTAATTAATTGTAAGCAGGAAAGGAGCATCTTCTCCATCCGTTAATGAGGTCCATAGGGCTACTTTTAAGGAAAATTTAAATGATTCATATAGCTTTGAAGCATTTCTTCTTCTGTTCATACTACTCCCCCTTAAAGGTGTCCTTTGTACTAGAATATAAGTGGTGCGCCTTAAAGAGAAGGTCACACACTTCACTTGTAAAATTCTTGTAACTGAGGGGGGTGAAGCTTGGAACCCACAAACTAAGTTCCTCCTCAGAATTCTGATGTGCCCATCAGAAACACATAAGAACTAGTCCTCCATACTCCTCTATTGTATCTTCTCATTCCTGATACACACAGCCCTGGAAGGGATCTATTATTGTCCAGGAGATCACACTAACAGTCTGATCCTTTTCGTATAAACAGGACTTACTTCCTCTAAGCCATACCTGGTCACATTTGTTGAGCAAAGACAAGAGCCTTCAGATTTGATGAGCAGAGCGGCCATCACTAAGTACTCAGGTGGGTCAGGAGGAGGGTGTCAGAGAACAGAGTGGGAAATACTAAGATCTAACACAATTCCATGGAGATACAATGTTCTGGAATAAATAATCTTATTTAAATAAAAGTAATTTTTCTTTTTTTTTTTTTTTTTTTTTTTGATTTTTCGAGACAGGGTTTCTCTGTGTATCCCTGGCTGTCCTGGAACTCACTCTGTAGACCAGGCTGGCCTTGAACTCAGAAATCCGCCTGCCTCTGCCTCCCAAGTGCTGGGATTAAAGGCGTGCTCCACCACCGCCCGGTTAAAAGTAATTTTTCTTAATTATTCACTTTACATCAAGCTCACTGCCCCACTCCTGGTCACCCTTCCCACATTTCTTCCTTTGTCTGCCATCTTCTTCTGTTCTAAGTGTGTGGACACCTCCCTGGATAATCCCCAACACCCATTTTGGCACTTCTTTTTTTATTATTATTACTTTTTTTTCGAGATAGGGTTTCTCTGTGTAGCTCTGGCTATCCTGGAACTCACTCTGTAGACCAGGTTGGCCTCAAACTCAGAAATCTATCTGCCTCTGCCTCCCAAGTTCTGGGATTAAAGGCATGCGCCACCACCGCCTGTCCTTTTTTTTTTTTTTTTTTTTTTTTTTTTTTTTTTGGTTTTTCGAGACAGGGCTTCTCTGTATAGCCCAGTCTGTCCTGGAACTCACTCTGTAGACCAGGCTGGCCTCGAACTCAGAAATCTGCCTGCCTCTGCCTCCCAAGTGCTGGGATTAAAGGTGTGAGCCACCACCGCCCAGCTACCACTGCCTGTCCTTTTCCTTTTTCTTTTTTTTCTTCATCTTGGCACTTCAAGACTCTGTAATCCTAGGTGCTTTCTCTCCACTGAGTCCACTCATGGCCACCCAGCTAGTAGAATATATTCCATATCCAGGCAACAGCTGTTGGGTTAGCCTGGTCTCCAGTTGTTCAGGACCCACATAATGATCAAGCTGCACATCTGCTACATATGAGTGAGGAGAACTAGGTGTAGCCTGTGTATGTTCTTTGTTTGGTGGTTCAGACTCTGAGAGCCCCAAGGATATAGTTGACTCTCATTGTCTTCCTGGGAGTTCCTATCCCCTCAGGACCTGCCATATTTCCTCCTGTCCTCTCGTAAGAGTCCCCAAGCTCCATCCACTGTTTGGTTCTGGTTGTCTGTACCTGTCTGAGTCAGCTGCTTGGTGGAGCTTATTAGAAGACAACATGCTCCTGTCACCTTTAAAAGTGTAATTTTCTGTCTTTTTCTGTCAACGGAGGACGTGATCTAACATTTAGGATACTTAGAGTCCCATTAGCTTCGTTTTCATCTACTATGAGATTAACCTTTGTTTCCGGTGACATTGAAAGCTCTATCATTTCTATGTAATCTTTAACTTTGGTGTTTATTTTTTATGTTATATGTACATACATTTTTAAAAGTGATGAATGTTTTTCTACCTTCAGCTAGCTCCCAAATGAATGAAACAGAGACTGTAAGGTTTATTTGATATGCTTTACAACACAGTTGCTGGGCCATTAATAATCGATTCTAATCCTATAAGGTAATCTGGTTAGCTCCCAAGCGAAGTCCCCATGATCCTTGCATTTTAGTACTGGTCTGGTTCTTTGAGCATCACATGTTTCTATGATGTCTCTCTTAACCCCTTCCTAATCTTATAACAACCCCCCCTCTCTGTCTCTCTCTCTGCCTCCCTCCTTCTCTTTCTGCCTCTCCCCCTTTCTCTCTCTCTCTGCTTCTTCCTTTTTCTTCTTTCTTCTTCCTTTTCCCCTGCCCATGCCTCCCCTGCACCTGCCCCCTCTGCCCCTTCCCCCTCTGCAACTGACTCCCCTGCCCTTGTCCCTGCAGCCACTTCCCCTCCTTCCCACCCCGGCCACTGCCCCTGCTCGTTCTACTTCTTCCTCCCTGGAGTGGCAGAAGTCCAGCAGATACTCTCTCCAGCCCAGCCATTGGCTGATGAGATTTTATCCGGAAGTTAGAACATACACGGGGAACAGTGTCTACCCAAAGTTAAGAAGGGAGAATCTTAGATTAAGCAATGCAATGCTATGTCTGGATGGTACAAACGTATAGGGCAGAGAAATCAGCATTAGAATAATATGTGGATAATATTTATACAATGTACCAAACCTTTATGCCTGAAGATATGCATAAAACTTTTTGTTTAGAATCATTATTTAATGTTATTAAGGAAAGTCTCCCTAAGTCACCTAACTTTCACGACTTCTAAAACTATAATTAGACCATTATATATATAATTTGTTCAGGTGTTTGCCATCTTAGACTACTTTATACTTTGTTTTTAACTAACGATAAAATTTCTGTATTTGTTTAAGGGGCTCATTTTATTGTATAATGCCATTATGGGTTTTCTCAGTTGATATTATCCTTTCCTTACATGATTGATTTTCATTATTCCTTTGCTTCTTTGTTCTATATTGTCATGGTCTTCTTACTTTCCATGCTTTAGTAAGATATTTTAAAATCACAACGTTCTAAAAGAAATAACTAGGAAACCTGATGACCATCGCTGTGGAAGGGTTGACTCACAGGAGAACATCGCGTGCTGACACAACAGGAGTTTAAATGACTCCAAACACCAGTGACTGCCCATCTGCAGAAGACCCTTCCTTCCCAAATTCACCTACAGACAGTTGGTCAGGAACCCAGGCGATGAACCAACCGGTTCTGTGGGTTCCTGGAAGTTCCTCGCACTGATTTGTGGGAAATGTAGTCCGGTCCATTGTGGCGTCCTCAAAAGGCTAGCCAATGAAATCAAACTTCCGCATTTGATTTTCAAATTTAACTTCTCCCAAAGTTATGCGACTGTCCTGTTGAGCGCTGCGTTTGGATCTCTGACATGGAGGTTGGTGCAGGGAACAGCGTAATCTTGCAGATCTGAGGGACTGTGCAGGGCGCGGGAAGGAGCTTACTTGGGCTGGCTGTGAGACAGGGGAAGCTGCTGACCTGCAGGTGCTGTGCTGACCTAGGCTGGGGAAGAAGGTTGGAAACAGGATGGCAAGGGCAGGCTGGGTCTGCTGCCTGCCTGTGCCTGAGATGCTAAATGGAGCTCACTCATCTTTATTGGGGAAACATGCTCTCCCTAGCTGACCCCTGCTCACTTGGCTGTATGTAGTCAGATTCTCAGGTCTCACAGAACACGTGGGCGTCTAGCGCCCCCTATACTTTATGTCCTCTCTAGTACTGAGTTTGAGCTCACAAATCATCCTAAAGTTCCTAGTGTCCAGGAACAGACTCCTGTGGTGTTGATTGTTGTGTCAGATGTTAGTTCCTTTTCCTTTGGAATGAATTGTTAGATTTATGGATGCCTCGGTTTGCATAAGAATCCTGAATATACAATCCTGTCACTTGAATCATCACAATACATGGCGATGTAGCCACAGAATAATCTTGTAACTGGTATGAACCGGTGTTTGCGCAATCCAAATTATTATGGAATTTGTCCTTCTGCTTAAAAATCACTAGACCATAATACCTCAGCAATTCTTAGTATGTGTTCTGTCCAAAATTTGGACTTCTTTTGAGATAAGAGAGATGACTTGGTGCGAGGAGAGAAATGGAACACGTGATCTCTGGGAGCGGCTGGAACGTCTCAGAAAGGGAAGGGAGATGGCCCTCTTCTGGTCACAGGATTGTCTTCTTTCTGTTCATGTTATCCGCAATGTCTAAATTCCCTTCCATGTACTCTGTCCCTGTGTCTGGCATTGAGCTTCACTGTTGCTCTCTGAATGTTTCTAGAAAGATTTCCCCATGTTTTCGTGAGGTTGTAAGAAAAATTTGGAAACCTTTTAAGAAAAATTAGGAAGGCTCTGGCACATTTGCCAGCTTATTATTTTAAAACAGGTTTCTGCCATGCAAAACTCAGTTCTCCTCTTAAAGGGTTAAGAGAGAGTTTAGTCCGCAGCCTTTTGAGTGGTCATTATCTGAGAATACAGGTTTAGTTTAATCCAACATCTGTGCTTCAACAGAAAGCCGTTTCATGGTTTTACAGAACAGAGAATGTTATTAACCAAGGAAAGTTAAAATACCTTACTGTGCTTCTCATAGAGAAATCAGAGATTCTATTCACCTAAGGTACCATCTGATGAGATTTTAGCTTTTGGACTGGTAGAATCTCAGGTTCTGCCAAGTCAGTGGGTTCTGAGAGGTTTTTATCCATTGTCACAAGCTGTGTGGTTCACTACAGTGTGAGGCAAGGACTGACTGTCCTGCAGGGAAAACCAGCCCAAGGTTAGTCAGCTGCCCCTGAACCTGCAAAATTCCAGGCTCTGCCCCTCAATGAACTTCCACATGGGCCATCAGTCTCTGCACACACAGACTCCTTCCAAGAGTTTTGCATTCACAGTCAGACCCCCAGTTTTGTGTGTTTCTGTTTTAAGGATTTTGTCCGGTGCCCTTCCTGGCCAGCAGGTAATTAGACACAAGACAACAAGGTTCCTTCTCAAGGCAGTTTACTCAGGATTGTAGCTTTCTGGTGGTGGCGGCCCCACCTACCCCAGAGACCAGGCTTATATCTAAGCAAAGGCCAATGAGCATATGCCACGTATCATTTCTCCATACATCCACGTATGACCAGTCCCTGCCCCTGCACAGCTGCATAGCCAAGTGAGGACTTGTTTACCACAAGGAGCAATCTCAGCCAGCACCATCTTCAGGTGCAGTGCATAGCGGCTCTCTACAGGATTTCTCCTTCACACCCCCTACCCCATCTCATGTGATCTTGTTTATATTGTCACTCTTTAGTCAAACCAAGCGTTAGTGATCCAGAGCCTGGCTTATGGCATTCAAGTCTACTCTCAGGGAGTATGGGCTTCAGACCTCCTTGTTCTGTTTACTGGGATTCTCAATGAGTTTGAAACCATATCTAGAGTAATAGACATTTCTAAGTTAATGTTGCTAATCTGTAGGAAAAATATAACAATATATGAAGTTGGAATCCCATGCTACCTTGTACACCAAACCAAGTTCCTTACAATGTAGAGAGGGTACAGCAGTGTGCTCTTATTCATTCTTATGGGTACAAGGGAGAATCTCAGAGTCGCTTTGTTCTGTGTTTTCCTAATGATTAAAGATGTTGACCCCTTTAAACGTGTTGCCTAGTAATTAGAAATTCCTCTGTTGATAATTCTCTGTTTAGTTCTATACCCCATTCTTTAACTGAGTTACTCTGTTTGTTGGTGTCTACTTTCCTCAGTTGCTTACATATTTTGGATATCAGCCCACAGTGGGATGTTAGATTGACGAATATTTTTTCCCATTCTGTAGGCTGCCATTTTACCCTATTGACTTTGTCCTTTACCTTTCAAAAGCTTTTCAATTTTATAGACTCCCATTTATGAATGGCTGATGTTAGTGCCTGAGCTATTGGTGTTCTGTTCTGGAGTTATCTCCTGTACAAATGTATTCAAGGGCAGTTCACACTTTCTGTTCTATTAGTCTTAATGTGTCTGGTTTTATGTTGAGGTCCTTCATCCACTGGGACTTGAGTTTGATCAGGGTGATAAATATGAATCTCTTTGCATTCTTCTACATGCTGATTTCCAGTTAGGTCAGCACTGTTAGTGAAAATACTTAATTTTTTCCAGTATATGGTTTGGGGTTCTTTGTCAAAAATCCAGTGTCCTTAGTGGTGTAAGTTTATTTCTCGCTCTTCTTTTGAGTCCATTGATCAACATGTCTGTTTCTACACCAATACCATGTAGTTTTTATTACTATTGCTCTGTAGTATATCATGAAATCAGGGATGGTAATATGTCTAGAAGTTCTTTTATTGTACATGTTTATTTTAGCTATCCAGGGATTTTGGTTTTGTCATTTGAAGTTGAGAGTGGTTCCTTCAAGGTCTATAAAGAATGGTGTTGGAATTTTGATGGGAAGTGCATTGAATCTGTAGATTGCTTTTGGTAAGATGACCATTTTTTCTTATGTTAATGCTACGTAACCATTAGCATGGGAGATCTTTTCATCTTTTGATATCTTCTTCAAGTTCTTTCATTAGACATGTGAAGTTCTTGTCATACAGGGCTTTCACTTGCTTAGTTACAGTTATACCAAGATATTTTGTACTATTTGTGGATATCATTAAGGTGGTTGTCTCCCTGGAAAACATTCCCAATTTCCCATTTCTTCCTCAGCCCATTTTCTTTGTATAAAAGAGGCCTACTAATTTTTATTATTATTATTATTGATTTAGAATCTAGCCATTTTGCTGAAGGTGATTGTCAGCTGTTGGAGTTCTCTGGTAGAGTTTTTGTGGTCAGTTATGAATACGTCAGTATTATCTACAAATAGCCATGCTTTGACGTTTTCTTTTCCAAATGATATACCTTTGATCTCCTTTAGTTGTCCCATTGCTCTGGCTAGAACTTCAAGTACTATATTGAAGAGGTCTGGCGACAGTGAACAGCTTTGTCTTGTCCCTGGTCTCTCCAATACTTTTAACATGAAGGGGTTTACCTTTTTTTCAAATGTATTTTTCAGCATCTAAGGAGATGGTCATGTCATTTTTGATTTTCTCAGTTCATTTTTGTGTTGTATTAAATAGATGGACTTTTTTTTTTTTTTAATCGAACCATTCCTGCATTCTTGGGATAAAGAGTAAAGGCTACATGATCGTGGTAGATAATATTTTTGATGTGTTCTTGGATCTGGTTTGTGAGTATTTTATTGAGTATTTGTGTGTCAATGTTCATAAGGAAAACTGGTTGAAATAAGTCTTTGTGTGGTTTAGGTATCAGGATGACCACTGCTGGGTTTGACCAGAGTGGCTGCAGGCTGGTAGGGAGTTGTGACAAGAGCTCCAAGGTTTCTTTTAAATCCATATATGTACATACACATACATACATGCATATATCTATATTTCTGTCTCTCTAAGTATCTGTCTATATCTGTATAGATATAGATATAATCTCATGATTCCATCTGGACACAGAAAGGTTTTTTTTAGCTGGAAAACTTATTACAATTACAATCTCCCCATTCTTTTGAATCCATTTAGGTGGTTAATTTATTCTTCGATAATATTTTTATTTATGTGTAAAACATACATAGGAATGAAAATGAAATCACAAAGAAACTAAACCTCTGGACCTGCTGAAGCCAAACCTGCAGGTGAAGATTATAGCTCTAATTACATGAAACTATGAGAAAGACCACAGACAAA
Organism: Mastomys natalensis; assembly: GCA_021653895.1. Classification (NCBI taxonomy): domain Eukaryota; kingdom Metazoa; phylum Chordata; class Mammalia; order Rodentia; family Muridae; genus Mastomys; species Mastomys natalensis. Next base: position 282,688 of record JAJTUV010002247.1, on the reverse strand, counting down.
TTATTGAGTGATACACTGAAGAAATTTGTCAAGAAGAACAACAAACATAATTCTAATCCTGCCAATGGCAAGTAATTTAGTAAAGAATGAGAAGAGAAATAATTGAAAGTAACTCACAGAAGAAGATTGAAATGATCAACAGATTCACATCAGGTTCATTAAGAAGATAAACAAGATTGAGGGACACTTGATCCAGCTAACCAACAGAAACAGGATCCAAATGATCAGAGTCAGAAATGTACAGGGAGATATTACAACAGATACCAAAAGATTCAGACTATCATAAGGGGATATTTTCAAACCAGTCTGAATTAAGTGGTACATCTAGAAGACATCACTCACCTCTCGTTCTTGTAGACAACATAAAGATGGATTCATTTCTTGACCTGTTCTCCTGACCTGTATCTTGTGAATTGAGGACTGTGTTTGGGCATCACTTGTTCTGATATGTGAGTGTTCATTGTTAGTATGTTTCTCATTTTCAGTGTTGTGTTCTCAGTGGCCCTTTGTAGTTTTGTAATTTTGGCTTACAATTACTTTCTATAGTCTCTTGGCTATGCTCATCCCTCTCTGCAGCCTACAATGTAGTTTCTTTATTTTCTTTATGTTTGGCTTGTAAATTATAATTTTTTAATGTTCTTTATTTTATGGATGGTTTTTCTGTCTCTTTTAATCACTGCAGATATTTGCAGTATCTTAAGCTGGATATCATTGTCTTTTAGGAGTTGGGATGCATTACTCCAGCCTCTTCTGGCTTTCAAAGTTCCATATAGGAATTGGCTGTTAGCCTAATGAATGTGTTCTTTCACTTGCAGATTTCCGTATGCCATTAGGATTTTATTTTCTGATCTTGTCCAATTAAGTGTTATGTGTGCTTTTTATATTATTATGAATGTGCCTTTCTTTAGGGAAGATTTCTTTTATGGCCTTCTTGAGATTATATCTGTGTAGTGGTAATTTACTTCACCTGATCTGGATTTGAAAATGAAAGACAGAAAGACAGACAGACAGAAAGACAGACAGACAGACAGACACACACCAGTTAATTTTCATATGCCTTTGCTGGCTCAATGGTTGGGCACTTCTAATCCTCCCTGTGCCTAGCACATATTACCCTCCAGGGATTCTGGTTTAACACCTTCTCATTCTATGTTTATCTTTGCTGTCCTATTACCTTCTGGACAGCTGCCACCATAAAGCTGCTTACTCCTTCCACATACATTTTGCATGGGTTTTCTTCTGTAGCTCCTAAATCTGATTCTGCTACCTCTGAGTCATGAGGACTCTCTCCTTTCTATCTCTCTCCTATTTGTTCCAAGCCCAGGAATCCTCAAAGTCCAGCCTCTGTCTGTCCTGCCAAGCTATGTGCTGCTGTCATCTTTGTTTACCAATAAGAACCAACTGGGGTCCAAGTCCTTCAGTGTCTCATGTGCAGACACTGTGTAAGCTGTTTGGGGGACCAAAATTAGCATTAGAATACAAGGAACCAAACCCACTTCATCTATGTCACTGCCTGGTCTTTTCACCCTGTCTAAGCGTTCCTGTATGTTTCCTTCCCACAGATTTTTTTCTTTATTTACTTCATATACTTAGCTTATGTTATCTAGATCATCTACTTTATTTGTAAATACTTAGATGCTATCTTCAGCTGATTTATTCTAGTGTAATTCTTTTTTTACACTTTCTGTTAGGATTCTTGGGCTACATTATGGATGACTGCTGCTAGAGTCCTGTTCAGTGTTTCTCTTTATTGAATTCCAGTTTCAAATCCTGGATTGTGTTGTCATTTCCATCATTCTGAAGGTTTTGGTTTCTGGAGCATCACAGAAGCGTTTATTCTCCTTATGATCATTGTTTCAATGGCACTGAGATGCTTCTTCATGCCTTTCTGAAATGTGTTGTAGTCTTTGATGAAGCCTATGATTGTCTTCTAAAGTCTGTGTCCTAATACTCATCTAAGTACTGTGTAATGGCAAATATTTCTCTCTTGTGTGATGGTGGGGGTAAATGCCAGCATGATCTTTTATATTGCTTATTTTTATATAGGATCTGGCCATGTGGTTTTTAGGAGGAAATGCAGGCATGACTGACCACTTACCTTACCTGCAGGAAACTTAAATGTTGTTTTGTGTTTCTGACTTCATAACAGCTTCCTTTATTCTTTCCAGTTATAAAAGAACTCTATGTTCTTTTAACCCAAATGCATTCTTTTTCTTTATAGTCCCCTTTTCTGTGATTTTGGGGTCATCTGGTTGGCATAGGATATGAACTTTTTTCATTTAAATTTTATCATTTGAATACATGGAAGCACCAGAATAACCCAAACATTATTGTCTGATATTTACACTTTTTTTTTCATTTTATTTTTTTCAGGAAATGCTGTCATTCTGGGATGTGGCCATATATTTCTCTGCAGAGGAGTGGAATGCCTGGGTCCCACTCAGTGGAAACTGTACAGGGACGTGATGCTGGAGAATTACAACAACCTTGTGTTCCTGGGTGAGGATACCTTCCACGATGAATTTTTAATTAATTGTCAGCGTGAAAGTTGCTCCCTTTGTACAGTATCTCATGAGAATTTATACATCCATCAATGAACTCCACAGAGCTACTTTAAAGGAAAATTTCAATTATTCCTATAGCTTTGCACTATTTCTTCTTGGGTTCATACCACCCCCTAAATGTATCCTTTGTCTTAAATATAAGTGGCACCATAAAGAGAACAACACACACTTCAGTTGTAAAAGTTCTCCTTGTAACCGAGGGGTGTGAGGCTCAGGCCCTACAGTTTCCAAGTTCCTCCTCAGCATTCTGATGTGGCCATCAGAAACACATAAGAACTGGTCCTCTATACTCCTTCATTGTATCTTCTCATTTCTGATACACACGGCCCTGGAGGGACATTTTATTTCCCACGTGACCACAGTAACAATATTTTTCCATTTTTCCACAAACAGGTCTTGCTTCCTCTAGGCCATACCTGGTCACATTTCTGGAGCAAATACAAGACCTTTCAGATATGAAGAATCAAGCGGACATCACTATGTACACAGGTGTGTCAGAAGCAGGGTGTCAGAGAACAGAGTCGGAAACGCTAAGATCTAACATAAATCCATTGACACAGTATTCTAGTATAAATCATCTTTTTAAAAATTAAACATTTTTTTTACTTATATTTATTAATACTTTACTTATTATTTACTTATTATTTATTTTTACTGCTCCTTCCTGGTCACCCCTTCCCATAATTCTTCATTTGTCTGCCATCCTCTTCTGCTCTAAGCGGCTGGGCACCTTCCTCTCTGTCCCCGACCCTGGCACTTAAACACTCTTTAATCCTAGGTGCTTTCTCTCCCACTGAGTCCAGTCATGGCAGCCCAGCTAGTAGAATATCATTCACATACAGGCAACAGCTGTTGGGATAGCCCCTTTCCAATTGTTCAGGACCCACATAATGACCAAGCCGCACATCGGCTGCATATGAGCAGGGAGGCCTAGGTCCAGCCCATGTATGTGCTTTGTTGGTTCAGACTCACAGCCCTAAGGATCCAGGTTAGTTGACCCTGTTGATCGTCCTGTGGAGTTCCTATCCTCTTTGAGTCCCGCAGTCTTTCCCCCTCATCTTCCTTAGGAGTCCCCATGCTCCATCCAATGTTTGGCTTGAGTGTCTGTATCTGTCTGAGTCAGTTGCTGGTTGGAGCCTCTCAGAAGACCACATGCTCATTCGCTTTTAAAAATCCACTTTTCTGTGTTTTTCTGTCAAAGGTGGACATAATCTAACATTTATTATACTTTGAGTCCCATTAGCTTGGCTTTCTTCTACCATGAGATTAGCCTGTGTTTCCCATCACCACCAAAGCTCTGTCATTTCTACGTACTTTTTAAATTGGGTATATATTTTTTCATAGGATATATGTACATACATGTTTAAAAGTGATGAGTTATCTCGGCCAAGTTCCAAATGAATGAGACAGAGACTATAAGATTTATTTGACATGCTTTACAACACAATTACTGGGACATTAATAATTGAGTCTAATCCTCTAAGGTAATCTGGCTAGCTCCCAGAAAAAGTCCCCATGATACTTGCATTTTAGTACTGGTCTGGCTCTCTGAGCTTCAGGGGACTTCACATGATGTCTGTCTAGAACCCTTCCTTATAGTGAACACCCCCTCTCTGTTCTCCCCTGGGCGAGCAGAAGTCCAGCATATTCTCTCTTCTGCCCACAGCCACTGTCTGACCATCTTATATTGACAAGTTAGAGCATAAATGGGGAACAGTGTTTACACAAACTTGAGATGGGAGACTCTAAGAATCAGCACTACAATGCCATTTCTGGAAGGCACACACGTATGCGGGCAGAAAAATCAAGCATTTGACTAATACATGGTCAATCTTCACAAAATGCACAAAACCACTATGCCTAAAGATGTATATAAAACCTGTTTTTTTTTGAATCTTTATTTAATGTTATTAATGAAAATCTTCTTCAGTCTCCATTAAAACTTGTAAAACAAAACTCTATACTTAGAATATGGATATAATATTATATACATATATAATATATAAGTATCATTTTTTTAGGTATTTTCCAAATTAGACTAATTTATACTTTGTTTTTAAGTACTCATGAAACTTCGTTATCTCTTTAAGGAGCTGATTTGCATTTCCATAATGCTATCATAGATTTTCTTAGTGGATATGATTCTTTCATACTTGTTTGATTTTGTTTAATATTCTATTCGTTCTTTGTTAATGTTGCCATCATCTTCTTTCTTCAAGGAAATCTACATGATTTTCACTTATTCTGTGTTTTAAGTTTTACTACACTGAATACAGGGACAGAAAATTCAATGTAGCTTCTGATTAATACAGACAAATGCAAGTATGACTAAATGTTGTTTTTTTTTTTTTTTTTAATCACTATAAATATATAGATTTTTGATCAGTTTTCATTCATTTCTCAACTGTTACTCACCAGGGGGAAACTGCTATACGTGCAAAGAATGTGGCAAAGTCTTTGAGGGGAAAGAAGTATTTCAAAATCATCTGACACTTCACTTAGATGTGAAGCCCTACAAATGTGAAGAGTGTGGCAAGTCCTTCCGTTATCCATCATTACTTTCTGACCACAAAAGAATTCATACAGGAGAAAAACCTTACAAGTGTGACATCTGTAGCAAGGCCTTCCATAGTCCAGCAAGACTTTTTCAACATAAGAAAATTCACGTAAATGAAAACATCTACAAGTGTGAAGTATGTGGCAAGGCCTTCAATCATTCATCAAGACTTTATGTCCACATGCGCATTCATACAGGAGAGAAGCCATACAAGTGTGAAATATGTGGGAAGGCCTTCCACTCTCCACCATCACTTTGTCAACATGTGAGAATTCATACAGGAGAGAAACCCTACAATTGTGATGTATGTGGCAAGGCCTTCCGCTTTCCATCACTACTTTCAAAACACAAGATAAGTCATACAGACCAAAAACCCTACAAGTGTAAAATATGTGGACATTTCCTCCGCTGTCAATCATCACTTCATGGGCACAAGATAAAGCATAGAGGAGTGAAACCCTACAAGTGTGAAGTATGTGGCAAGGGCTTCAATTATCCATCGGCACTTTCTAAACACAAGATAATTCATAGAGAAGATAATCCCTATGAGTGTAAACTATGTGGAAATTCCTTCTGCTCTTCATCATCACTTCGTGAACACCAGAAAACTCATAGAGAAGAGAACTCCTACAGGTGTGAAGTATGTGGCAAGGCCTTCAAATATCCATCAATACTTTCTGACCATAAGAAAATTCATACAAGAGACACACCATACAAGTGTGAAGTATGTGGAAAGGTCTTCTGGTCTTCATCATCACTTCGTCAACACCAGAAAACTCACAGAGGACAGAAAGCCTACAAGTGTGAAGTATGTGGCCAGGCCTTCAAATATCCATCAAGACTTTCCTATCATAAGAAAATTCATACAAGAGAAAAACCATAAATGTGACAAGTATGTGGCAAGGCCTTCCATTATCCATCATTACTTTCTAAACACAGGATAATTCATACAGAAGAGAATCACTACAAGTGTGAAGTATGTGACAAGGTCTTCAATTATCCATCAAGACTTTACAAACATAACAGAATTCATACACAAGAGAAAACCTACAAATATGAAGTATGCAGCCTGATCTTCCATTGTCCATAATTACTTTTTGAAAAAAAGAGAACCCATACAGGTAGAAACCCTAAACTTGTGATGTATTAGTCCAGTCCTTATAACTTTCCAGAATCTTTCCCTCATTTGATAACTCATTCTGGAGAGAAGCCATACAAACCTGAGGAATGTGGAAAAACCTCCTTTACAAAGTCATACCTGTATCTACACAAATTAACTCACAATGTAGAGACTACTTACAAATGAAAAGAATATGTCAAGGTGCTCAACAAATTTAGTGATCACCAAAGAATTTATTCTGGAAAGAAACCATAGAAATGTAAAAAATGGCCGGGCGGTGGTGGCATACGCCTTTAATCCCAGCACTTGGGAGGCAGAGGCAGGTGGATTTCTGAGTTCGAGGCCAGCCTGGTCTACAGAGTGAGTTCCAGGACAGCCAGGGCTACACAGAGAAACCCTGTCTCGAAAAACCAAAAAAAAAAAAAAAAAAAGAAAGAAAGAAGAAAGAAAGAAATGTAAAAAATGTGGCAAATACTTTGAAGTTCCATTGCATGGTCTGAACACAGAATATTCCTATTGGAGATAAACACTACACATGTGAAAAATGTGGCAAACACTATAGACCAGTCTAGTGGTTTCAAACAACATTAAAGACTTCATCTATGAGAGAAAGCACACAAGTGTGAAGAATGTACTAAAGTCTTTTGCATTACTGAAAATTTCAGAAAAACCTCATATTCACAGTAGACTGAAATGTCACAAGTGTGAAACATATTGCAAATGGCTTAATAAAGCTTTCTTATATTTCTTAGCACAAGGTAGTTCAAACTGGAGAGAAACAGTTCAAATGTTAAAATGTTCATAACATCTTTGTTGTTGTTGTTTGTTTTGGTTTGCTTTGGTTTGGTTTTTGTTTTTTGAGACAGGGTTTCTCTGTGTAGTTCTGGCTGTCCTGAAACTCACTCTGTAGACCAGGCTGGCCTCGAACTCAGAAATCCACCTGCCTCTGCCTCCCAAGTACTGGGATTAAAGGCATGCACCACCACTGCCTGGCTCATAAAATCTTAACACTTCTTCATACCCTAAAAGTCATCAACAGCTTCATGCTGACTAGAAGCCCTATAAGTTTGGGGAATGTGGTAAAGGCTTTGGAATCATTCATGCAATTATGACAAAAGTGGAGCTGTCAGACAGCTGGATTTTTTTTTTCTTTTAATTAAGAAGGTTTTTTTTTATTATTGGAAATTTTATTTACATTTCAGATGTTCTCTCCTTACCCCATTTCCCCCACTCCCTCCCAGGAACTCACTATCCCTTCCCCCCTCCTCCTGCCTCCATGTTGGTATACCCCCACTCACCCTCCCCAGTAACCTTACCTCCCCATCCTTGAATATCACCCCCCCCACAACTTCCAGCCTTCATGGGACCAAGGATCTCTTCTCCCACTTATATATAGCTCCCTTGCATATATAGCTGGAGCCATGGGTCCCTCCCTAAGTGATCCCAGGCTGGTGGTTTAGACCCTGGGGGCTCTGGTTGGTTGGGATTGTTGCTTTCCTCATGGTGTCGCGAATCCTCTCAACTACTTCAGCCTTCACTCTATCTTCTCCATTGGGAACCCCATGATCAGTTTAATGGTTAGGTGTGAGCATCTGCCTCTGAGTATGTCAGACTCTTGCAGACTTCTAAGGAGACAGCTATATCAGGCTCCTGTCAGCATGTACATCCTGACATCCACATCAACCTCTACCTTTGGTGACTGCCCATAGGATGGATATCCAGGTGGAATGGTCTGTAGACGGTCCCTCCTTCAGTTTCTGTCCTGCACTGTGTCTCCATATTTGCTCCCTTGAGTATTTTATTACTCTTTCTAAGAAGGACTGAAGCCCCCTCCTACTTGGTCATCATTCTTCATGAGCTTTATGTGGTCTGTGAGTTGAATCTTGGGTATTTCAGCCTTCACATAAAACTAGACACACTGAAACTAATAGAAGAGACTGTGGGGAAGATCCTCAAATACCTAGGCACAGGGGAAAAGTTCTTGAACAGAACACCAATGGCCTATGCTCTAAGATCAAGAATTGACAAATGGGACTTCATAAAATTGAAAAGTTTCTGTAAGGCAAAGGACACTGTCAATAGGACAAAATGGCAACCAACAGATTGGGAAAAGATCTTTACCAATCTCACATCCGATACAGGACTAATATCCAATATATACAAAGAACTCAAGAAATTAGACTCTAGACAACCAAATAACCCTATTAAAAAATGGAGTAAGGAGCTAAACAAAGAATTCTCAACTGAGGAAATGCGAATGGCTGAGAAGCACCTAAAGAAATGTTCAGCATCCTTGGTCATCAGGGAAATGCAAATCAAAACAACCCTGAGATTCCACCTCACACCAGTCAGAATGGCTAAAATAAAAAACTCAGGTGATAGCAGATGCTGGCGAGGATGTGGAGAAAAAGGAACACTCCTCCATTGTTGGTGGGATTGCAAGATGGTGCAACCACTATGGAAAACAGTCTGGCGGTTCCTCAGAAAGTTGGACATATCACTACCTGAGGACCCAGCTATACCACTCCTGGGTATATATCCAGAAGATGCTCTAACACATAACAAGGAAATATGCTCCACTATGTTCATAGCAGCTTTATAATAGCCAGAAACTGGAAAGAACCCAGATGCCCTTCAACAGAGGAATGTATACAAAAAATGTGGTACATTTATACAATGGAATATTACTCAGCTATTAAAAACAATGAATTTGATAAATTCTTATATAAATGGATGGAACTAGAAAATATCATCCTGAGTGAAGTAACCCAATCACAAAAGAACATACATGGTATTCACTCACTGATTATTGGATTTTAGCCCAGAAGCCAGACAGCTGGATTTTGAGGATGATCCTTCCTTGGTGTCTTTTGTTTCTTTTAGAATTGAAACCCTTGTTCTATACCAGTATGTAGAAGTCACTTGTTTGTTTGTTGTAGGAGCTCACAGTTAAGAGATTGTCTTGAGTCTCACATGCCACATAGACTGTGGTCTTTCATAATGTTGTAATTATTAAATACTTTGTGGACCTTTCAAGTTGTAGTGTTTTTACTTATGAAGTGAGGGTAAGGTTGGGGAAAGGGAAGGAATGTTACGATTAAAAGCTTTTAGGATAGAGATAGCATGATGACTTTGGAACAAACTGAATTGCCAACAAGACCCACACCCACGTTAGTATTCCCAGTTCCCACAAGATAGAATGAGGTAATTACCTCTGAAGGTTGTCCTCTCACCTCCATGCGTGGCCCCCCCACAGAAACATAAATTTGTGTGCCCAGAGATAAACATAAATTACAGTTTTGAAATGACTTTGTATTTCATATGGAGAAGAATTATACATCAATTGTTAGCACCATGATTTCTCGAATCATTTGAGTTGCAAGCCTCTGGTTATTTGGAGGATTTATCTTGATTACTTTAATTGATTTCAGAAGGCCTGTTGATTGTGATTGCAAGCATCTGTTTGAGTTGCTGCAGTATATGACAATGCCCTGAGAACAAGTACTCATCCACCCCCTTCATGCTGTGGAAGGAACCTGACCCGCTGCTTTAAGTGCCTCTTGATTTAAGTTTCTCACCACGCATTGTGGGTGGAATAAGAATTGCCCTAAGGGCTCATAGATTTGAATGCTTAGTCATCAGGTAGTAGCACTGCTGGAAAAGGATTAAGAAGTGTGGCTACACTTTCTTTGTGTCCTGCTTGTTCACAGCTTGCACAACATATGGTCAGAAGTGGAGGCAAGGGCAGTTTCTTGTCCAGTGGCAGCTTGACACATTTGCATCAAACACCATAAGGTGGTTCTTCAATGCTCATCATCTTCTTCAAAGGACTCTGTGGGTTTGCCAAGAGCCGTCATTTCTGATTGTCAAAAATTCGTAAAACATCCTTCAATGCTATATTCTACAGATTTCTGAAGTTTATGAAGACCATCTAACATTCTCAGAATATTCGAATAGGCATATGTTGCTTGTCTCTAACTATTTACTGTCTCATTAACTTAGAAGATGTCTGTGATTTAACTAAACTAGTATGTGTTGAGGTTTTGTCTTTTACTATCTATTGTAATGCTAAGAGCAGGCCCCCAAACCTGCAGTGTGCACCTAGCTGCTGGGATCCTGCCCCATGTTATTTCTGATGGGTCAATAAAGAGCCAACAGGCTAACAGCTAGTCAGGAGGGACACAGGTACATTTAGGTTTCCTGGGCTTGGCTCAGAGGAGAACCAGGAGAAGAATGTGCAGCTGGGAAAAGAAGCCGCTGCTGTGGGTTAGGTGAGCCATTGAAAAACTAAAATAAAAAGTGACTCTGTGAGCTGGCCAACAGAAGTTAAGAACAGCTCAGATGAAGTATATCTAATATTAAATAATTCAAGGTTATCAATAGGAAATTGGATTCTGATAGCATCAATGCTAGGTGTCTACCCATCCTTTGTACTATGTTAGGCTTATTGTAAATATAAAAGTTCTGTGTGTTTTTATTCAGGAACTAAATGGTAAAGGTGATGTTGAAACCCTGGACCAGGATTAAAATAATTCTACAACATATGGCATCTCAATGTGTGGCAAAAACTCACTTTTAAAAAATTGATTGCCGGGCGGTGGTGGCACACGCCTTTAATCCCAGCACTTGGGAGGCAGAGGCAGGCGGATTTCTGAGTTCGAAGCCAGCCTGGTCTACAGAATGAGTTCCAGGACAGCCAGGACCAGAGAAACCCTGTCTCGAAAAACCAAAAAAAAAAAAAAAAAAATTGATTGGAAGCCAGGCAGTGGTGGTGCACGCTTTTAGTCCCAGCACTTAGGAAGAAGAGGCAAGTGGATTTCTGAGTTCGAGGCCAGCCTGGTCTACAGAGTGAGTTCCAGGACAGCCAGGGCTACACAGAGAAACCCTGTCTTGAATAACCAAAAAACAAGAAAACAAACAAAAAAAATTCATTTGAGATTACCAAATGGAAAACTTATGCCATCCATTTAAGCTTAGGAGACAGGAAGAAATGGTTTCTTAGCTGTACATTTTTTTCTCAAAGACACATGGTGTTTGAGACTAGGAGAAAATCATGCTAATTGAGTGCACAAAATTCTGGGATTCAAGGCATAAGCTAAGACACAGGTTTACCACACAAAACGGACCCGAACAATACACTGGGTGGTGTGCTCTGTGCTGATGCTAGGAGCCCTGCTGTGCACTGAAGCTGGCTGCTCAGAGGGCAGAAAGCATTGCTGCATGCCTCCCACAATCAAATAAAATAGTCAATAAATGAAAATGTAAGTTGTCAATGCTATCTTAAGCTACTGGGTTCTTTCAATGTGTGCTCCACGATAATATTAGGACTGCTTAGCCTAGCACTTGACACATTTATTGGCCTGAAAAATACGTTATTCAGTATATAGAAGGGAATTTAATTGAAGCTAAATATAGAAAAGAATATTAGTTCAATGAATATAAAGAGAAAATAGATTCATATTACATATATATATGAATGTATGTATGTATAATACCTGAGTGGGTGTTTTTTGAGAGGAGTGGAGTGCTAGTCTGCGTTTTCCATTGCTACAACAACTCATACCCAGTAAATTTATGCTATGTTGGCCACATATTGCTTTTATTGATATATGTATCCTTCTGGCCCTACACACCTGACCCCATGTGCAAGTTGTTTCACCACAGATAAAGTCACTAGAAGCTGAATATGAACCCTCTGAAGAGGCCATCTGGATGCCAAGATGTTGGTAAATTATTGTTACTTCTGCTCCCATGTCTACTATATCTTCAATTTCTATGTCATTGGTTTGTGGTTTTGGCTTTGATCTCTAGTAATATAGCAGTTTAACATAACACTTGATTTTTGTGTTTTATCCTGAATTTTTTGTTTTAACTATTGAAGCTGTTTTGCCCTTGATTACACCCAGAGCAGTGGCATTCTTTAACAACAGGCATTAACTCTTTTAAATGATCTATGTTTGAATTCCTCTGATGGCGACGGGGAATGGTTGAATCAAAGGTGATTATATATTTGTTGTAGTGATTATTTAAAAAGCCCTCTGGCTCATGCCAAATCTCTAAGCTGCAGTGGCTCTGAGTAGCCCAGCCGCCATGTTTCTCGGTGGGAGGCCACATGCGTGCTGCAGCTAGAACTGGACACCAGAAACACCAGCCCTGCCACCCACTAGATGCCAGCATGAGAGATGCTCTGCCAATCTTCCACACTGTCTCTGCAAGGCAGGGCATTGCCCAGACCATTCCGTCATCCATGTGGGCCCAGTAAGAGAATGAGACTCTAATTCTTATAGATTAATCAAAGCTTATATATTTAGCAATGATCAGTAACAAGCTACCCATACAATCAGAAGTGTAACCCAATACCCAACCTAGGTATCCCAACTACCTTTGACTGCTACAGACATGTGAACATCTGTCTCCATCGCTCCTACATCTCTGTCTCTCTCACTCCTCCTCTTCCTTTTATCTTTTCCTCTCCTAACTCCTCCTCTTCCTTTTCCTCTTCCTCTCCTAACTCCTCCCACCTTAGCTCCTCCTACATATCACCCTTTCTGTTAAAATAAAAAAATTGAAAAAAAAAAGCTTTTTCTCAAAATACAATTAGAGTATACCTATACCAATTTGTATCAGTAAGGTACAAGATAAACCTAATACCCAGTCCATCATTTTGTTGACTAAACAGAACCTCTGTCATCTCTCCTAACTAAAAGACTTAGTTCTAAACCTGGCTTATGTCCTGGCTTTAGAATGAATTTCAGATGAAAATCATCCTCTCAAGTCTGTTCTCTCAAAGTAAGTAGCCTGGGTTAGCTATGAGTCTGTAAGTCTTCAACCCCATCAGAAATCCAGAATGACTGAATTATCTGAAATTATGGGAAGCACAAAGCATAGTTTCTAAAACTTAGCCAATTTATAGAAACTGCTGAACACCTTGACAGTCACTAAACCTCAAAAAATGGAGCATCCAATCTTCACCCTTCTGGCCCAGGATCATCTGACAGACATAGTAATGCAGAATTTTTAAGAGCTGATTACTCTGTCTTGGCAGACATAATCAGTCGACTATTCCTTTTCTGGACAGTAATTAGTCTGTAGATGAAAAGAGGCAATTTTTGCCTAGTGGCAGTCTCACCACAACTGGAGTAACTCCAAAGATGCTCAATTTCTTCTAGAATCCAAGACAGGGAAGCTGTCAGGAGCAGACAGGTCTCTAATCAAAATGAACATTAATACAGAAATGTTAGTGATGTCACTTCTGTGGACTTCTGACGGTTTTGAAAACCAACTATCTAAGTAAAGCAATCTGGACTGTTGTCCATCAAGTCCTCGCCACTATTTCTAATTAAAATCTAGAAAACATCCTAACAATAAACTCAGAGCCATGCAATTGCTGTAGGCCTTTAACTCACAGGCTAACCATTTCGAATCAGTTAAAGAAGTTAAAGACGGACTGGGTCTAAGCCTTGTATTCCTAAATGTGTTATATAGGCACAATGCCTATGAGAGTAACAATATTAATCTCACTTTTATATCAATAAGAAACTCATACCAATGAAAACCCTACATTTGGAAGAGGAGGAAGACAGAGGCTCGTGGGGTCGAGAGAGCTCCGCGTTTGATGGTTCTCAGCCTCCAGAGGAATTCGGTTTCAGCTTCAGCCCCAGAGGAGGGATGCGATTCCACGGCAACTTTGGCTTTGACGATCTAGTACGAGATTTTAATAGCATCTTCAGCGAGATGGGGGCCTGGACCTTGCCTTCTCACTCTCCTGAACTTCCAAGTCCTGAGTCAGAAACACCTGGTGAGAGACTGCGGGACGGGCAGACACTACGAGACTCAATGCTCAAGTACCCAGATAGTCACCAACCCAGGATCTTTGAGGGGATCTTGGAGAGTCGTGCAAAACCTGAATCCCCAAACCAGCTCCAGATTGGGGGTCCCAGGGACCTTTTCATAGGTTGGATGATACATGGCCTGTGAGTCCCCATTCTCGAGCCAAAGAGGATAAAGATCTTGACTCCCAGGTTTCCCAGGAAGGTCTGGGTCCACTTCTTCAACCCCAGCCCAAATCGTATTTCAAAAGCATCTCTGTGACCAAGATCACTAAGCCAGATGGGACAGTGGAGGAACACCGCACTGTGGTAGACAGTGAGGGCCGGAAAGAGACCACAGTGACCCATCAAGAAGCCCATGATATTTCCAGAAGTGATCCAGCCTCTCAGACATCTTCAGCTTTGGATGATCCCTTTTCCATCCTGGATTTGCTCCTAGGACGTTGGTTTCGGTCCCGATAGCTTTCTTAAACTTCAGAAGCCTTCAGGTCTTTCCCACTCCTTTCCTGTTGCCCATTGCCAATAAGCTTAGCTTTGTCTGTCATCCTGGGGTCTTAAATATGTGAAACAATTGAGCCTATGCCAGTCTGTCATTCATCCAAACTGACCAATAAAGCCTTTATTTATGCTAAATAAAAGAAAAGAAAACCCTAAATTTGAAATCAAAGTAAATTTTGTACCATTTAAGAAATATAACTAATCAATTCTAACTATTCCTCCTTGTTCCAATAATACCATTACTTTTCCCTAGAAGGATAGCCTAATATTAACCACCTCGTTCCCCAATCCCAGGGAATAGGGGTGCCGACTCTTCATTAACTTCTTCAAGCTGAATTTGGGCATTGAGATATTAGAAGGGGGTTGGGGGAAGGGTAAATTGATAAGCCCCTGACGCCTGTTTCTTCACTGCATCCAGCTGAAATTCCAGGACATCAGAGGTTTGAGCAGGTCTGCTCGGCTTCCTTGATGAGTAGATACACCAAGGCTGTGTATTCTGCAATATATAATTCTCAAAACAAATTTTAGTATCAAGATAATTTTTTGTTTGAATTCTGGAATCTAGTATTCTGGTGGCCTGCCTCTGTCATTTCTATCCATATAATTCTGGGAGGTAGAAATATGTTAAGCATCTCTTCTGAAAACACACAGACAAAAGCTGTTCTCCAAAACAGAACTTCCTTGAGCCAGTAACCTGAAAAACCTTTATCTTGAGCTCTTTCCCAGAGGAAAAATATAACCACAAAATTGAAAATCACACTCATCTTGAAAATAAAATCAACTTAATAACTAAAATACTGTATGTTCCTATTCTTCAGGCCTTCCTATTTTGCCAAGCAGGAAAAGAACCCAGAATTCCTGTGGGGTCCACGTTACAGAGAACCCGAGTCTCCTGTGAGGCAATATAACTTTATATCACCTGAACACACCTGATTTACACTGTCTTTCTGTTTGGCTCTCTGCCAGAACAGTCTCTATTTATACACTGCACTCTCTACTCTGGAGTCAGTGACAATTTTTCCTATCTTAACTAAAGTACTGTATATGCCTATTCTTAGGCTTTCTCTATCTTGCCAAGCAGGAAATGAACCCAGAATTCCTTGGGGCCCACGTTAGACAGAATCCAAGTCTCCTGTGAGGCAATATAACTTTATATCACTTGAACACACCTGATTTACACTATCTTTCTGTTTGGCCCTCTGCCTAGAACATTTTTTTATTTATACCATCTATCTGTTTGTCTCTGTACTCCAGAGCAGCTTCCACTTATACACTATACTCTCTACGCAAGAGCCAGTGACAATTTTCCCTATCTAAGTTCCAAACTGAAGGCGATAATCCCCACGTGATTTGGACAAATCTGTTTATAAATCCTTCCTAAAAACAAATAATCTCAATTTTAATTCACAGACACTGTACTCTCTACTCTAGAGTCAGCTACTTTCTTCTTTTCCTAACAAAAAGCAACTTGTGTTTCCCCACAGCCAGGGAGTTAAGCTGCAGTTTTTGTTCAGGGTTCCTGTGCTAGGTGTCACGTGACTCCTATCAATGCCAATCACTCACTAACTTTTTGTTTTGTTTTGTTTTGTTTTTCGAGTCAGGGTTTCTCTGTATAGCTCATGCTGTCCTGGAACTCACTCTGTAAACCAGGCTGGCCTCAAACTCAGAAATCCACCTGCCTCTGCCTCCCAAGTGCTGGGATTAAAGGCTTCGCCTGCCTCTGCCTCACAAATGCTGAGATTAAAGGTGTGCACCACCACTGCCTGGCTCACTTTCTTTAAAAAAAAGAAAAAATACAACTTTTACTCTCAGGTGAATAGACTTAAATTTCTAGTGAATTTGTGCCTGAAATTGTAATATATATTGAATATATGTAATATTGAAATATACATGAGATCTATCAATCTATCTATCTATCTATCTATCTATATCTATCTATCTATCTATCTATCTATCTATCTATCTATGCCCAGCTGTGCAAAGGAAGTCCAAGAGTCTACTAGGTGTTCAGTCCCATTAGGATGGATGTCTCAACAAGTCTTTTGTATAAGCAAGAATCCAGAAGCAGTAGGCTCCAATAGATGTGCTGGAAAATAAATGCAAGCAGCTGAAGAACCAGTCCATCTTACATTGTCCTTCTGTAGGCCTCCAGAGAAGGTATAGCACAGATTAAAGATATGCTTCAAGATCTGGATGAAAGGTATGCATCTTCCAGCCTCAAGTTCTTCATTGAAGCTTGTAACTTTCAACTGCAAAGTCTATGGTCACAAGTGTGCCCTCCATTTCAGGATTGTAGTTTATTCTAGATATAATCAAGTTGAAAACTGGGAATAGTCATTACAATCCAGCCCTTGTCAACTTCACACAAATCATATCTCATGCCAAATGAAAACAATAACCAGGTCATAAATATAACTTATATGACAGAATGATCACTTGTACAACCCCAAACCCACTGCAATCTTAGAATAGGTCAAATTCCCTTGGGAAACATTATTTTAGTATCTCAAATTTAAATACGAAAACTATTGACAGTCTCCTAATTTATGTTAAAGAACTCGAAAAAGAAACCCACAAATATCTGTATAAATGCATTTTACCAAAAAGAACAAGGACTCATGTCACTTATAATCCTCATTTTGCAACTGGTCATATGGCCATAGCTGACATTATAACTATATTCCTCTCCTATTCATTCTGCATTTCTTCCACCTTCTGCAAGCACCTT
Source organism: Mastomys natalensis (assembly GCA_021653895.1). Lineage (NCBI taxonomy): Eukaryota > Metazoa > Chordata > Mammalia > Rodentia > Muridae > Mastomys > Mastomys natalensis. The sequence continues at coordinate 265,392 of JAJTUV010002247.1, read as the reverse complement.
AGCAGGTGTGGGTACTTTTCCTGGAAGAGTGAAACATACCTTCATTTCTGAAGTGACTGTGCCCTTTGTCATCCTGTTTGGAGTAGGCTGTTATAATTTTCCATTGACTTTAATCACAGGACATGGTAGTACTAAGAGGTACCCTAAAGGATATCCTACAATCCAGATATAATCCTTCTTACATTGTAGAAAAGCAATCCAATGTCTCCATAGTAATCGGGATCTATCCCTCCTACCTCTGTTATTCCTTTCTTAGTCATTTGGTTTAAGGGCGTTAGAAGGCCAAAATGAACAGAAGGACGTCCGAGCTTCAAGTTCAATGGAATGGCTGTTGTGGCACTGGCAGTAGCACACCCACTCCCACATGCAAAACTTCTGGGACAGCAGAACATAGGGTTGTAGGAACATGAAGCAAAAACTTCCAAAGTGGGTCAACATTCCCTTTTCCAATGCTTGATTCCTGGTTGCATGGAATTTGGCTATGGGAGAACTGTGTCCTATATATATCAGATGCCAATTCTAAGCATATACTGCTTTCTTAAGAACCTAGCCCTAGACCTTCATCCTTCTGCTACCTAATTTCCTCTTTAATTGTGTCTTCAAAAGGCTATTCTATCTTTCTATCAAGTCAGCTACTTCAGGATGGTGGGGAACAAGTTAAAACCAGTGGGTTATTTGAACATGGACCCAGAGACCCATGCTCTGACTGTAAAATGAGTTTATTGCCCAAAAGACATACTTTGTGGAATACCTTGTCAGGCCATAATTACCTTGTAAGATCATAGATGATGGTTTCAGGAGAAGTATATACGGGAAAGGCAAATCCATAACCAGAATAAGTATATGATGATCCAGTAAAAACAAAATGTTCTTCTCCATTCCATGAAGGATGTTGTCCAACATAATCAACCTGTCACCAGTTTACTGGTTGGTCCCCTCAGGGAATGGTGCCACATCTGGGGCTCAGTTTGGGTCAGTGGTGTTAGCAGATTTGGAATTCGGCAGCAGCTGTAGTGAGGACAGAGTTGCTACAGCCTTGACTCAGGAGATACAAGCTGTGGTGAAAGCCTGCTCGCTCAAAGAGGCAGAGAAAACAGCTAGCTGTCCTTCCTACTCCACCAATGTCCCAGAAGGAAAAAGTTCTTTCTCCTCCTCCATGCTGTTTTCAATACCCTTCCCCTCAATGGCCCTCTCTGTTTACTTATGTTCACTATCTCTCTGCTGGTTGTTGCTCTGCCTCTTATCTTAAGGCTGACTTCATTTAGCTCTTGGATTAAAAGTATGTGCTAGAGCTGAGTCACTCTACAACAAATTCCACTGACTATCACTCCTAGTGACCCTCTAGGAAAAATTTTGCTTCCAGACCCCACAACCCTAGTTGATTCTGTTCATCTAGAAGATTTGATTTCAGAGGGTGGAGTGGTCCTACAAGGAGCCACAACAAACTTCACATATTCCAGGGCATTTCCACTGTACTAGGTTTCCATGGTACCCCACACATGGCCTCAAATTTCATCTTTTCCCATCCTATCTCCTTTCATCCCGTACCCAACTTGACATTTCAATGTCCATCCCCAATCATCTGTAGTCCTTCCACATCATCTATTCTATTTTTCCTTCATAGGGAGATCCACACATTCTGTCAACCCTCTGGAACCCTTCTTATTACTTACCCTCTTTGGGTTTCTGAATTTAAGCATGATTGTAGTGGGAACAGAAAGGCCCTGCTGCCAAGGCAGTGGCCATTTCCTCATAAACACTGGTAAACAGGGAGTGGGGTCATGCTGCTGTGGAGGAAACACCCACTTGAAGGCCGAATTCAAGCCAACCTGAGAACCTAGAAATTGGTAAGTGGAATCAATATCTTTGATGATTTTGGCACCAAACAGCATCAGGAATAGCTGTTTGGGAGGCATGTAGCTGTTGATTCTGGATGGACTTGGTTCATCCAGCCTTTCAGACAGCTCTAGTCACAACTTCCATCAACTCCTGAGCCTTCTAAGCATAGAGGCTTGATAACAGATTCTAAAGCTAGCTTTCTTAAGTCTAACCAATTTTTCTAATTTCGCTACCCCTTATTGCCCCTTTAGAAAATTTTTGTCGTGCCTATTGAGAAGGAAGAAGTTGTGGAGAGTTGCCACCTCAATCCTTTGGGTTCGAGTATCTGGTTATGGTTATTTTATAAATTGCAGATAGGTTGTCATTTTAAGGGACCATTTGGAAATGGTCATTATTATGTACAGGGAGGAAATATAGGGAATGTATTACTAAATTTATTTGTAAACAAAGCATTGCATAGCCATAATCTTACATTGGTAGAATTCTTTATAATTGATACAAAAGTGAATTTATAATTTCTTACATTGGTTTACATTTGTATATTGGAACAGATTTAATGTTTTCATTGATATAAATCTGTGTATATTGATACAAAAATTGAAATTAATGTTGTTACTTTTAGATAGGCATTGTGCCTATGCAACTCATTTAAGAATACAAGGCTTTGTCCCAATCTTTCTATAGCTTCTATTACAAACAGTTTAGGATGAATAAGTAACACAAGGGCCAGATAATAAATCAAGGTTCTATCAGATTCTGATTTATTTATAATGTAGTGTTTTCAATATTATTCAAATAGAAATAATTAAGAGTAGTCAAAGTTTAACAGTTCAGATATACAGTTTATAAAGACAGTCTTCAAAAACTTCAGAAGTCCACAGAATATTATAGTCATTTCATTATTACTAGAGTTTTGACTAAGAGACATATCAGCTCTGACAGTATCCCCTTCATGATTCAAAGAAGATATTGAGCATCCACATGGTGTTGCTTCAGTTGTGACAAGGTAGCCACTGGGCAAGAATTACCCCAATTCATCTACAGACAAAATGTACTAGTGTCCAGGAAAGAATTCAAGATGGCAGCATAATCAACAGCATAGCTCTGCCAAGCAGAGTAAGCTGGTCCTTCATAGTTGTTGCTTTACTTAAGGTCTTTCACATTGTTATGGCCTAGAAGACTGAAGACAGATGCTCTGACATTTTGAGGAATAGGGACTGTCTAGGGAGTCAGCTGTCTCTATAATTTGCTTAATTTTTGGAAGCTATGTTTTAGTGCTTCCTATATATTCAGGTAATATTTCATTTCTTCTTGGATCTCTGACAGGGTTGAAAAGCAGTCCTAGTCTCATAATGAAACTTAAGTTCTAAAACACTCAGGAAGATGATGCAGGTTTAAAGGGATGTTTTTCAGATGGTAATACAAGTTAAAATGAAAATATATTTCAGGCAGGCAAATGGATGGAACCAGAAAAAAAAAAATCATCCTGTGTAAGGTAAGGCAGGCCCAGAGAAACAAACATGGTATCTATTTACTTTTAGTTAGATATTAGCTGTTAAGTAAATAATAATCATGTGTTGACTGAGTCCTTGGTCCTGCCCAGCATCCCCCTTGGGGCAATGGGTGATTAGGCACTGAATCAACTATTCAGACTCAGGGAGCAGGTAAGAATGCTGCTGCAAGCTGTCTTAATTCTCAGGGAGTGCCAGTTTTACTTTCCACCACAGTCTCATCATCCCCAAGCAATCATATCCTCTGAGTGACAGTTCCTGCTTGTTGTGCTATTATTGTGTCTCTCCCAAAGGATTTTCAATATCATAACCACCAAACTTATAACCACATGCACTTAGTCAATTAAAACAACTTAAATCAATTAAAACAATCTAAACAAATATTATTATCCATTGAGACAGTGCTCCCCCACTATCTCCTGCCTTTTTCTTACAGGAGATCAAGGGCTAAGTTTTTATTATATGTCTGAGATAAGGTTATTCCCCCTCTCTCCTCCTCTTAACCTATGATTTAAGGTAAAACGCTTCAATTTATTTATTCAGCTCTGTATACTTAAATTCTCCCTTCTGTAAAATTAATATCCTTTCCTAGTTAACATTCTATCCTTTCCTATGTATTTAATTTCAATTAAATTCCCTTCTATATGTCTGTATGAGCCTATTTTAGGCTATTAATTTGTCTTACCAGGCTAAGCAAACCCAATATTCCTGTGTAGAGCATGTTCAAAAGAACCCAAATGTTGCCCTGAAATACGCTTTTTCTAATTCCTTTTCATGTATTTTTCTCATTCATGTATTGATATTAATAGCTCTGTAGGGGTGTGTGTGTGTTTGTATGTGTGTATATAGGTGCATGTATATATGCATATATATGTCTTTTCTTTCTATAGAAATTGAATTAACATCCTTTTCTATGTATTTGACTTCAATTACATTCCCTTCTACTTAATGTATGAGCCGATTTTATTAATTTTTCCTACCAGGCTAAGCATTCCCAGCATTTTTGTGTAGACCACATTTAAAAGCAGAGACTAGGAGATCTCTATATGTTAGTTGTTTTCTTAAGTTCTAGAGTTACAGTGAAAAAGGTTGTGGTTGCACAGGCCTTTGATCCCATGACTCACCAAAAAAGCCTCTCAGAGGTCTACTAATTTAGTATGTTTGAACACTAGAAAAGTAAAATACCATGTTGAAAGATTATTATGAAAATCACTCTACATGGTTACTACAAATGCAGTTTCGTTGATACCATATAGGAAGAGCTACAATAGGCAAGGGAGCTCCCTGTATATAGCCCACCATCCTGCTCATCTGTCCCGGTGAGCTCTGGTACAGCATGACCCCAGAGATATTGTCCCTGGATTGCTTCTTGCTACTGATGTGCTTTGTCATGTTTTTCATTTCCATCTCCTCATTTATTTGTCTTGGTGTAAGTGGACACTGTGGGAGACTTTCACCGCCTATAACTTGTTGTGAGTACTTCATAGCTGATAGTCCACTCTGTTGGCCAAGTTTCTTGCAGATCAATATGATGATAAAAGTTGTTGAGATAATGCTGTCTAGATGAACTAATGTTTTTATGGAATTCCTGACTTGATTCACCACAATTATGAATAACATACTTATTGGTGAATTAGCAACTAGAGACTATTAATAGAGCAAAATTTAGTCCATCAGCATTCACCCAGTGGTTTCTAATACAAATATTTTCTATATTTGGAGAAAAAATACTCTTTATTTGAGAAATAAATCTGGACATTTTACAAGGCATGGAGAACCTTATACTCAGTCATTGCCAACCACCCTATTGACATAAGGACACCGTTTGCAACGATAGTAAAGGCGGAGTCAAATTCAAAGGGAGAATACACCTCAGGATTACCCATAGAAGGAATGCTGTTAGATGGAACTAGTACCTATCTGAAATCTTTTCATGAGCATGATATGGGTGCAAAGACCTCTGTGCCTTCTCACACTGAGGAAATAGCTCAGTTGCCTACTTTGCCCACCCCTCCCCAAGAAGATGCACCTATTGAGCTGTGGGGACCAATGGAATATTAATAACATTTGGCAAACCCATGATTAACTGATGATTCATCAAACACTGATGGGACCAAAACTAATGGAAAGCAACAGCCTATAGACCTATAGCAGCTTATAGCCTATAGAATTGAATGGCTAATACTGAGAAAAGAACTACAAAATGAGTGTAGCACCACTGGCTATAAAACAAAGACCTACGAAAGCAAAAGAAAAATCTCTATCTTCTCCAGTGAATGTTGTGTGCAGTGGTATACCTATATACTCATCAAAATGGAAAATACACTAACTGGCAGAAAAATGGCAAGGATATCTGGTCATGGGAGGTATGACTGCAAATGGCAAAATCTTAAAAAATGCAAAGACATTCAATTCTATGTAGCTCATCTAGACAAGACAAACAAAATGCTTGAATATAGTGAAATAGTGGGCAAAATGGCATCATATATAATTAAGACTCGAATTTTAAAATTTTGCAGCAAGAATGATAGATTACACATTTGAAAAACTTGAAAGTTTATCCCTAACATTAAAAAGGGTGTGTATGGAAGGGAGTCTATAGAGAACTACCATACAACAGAACAGTCTTATGAGAATAGTTATTATAAACAATTCACAGCCAAGTGGTGATTCATGCCTTTAATCCCAGTACTGTGGAGGTATAGTTAGTCACATTGCAATTACAGTGATTCAAATTTAAAAGCAACTAGAAAAGGCAGGCTGAAATTCAAAGCAAATTTCTTTTGTGATCAAAAAATAAATACAGTAGTCTTGAATTTATGTATAAAGAGATAGCTGTATTTATCCACATATACTAAAGAAGATTTTAGTTTCAAATTTTCAGTTTTATTTATTTCAATTGAATGATAACACTTTTTCCATTCCCAAAAATGCTTGCTCTAAAAAAGTAATAACAAGCTAAAAAAGGAACCACGCAGAGTTAGGAGTCCTAAAGGGTTTTGCTTTTATCTTTTCAGAATAATAAAAGAATCCAGTAAGCAAGGGGAAGTTCCCTGGATAATGAAACATCTGAAGAAAAAGAACAGATCATCATGTGAAAATGATCCATTGAATAAAGGAAACTGACCAAGTGCTATGGCCCACCTACAGCTGACCTGCCTGAAATCCCAGCTCAGAGCCCTGGTGTAGACCCGTACTGCACCATCATGTTTCCAGTCAGGCTTTCTGTTTCTTTCAGACCAACACTTGAAGTGGGCCCACAATTGAATCAACTAAAGAATTAAGAACTTTATTTCAAATTTTACAAGGTGATTCAAACTTAATAGTCCAAGAAAATTATTAGCTGAATCTGAAAAGTAATTGGCTCTGATAGAAAAGAGATATGGCATCCACATGTGGAATACTTGGATCCAAAACTGGACTGGGTTATTTTGACTTTCTTCATTCTCCCAAAGGAATTTTTCACATAGGGAAGAAGATAATATCTTAGAATGGATATTTAAAACACATAAACAGAGCAAAAAGTTATAAACCTATACAGAAAAGGTTTTTAGTTGATTGTGAAAGGAAGAGTAAAACCTCATGAATTAACAGCAATAAACCCATCAGAGATTACAGTGTCTTACACTAATGATGAAACTAGCCCATTGTGCATAATCAATGAGGATTGACAAAAGAACTTGCAGTAATTTTGGGAAGAAATTAACAACAAATACCACAAAAGCAAGCAAGTTTACTTTACTTAAAAACAAAACCAGAAACCTAATTGATTCTTCCTCAGCTAGTGAGAGGAACACCAATTTTAAAAGCCTCTTTTATGCAGACGGCAATAATCAGGAAGAGAAGGTTATAAGTCAGAAAACATAAGTAACATAATTCAGCGTGCACATGTTCCGTTCAGAAATCAGAATTCTCATGTTCTGTCAGATTTCCAAAAACCTCTTAATACAGTTACTGACTCTCAATATGCAGAGATGCTTCTTTTGCATATAGCAACTGCTCAAATTATTACAGATTCAGAATAAAGATTGTTACGTATACAACTGTAACTAGTCCTCTGAAACAGTGATCTTCCAATATATAATTCATATTGGATCACATACAGGTTTGGCAGGACCATTGCCATCAAGAAATGAGGATATAGATCAAGGATTAATAGCAAATGTATTAGAAACTTCAAATTTTTATAAAAGTTATCATGCAATTAGTAAAAGCTTAAAGAATACAAGTTTCTATATTCTTGCCAACAAGCCTGAAAAAATATTAAAATTTATGCACTTGTCCTTTTTAAATAATAATCAAGTTCCATTATCTATCAGGAAAAAAATTCTAGAGGTAATCAGTGGGGTGGTGGGCTGTGAGAGGCAGCTGGGTAACTGGTCAAGCACGCTCTGAACCATGGAGACACATGCTGAGATCCAGAGACATGAGCTGAGTCCTACAGCAGACAGACTTAGAGTTTCCAGCTACAGATGGACTCCCTTGCTAAAGTCAAATGGCTACTAAATTTGGGGAAAGTTACATGTTACTGAGGAAAATATAATGTCTATCTAGATTAATCAGATGTTAATCTGATTAATCAGATGTTATCAGATGTTAATCAGATGTTATTACCTTCAAACTGTACAACATGTGCAACATTTAATTGGTTCATTGATCCCTTGCCTTCTCAATCCCCACCCTGAACCTCCTTACCTGTGACTTAATTGTGCTACCCCCTACAGCCTGTGTAGTGTTTTCTTTTGATACTTCCACCTCATCCAAAATTTTCATAACAAATGACACAGTCATTCCAGGGATGACTCTCTTTTTTAAAAATGTAAATTAAGGAGATGTCGGGTGGTGGGCTGTGAGAAGGAGCTGGGTAACTCATTTAGCATGCTTTCAACCACAGAGTCCCTAAAGGGACGCTAGGAGTTTGGTGTTGCTCCTGAGAAACCAGGTTCCATTCCTATAGCCACACTCTTCTATGGCCCCTCCCAAAGAGAGGTTTGTGGTCATTGGTCAAGGAGCACAGGTACAGCGCATGAACACAGGCCACAAAGCCTCAAGACATCTCCATATTCATGAGATACCTAGAGGCCAGAGGGCATAGCCAATTAAGCATTCCTTCCCAGACCCTCCTTCTTGCAAAAGGTATTTAACCTCAGGACAGCACTGAGAACATGGGCTATAGCTCCATCCATTTCCATAATGACAATAAAGATTTTAAGATCATGGACTACCTCTCATCTTTGCAGCCCGCCATGGGGAACTGTGGAGAAGGTCTTCAACTACCGAGCTGTTGTATACTCTCCTGCTGAGGGCCTCTCTACGTTCCAGCCATACAGTCTGCGAACTAGGTGAGCCATCCAGGACCCCGCCAAGCAAGTCACAGTGACCAAAAGCCCTCTCCACGTGGGGCACCAGAAGAGCTCATATTTCTCCCCCTCACCTCTTTGGCTTAGGGTCAATCCAGCCCATATGCACCCCCCCCCATTTTGGTTTTTCTGCTCCCAGACAGCTAGGAATGGGGTTTTGTAACTTTGACTCAAGCATGAACTGCACAAGAATAAACCTTCCAAAGAAGAGATGGGAAGTCTCAATACTCCATGTTTCCAGTGTAACTTCTGTAACACAGTGACCTCATTTGACAGTACTATGAACATATTTCTGATATCTTTGTATTCAAGAAGGAATCATCTCGATGTTCTGCTTAGGAGAAATGTGGGAAGTTCAAGGCAGATACCACTTATTTCAAATAGTGTCCAGTATGAATGATGACGGGATCAGCAGAGAGTCAGGAAATTTAATTAGGAAAATCAAACCTAACACAGACAGAAATCCTATAGTGAACGACTGATCAAGACTCAGGACACACACCATTGTGATCCCAGGAGCTCTGCCTCTTCTCTTGGGAGTCACAGAGTTGGAAAGAGTGAGCTCAGAGAACACTTGTGGTTGCTGGCTTTGAATTGTGTCTTAAGCACCTGAGATGACAGGCAGGGTCACCAAGGATGGTTTCAAGAGCATCTTAAATTAGTTTTTGCTTCCATATTTTTAAGTAAAGCAAGTCATGAAAGCAAGAATTTCCGTGCTGTAGAAAGATACTTTAAAATGTACAGCAATCTAGCAGAAATAACTAGGAAACCTGATGACCATCACTGTGAAAGGGTTGACTCACAGGCGAACATCGCGTGCTGACACAACAGGAGTTTAAATGACTCCAAACACCAGTGACTGCCCATCTGCAGAAGACCCTTCCTTCCCAAATTCACCTACAGTCAGTTGGTCAGGAACCCAGGCGGTGAACCAACCGGTTCTGTAGGATCCTGGAAATTCCTCGCACTGATTTGTGGGAAATGTAGTCCGGTCCATTGTGGCGTCCTCACAAGGCTAGCCAATGAAATCAAACTTCCGCATTTGATTTTCAAATTTAACTTCTCCCAAAGTTATGCGACTGTCCTGTTGCGCGCTGCGTTTGGATCTCTGACATGGAGGTTGGTGCAGGGAACAGCGTAATCTTGCAGATCTGAGGGACTGTGCAGGGCGCGGGAAGGAGCTTACTTGGGCTGGCTGTGAGACAGGGGAAGCTGCTGACCTGCAGGTGCTGTGCTGACCTAGGCTGGGGAAGAAGGTTGGAAACAACAGGATGGCAAGGGCAGGCTGGGTCTGCTGCCTGCCTGTGCCTGAGATGCTAAATGGAGCTCACTCATCTTTACTGGGGAAACGTGCTCTCCCTAGCTGACCCCTGCTCACTTGGCTGTAGTCAGATTCTCAGGTCTCAGAGAACACGTGGGCGTCTAGCGCCCCCTATACTTTATGTCCTCTCTAGTACTGAGTTTGAGCTCACAAATCCTCCTAAAGTTCCCAGTGTCCAGGGACAGAGTCCTGTGGGGTGATTGTTGTGTCACATGTTAGTTCCTTTTCCTTTGGAATGAATTGTTAGATTTATGGATGCCTCGGTTTGAATAAGAATTCTGATGTACAATCCTGTCACTTGAATCATCACAATACATGGCGATGTAGCTACAGAATAATCTTGTAACTGGTATGAACCGGTGTTTCCACAATCCAGATTATTATGGACTTTTCCCTTCTGCTTAAAAATCACTAGACCATAATACCTCAGCAATTCTTAGTATGTGTTCTGTCCAAAATTTGGACTTCTTTTGAGATAAGAGAGATGACTTGGTGCGAGTAGAGAAATGGAACTCGTGATCTCTGGGAGGGGCTGGAATGTCTCAGAAAGGGAAGGGAGATGGCCCTCTTCTGGTCACATGATTATCTTCTGTCTGTTCACATTATCAGCAATGTCTAAATTCCCTTCCATGTACTCTGTCCCTGTGTCCGGCATCCAGCTTCACTGTTGCTCTCTGAATGTTTCTAGAAAGATTTCCCCATGTTTTCGTGAGGTGGTAAGAAAAATTTGGAAACCTTGTAAGAAAAATTAGGAAGGCTCTGGCACATTTGCCATCTTATTATTTTAAAATAGGTTTCTGCCATGCAAAACTCAGTTCTCCTCTTAAAGGGTTAAGAGAGAGTTTAGTCCGCAGCCTTTTGAGTGGTCATTATCTGAGAATACAGATTTAGTTTAATCCAACATCTGTGCTTCAACAGAAAGCCGTTTCATGGTTTTAGAGAACAGAGAATGTCATTAACCAAGGAAAGTTAAAATACATTACTGTGCATCTCATAGAGAAATCAGAGATCCTATTCACCTAAGGTACCATCTGATGAGATTTTAGCTTTTGGACTGGTAGAATCTCAGGTTCTGCCAAGTCAGTGGGTTTTGAGAGTTTTTTATCTATTGTCACAAGCTGTGTGGTTCACTACAGTGTGAGGCAAGGACTGACTGTCCTGCAGGGAAAACCAGCCCAAGGTAAGACAGCTACCCCTGAACCTGCAAAATTCCAGGCTCCGCCCCTCAATGAACTTCCACATGGACATCAGTCTCTGCACACACAGACTCCTGCCAAGAGTTTTCATTCACAGTCAGACACATGGTTTTATGTGTTTGTGTTTTCAGGATTTCTCCTCCACAGCCCTACCCCATCTCAGATGATCTTGCTTACATTGTCACTCTTTAGTCAAACCAAGTGTTAGTGATCCAGAGCCTGGCTTATGGCGTTCAAGTCTACTCTCAGGGAGCATGGGCTTCAGACCTCCTTGTTCTGTTTAGTGGGATTCTCAATGAGTTTGAAACCATATCTAGAATAATAGACATTTCTAAGTTAATGTTGCTATTCTGTAGGAAAAATATAACAATATATGAAGTTGGAATCCCATGCTACCTTGTACACCAAACCAAGTTCCTTACAATGTAGAGAGGGTACAGCAGTGTGCTCATATATAAATTACAGGCACCAAATATTCATATGTATTTCAACCAGCTCTATGACAGAAAAGTGAACTTAAGCGAATTCTATGACTCATTTCTGTCAGCTCTGCTTTATGGGGATAGTCAGGAATCCTTGGGTTCAAAACCATCCTCTCCTTTATCGCCAACTCAGTGTGAGCCTAAGAGACTTGAGAATGGTGGTTTACAAAGATTCTTAACATGTACATTTTCTCCATGTGGTAATTACTTCTGGTTGGTCTCAGTTCTGAGCACCAGTGACCTGACAGGAATCCATCCAATTGACATCCTTTAATTATGAAAACTTACAAAAGTGCTTTAAGCAATTCTATGGAATATATTTGAAGTCTTAAATCCAACTTTTCACCGGCATCCTTCTATAAATGACTAGTGTTGGGGATTAGAAACGTGATTGCATCTGCTCTGTGGGGAAGGATTCCTGTCTGCCTGGCTTGACTGTTCCTCTGTGTTTGCAGGGAATGTTGCTTATCTTTGCATATTCTTCTCTCTTGTTCTCTGACATCACCTCATGGTGATTTCTTCTGATTTCACATGAATCTTTTGAGAACAGCACTGCGGCTGTAGAGATAGAAAATGACAAATTTATCTACCACTGTCCTTCACATCCAGTGATGACATCACCACCATCCAGACAGTAGAGTAAACTGCCCAGGCGGGATTCCTTCCTCTTCCTCAGAGAGGACTCCAGTCTCCTATGCTGTGTAGTTCTGCCCTTTCCTTGCAGGCTCTTTTCATTTCATCCTAATGTTACTGTGATTGATGGTGTGAATGAAGGACTCGCTGATATTAACAGACTTAACACTGCCTTTTGTGGAGCCCATACCCTCTCCTTGTCCTACAATTCTTCCAACAACTCTTCCATAAGACTCCTGAGCTCCTCCTAATAGTTGGCTATAAGTTGCTGCATCTGTTTGAGTCAGATGCTGGGTTGATCCTCTCAGAGGACATTTAACTGAAGCTCCTCTCTGCAAGACTACCATAGTGTTATCAATTGTATTATGCATTGGTTCCTGCCTGTGGAAAGGATCTCAAATTGGGTTAATCAAGTGTTGGCCATTCACTCAGTCTCTGCTCCATCCTTCCTCTGTACTTCTAGTAGGTAGGATACATTTTGTGTCAAAGGTTTTGTCATCAGAACAATGGCCTTACAATGGGGGTCCTGCCTGACTACAGGAAGAAGACACTTTAGGCCCCATATTCCCCAGAGGTAGGAACTCAGCTAGAGTGACCCTCATAGACTCCTTGAACTATCTTGCTTCCCTGGACTCAGACTTGTCCCAGAGATCCCCCTTCCCCTGCCCACCATAGAATTCCATTCACTCTACTGGCTCTCTCTCCCAGACTCTACCTACACCTTATTCCCCCATCACCCATTCCCCTTCCCATCCTCTTCCCCACCCACCTCCTTCCCTCCATCCACTCCTGATGAGTTTTATTTCCCCTTCTGAGTGAGATCCAAGCATCCTCCCTTGAACCCTACTTGTTATTTACCTTCCTTAGGTCTCTAGTTTATAGCTTAGTTAACCTGCACTTTATGGCTAATATTCACTTATAAGTGAGTACATACTATGCATGTGATTTAGGGTCTGGGTTACCTCACTCAGGATGATATTTTCTAGTTCCATCCATTTGCTTGCAAATTTCATGATGTCCTTGTTTTTAATAGCCGCATAGTCTTCCATTCATCTGTTTTGGTATATCTGGATTGTCTGCAGTTTCTGACTATTGTGAACTAATCTGCTATGAACATAGTTGAGCAAGTGTCCTTGTGGTGTGGTGGAAGATCTTTTGGGTATATGCCCAGGAATAGTATAGCTAGATCTTGAGGTAGAAGTATTCCCAATTATCTGAGAAAGTGCCAAACTGATTTCTATAGTGGTTGTACAAGTTAGCAATCCCACCAGCAATGGAGGAATGTTCTCCTTGATCTACATCCTTGCCAGCATGTGCCGTCACTTGAACTTTTGATCTTAGCCATTCAGTTGGGTGAAAGGTAGAATCTTACAGTCACTTTGATTTGTGTTTCCCTAATGACAAAATATGTTGATCCTTTTAAAAGTGTTGTGTCGTCACTAGAAATTGCTCTATTGATAATTATCTCTTCAGTTCTATACTCCATTTTTTAACTGGGTTACTCTGTTTGTTGGTCTCTACTTTCCTCAGTTGCTTACATGTTTTGGATATCAGCCCACAGTGGGATGTTAGATTGGTGAATATTTTTTCCCATTCTGTAGGCTGCCATTTTATCCTATTGACTTTGCCCTTTACCTTTCAAAAGCTTTTCAATTTTATAGACTCCCATTTATGAATGGCTGATGTTAGTGCCTGAGCTATTGGTGTTCTGTTCAGGAGTTATCTCCTGTACAAATGTGTTCAAGGGCAGTTCACACTTTCTGTTCTATTAGTTTTAGTGTGTCTGGTTTTAGGTTGAGGTCTTCATCCACTGGGACATGAGTTTGATCAGGGTGATAAATATGAATCTCTTTGCATTCTTCTACATGCTGATTTCCAGTTAGAGCAGCACTGTTAGTGAAAATGTTTATTTTTTTCAGGTATATGGTTTGGGATTCTTTGTCAAAAATCAAGTGTCCATAGGTGTGTAAGTCTATTTCTGGCTCTTCTTTTTTAATCCATTGATCAACATGTCTGTTTCTACACCAATACCATGTAGTTTTTATTACTATTGCTCTGTAGTATATCATGAAATCAGGGATGGTAATATGTCTAGAAGTTCTTTTATTGTACATGTTTATTTTAGCTATCCAGGGATTTTGATTTTGTCATTTGAAGTTGAGAATGGTTCCTTCAAGGTCTATAAAGAATGGTGTTGGAATTTCGATGGGAAGTGCATTAAATCTGTAGATTGCTTTTGGTAAGATGGCCATTTGTTTGTATGTTAATGCTACTTAACCATTAGCATGGGAGATCTTTTCATCTTTTGATATCTTCTTCAAGTTCTTTCATTAGACATGTGAAGTTCTTGTCATACAGGTCTTTCACTTGCATGGTTAGTTATACCAAGGTATTTTGTACTATTTGTGGATATCATTAAGGTGGTTGTCTCCCTGGGAAACATTCCCAATTTCCCATTTCTTCCTCAGCCCATTTTCTTTGTATAAAAGAGGCCTACTAATTTTTTATTATTATTATTATTGATTTAGAATCTAGCCATTTTGCTGAAGGTGATTGTCAGCTGTTGGAGTTCTCTGGTAGAGTTTTTGTGGTCACTTATGAATACTTCAGTATTATCTACAAATAGCCATGCTTTGACTTTTTCTTTTCCAAATGATATACCTTTGATCTCCTTTAGTTGTCCCATTGCTCTGGCTAGAACTTCAAGTACTATATTGAAGAGGTCTGGCGACAGTGAACAGCTTTGTCTTGTCCCTGGTCTCTCCAGTACTTTTAACATGAAGGGGTTTACCTTTTTTTCAAATGTATTTTTCAGCATCTAAGGAGATGGTCATGTCATTTTTGGTTTTCTCAGTTTATTTTCGTGTTGTATTAAATAGATGGACTTTTTTTTTTTTTTTAATTGAACCATCCCTTCATTCTTGGGATAAAGACTAAAGGCTACATGATCATGGTAGATGATATTTTTGATGTGTTCTTGGATCTGGTTTGTGAGTATTTTATTGAGTATTTGTGTGTCAATGTTCATAAGGAAAACTGGTTGAAGTACTCTTTCTTTATTGAGTCTTTGTGTGGTTTAGGTATCAGGATGACCACTTCTGGGTTTGACCAGAGTGGCTGCAGGCTGGTAGGGAGTTGGGACAAGATTTGTAAGGTTCCTTTTAAAATCCATATATGTACATACATACATGCATGTCTCTATATCTGTCTCTCTCTATATATACATATATAGATATATATAATCTCGTGATTCCATCCGGTCACAGAATTTTTTTTTAAGCTGGAAAACTTCTAAGAATCTTCCCATTCTTTTGAATTCACTTAGGTGGTTAATTTCTTCCTCATTAATGTTTTGTATTTAAGTGTAAAACGTAAATAGGAATGAAATTGAAATCACAAGAAAACTATGGACCTGTTGAAGCCAATCCTGCAGGTGAAGATTATAGCTTTAATTGCATGAAACTATGGAAAGACCATGGAAAAATGATTTAATGATACATTGAAGAAATTTGGGAAAAACAAAAAACACACGGAAATCAAATTCCGTCATTGGCAAATAATTTTAAATTTTTTTTTTTTTTTTTTTTGGTATTTTTCGAGACAGGGTTTCTCTGTGTAGCCCTGGCTGTCCTGGAACTCACTCTGTAGACCAGGCTGGCCTCGAACTCAGAAATCCGCCTGCCTCTGCCTCCCAAGTGCTGGGATCAAAGGCGTGCACCACCACCGCCCGGCAATTTTAAAAATTATTAAATAAATTTAAAAATTATGAGAAGAGAAATAATTGAAACTAACTCACAAGAAAAAAAATCAAATGATCAACAGATTCACATCAGGTTCATTAAGAAGATAAACAAGATTGAGGGACACTTGATCCAGCTAACCAACAGAAACAGAATCCAAATGATCTGTAGGCAGCCGTGTTTACAGTTGCAAAGTCGTATGACTAGCACCTGACAATGTAAGCAGCTGGCTTCCAGAGTGGCCAGCTCAGCTAAACTGGTAAACAAGTCCATTGAGCATGTGTCAGCCTCGTGCCCCTCCCGAGCGGGCTTATGCTAATGAGGTATTGGCAGCTGAACCTATCCTGAGAGAACACATCACCCAGCCCGCCTTGGGCAGTTATATAAGCAGCTCATTTCTGCTGCTTGGGGGCCCGGCCCATCCCCTTCCTGGTCCAGGTCCCCAGCCATACGTCCCCATCCTAGGCCCCCGTCCAGTTCCCCCGTCCCTAAGTCAAGAGTCGTTCCTGGAATAAAGCTGACTGAGAAGGATCCGACAGTGTCGTGTCTTACTTGCTGGCCAAGGCGGACCCGACAATGATCAGAGTCAGAAATATACAGGGAGATATTACAACAGATACCAAAATATTCAGACTATTAAAAGGGAATATTTTGAAAACCTGTCTGGATTGATTGGAAAATCTAAGAGACATCACTCATATGTGCTTCTTGTAGACAACATAAAGATGGATTCATTTCTTGACCCATTTCCCCAGCATGTGTCTTGTGAATGGAGGACTGTGGGCGGGCATCACTTGTTCTGATATGTGTTAATTGTCAGTATGTTCCTCATTTTCACTGCTGTTTGTGTTCTCAGTGGCCCTTTGTAGTTTTGCAATTTTGGCTTACAATTCCTTTCTAGAGTCTCTTGGCTACACTCATCTCTGTCTTCAGCTTAAATGTAGTTTCTTTATGTTTGGTTTGTAAATTATAATTTTTTTATGCTCTTTATTTTATGGATGGTCTTTCTGTCTCTTTTAATCACTGCAGATATTTGCAGTATCTTAAGCTGGATGTCATTGTCTTTTAGGAGTTGGGATGCATTACTCCAGCCTCTTCTGGCTTTCAAAGTTCCACATAGGAATTGGCTGTTAGCCTAATGAATGTGTTCTTTCACTTGCAGATTTCCATATGCCATGAGGATTCTATTTTCTGATCTTGTCCAGTTAAGTGTTATGTGTGCTTTTTATATTATCATGAATGTGCCTTTCTTTAGGGAAGATTTCTTTTATGGCCTTCTTGAGATTATATCTGTGTAATGGTAATTTAGTTAACCTGCTCTGGATTCGAAAATGAAAGACAGACAGACAGACAGACACACACACACACACACACACACCGGTTAATTTTCATGTATCTTTGCTGGCTCAATGGTTGGGCACTTCTAATCCTCCCTGTGCCTAGCACATATTTCCCTCCAGGGATTCTGGTTTAACACCTTCTCATTCTATGTTTTATCTTTGCTGTCCTATTACTTTCTGGGCAGCCGCCACCATAAAGCTGCTTACTCCTTCCACATACATTTTGTATGGGTTTTCTTCTGTAGCTCCTAAATCTGATTCTGCTGCCTCTGAGTCATGAGGACTCTCTCCTTTCTCTCTCTTTCCTATTTTTTCCAAGCCCAGGAATCATAAATGTCCCACCTCTGTCTGCCCTGCCAAGCTATGTGCTGCTGTCATCTTTGTTTACCAATAAGAACCAACTGGGGTCTGGGTCCTTCAGTGTCTCATGTGCAGATACTGAGTAGGCTGTTTGGTGGACCAAAATTAGCATTAGAATGCAAGGAGCATTAGGCCAAACCCACTTCATCTATGCATGTTTCCTTCCCACAGATTTTTTTCTTCATTTATTTCATCTACTTAGTGTATGTTATCTAAATCACCTACTTTATTTGTAAATACTTGTATGCTCTCTTCTGCCAGTTTATTCTACTGTATGATTTTTTTTTTTTTTTTAGGTTTTCTTTTAGGATTATTGGGCTAGATTTTAGATCACTGCTGCTAGAGTCCTGTTCAGTGTTTCTCTTTATTGAATTCCAGTTTCAAATCCTGGAACGTTTTGTCATTTCCATCGTTCTAAAGTTTTTGGTTTCTGGAGCATCACAGAAGCGTTTATTCTCCTTATGATCATTGTCTTCAATGGCACTGAGATGCTTCTTCATCCCTTTTTGAAATGTGTTGTAGTCTTTGATGAAGCCTATGATTGTCTTCTAAAGTCTGTGTCCTAGTGCTCATCTAAGCAACATGTAATGGCAAATGTTTCTATCTTGTGTGATGGTGGGTACAAGCCGGTGTGATCTTTTCTATTGCTTATTTTGATATCCAATCTGACCATGTGGTTTTCAGGAGAAAATGCAGGCATGACAGAGCAGTCACCCTACCTGCAGCAAACTTAAATATTGTTTTGTTTTTTGTGTCTGACTTCATAGCAGCTTCCTTTATTCTTTTCAGTTATAAAAGAGCACTATATTCTTTTTTTTTTTTTTTTTTTTTTGTTTTTCGAGACAGGGTTTCTCTGTGTAGCTCCGGCTGTTCTGGAACTCACTCTATAGACCGCTGGCCTCGAACTCAGAAATCCGCCTGCCTCTGCCTCCCAAGTGCTGGGATCAAAGGCATGCGCCACCACCGCCCGGCTATTCTTTTAACCCAAATGCATTATTTTTCTTTATATTCCCCTTTTCTGTGGTTTTGGGATCATCTTAATGGGGTTAGATTTGAATTTCTTTCATTTGAATGTACTTTAATTAATCATAAAACTAAAAAAATCAGGGAATTGTGGTACACATGGTTAATTTGGGATACTATTAAATGGCATTAAAGGATACAGTATGGTCATTTTTGACAATATGGATGATGTTAGATTTGGTAGCACAGTCCAAGGAGTAGAAGAGCAGGAAAGAGTCTGGGAACAACAGATGAGACTGTGTATTAGTACACACAGAGGGGGCTTGTACATCTGTAAGCCAGAAGAGGGCACTAGATCCTACTACAAATGGATGTGGGCCACCATGTGGTTGCTGGGAATTGAACTCTTAAATATTTTTAGTTGTGAGCCTAACCTTTAACAGCTGAGCCATCTCTCCAGCCTCAACTATCTATTCTTAATTTTTTTTTTTTTTTTTTTTTTTTTTTTGGTTTTTCAAGACAAGGTTTCTCTGTATAGCCTTGGCTGTCCTGGTCACTCTGTAGACCAGGCTGGCCTCAAACTCAGAAATCCACCTGCCTCTCCCTTCCAACTGCACAACTATCTATTCTTATTGGAAATTTTCCGTGCCACAATTTGTTTAAGATATAACTGAGATCCCAAATATTGAAAAGATATTGCCTTTGAATCTTTTCTGGAGTAACAAGCACTCCAAAATTTTAAAGCTTTTTTGTATTAGAGCAAAGTCTTGCAGAAAAACTCCTTTAGAGAGATAAGACTATTAATCATTCTTTGAGGCAAACCTTTCTAATGATATCGCTTTATGGGCTCTCAAAAATTATAAGCAAATTCACTGAATTTAAACCTCATCACCTTTACCAGGATGTAAAGGAACGGTACAAAAACAATCTTCTAGATCTATAATAATTCTATATGTATTTACTGGAATGGCACCTGGAGTAGGCAAGTCAGGCTGTAATGCCCCATTAGTTTCATAAATCTTAAGTTTGAATTTTGTTTTGGATTAATTGAATAACCAATTCCTTTTAGCTGAGTAAGAGTATCACATAAAAGCCAAACTGAAGGCAGTCTTGTCCTCTAATAATTGTTACATAGCCCCAGTATCTATTAATCCTTCAAAACCCTTTCCTTCAATTATTAGTTTAAGATTAGGTCTCTTGCCAGTAATAGATTGGACCCAATACACATCAGAGGAACCAAAGCCATCTTGTCCTCTCTCATTCTCAACAAATTTGGAAGGAAGTGGATGCAAAGGAACCAAAACAAGTTGAGCAATCCTTTGCCAGCAGGTACAGTTACAATGCCATGGAGGGAAGCAAGCATAATCTTAATTTCTCCAGCATAATCATTATCTATAACTCCTGGCCCATAAACTGTTGAACTGTCCTGAATGTCTTTGGGCCTAAGGCTAACGCCTTCCCCCCACCCCCACCCCCCCACACCTGCAAGGAAAAAGTGAGGCAATAAACAAATTTTGGAAAACTCCTTTCTAAGGGCTGGTCATGAAGACCAAGGCAAAAAAGAACATCTCACCGAAGCTTCTGCTGAGCCCAGTCTGTATAGTCTTAATTCAAATGTAAACGTTTTTAATCTCGGCCTGTTTTCTGAGGCCTGGCACAAAGATTATCCTTCCTGCACGGTCTGCACTGTATCACAACTGTTTTAAATACTTTTATTCAACTCTACTTGCTGTCTCCTCTTTTCTATAAACATGGGCGAATCAAAAAGTCCTAAACTCACAATTGAACTGCCAACTGCAGCCAATGGAATACTGGCAGTTTAACTATATTTTTAAGTTTCCTTTCCAACATTAGAGTATAAGCATAATTTTGGGAAGCAAAACCAAAAGCAAAAACAGTATTCCAACTGCAGCCAATGGAATATGGGCAATTTAACTATATTTTTAAGTTTCTTTTGCAACATTAGAGTACAAGCATAATTTTGGGAAGCAAAACCAAAAGCAAAAACAATGTAAACAATCTATTTTCTCTAAAATCAACACCAAGTAGATTAACTTTATGTTACAAAGTTTTGCTGCAAATTCTTAAATATTCTTAAATAGTGCAACTTTCAATATCTCATTAAAGAGACATTGTTTAGGCAGGCAGATTTCTGAGTTCGAGGCCAGCCTGGTCTACAGAGTGAGTTCCAGGATAGCCAGGGCTACACAGAGAAACCCTGTCTTGAAAAACAAAAACAAAAACAAAAAAAACACAAACAAACAAACAAAAAAAGAGACATTGTTTTAAAATCTTATATTTTATACATCTGGTTTTTGAATGACTCCAAGACTGAGTTATCAGTTTTAAGCCAACTTTCTGTTATCAAAGTTGCAATTTTTTTTTTTTTTTTTTTTTTTTTTTTTTTTTTTGGTTTTTTGAGACAGGGTTTCTCTGTGTAGCCCTGGCTGTCCTGGAACTCACTCTGTAGACCAGGCTGGCCTCGAACTCAGAAATCCGCCTGCCTCTGCCTCCCAAGTGCTGGGATTAAAGGCGTGCGCCACCACCGCCCGGCTAAAGTTGCAAATTTTTAATCATACCCAATAACTTATAAGTCAATAATCTATAACCAAGACATGTAGAACATATTTATACTTTTAAAACCAATTAGAAACAAAAATGAAGTGGCTACACATCTTATATATTTAGACCAAACACAATTTCTTCCTTTTTCTAGCCGTAATTTCAAGAAAAAGGTACCTTGTCACCGAGATATTTCTGGGACAAACAACTCTCAGCTTCCTTATAGAATCCAAAAAGCTGCTGGTCCCTTTTAAAAGCAGTTTATGCAAACAATTAATTCCAATTCCTCGAAAAGCTTCTCCAGCTCAGCTCGACTCTTAGCTACAGGTGTAGGGTTACTTATCTGTGCACATTAAGACTGCCTTTAAAACCAAGTTAAACTATATCAAGGGTTGGATCAAGCAGTTTTAACTATCTTTTCTTTTGAACTTGAATCATAGAACAAACATTTAGACAACTGAAGCAAAAAACAAACAATTGACACAAGTGGACATTAGCACGCCAAGGACAGACAACAAGGAAAGACCTCTAGGAGCCAAAGAGAAACTCAGGACTTCTCCTGAAATTCTTCCTGTTCCTAGGAGAGCTCTGAAACAGCCTTTTCATTCTTTTTTTGCTGACACAGCTCAGAGAGAGGACAACTGCTTTTCTGAAACCCTTTCTCTCTCTCATATTCAAGAGCTAACTCTTCATCTCATTCTTTAGGAGATGTAGTGGGTGACTATTGATAGTAACACCTCAGTGCCCTGTTTTCTTAGTTTTCCAATTCCTTCTAACCCTGCTCCTCCTGCCTGGAGCAACTCTTGCAGACTGCAGGCAAATGCCTGTTTAGAATTCTCCTGACCTATAATTCTCTGTAACCTCCTAGGCAAAAATCGGCACCAGGTCAATACCTATTCCACCTAGACCGCATCCTCTTAAACACACTCCCTGCAAACACAGCCTTCAAAGAATAACCATAACTAGCGCTAGTATCAAAATTGTTTGCTGCTTATCAAGTGCGCGGGATACTCTCCTCCTTGTTCCGTTTTGCGTAGAGCTCTACACAAGACAGCATCCCTCAGCTGGTCTCTCGTGTTCAGGCCCTACGTTGGGCGCCATTCTGTTGGGGACAGCGGCCACAGTCAACCGGGTTCACCTGAAAGAGAGGCTAGGAATGGAAGAAGGGACAGGAGGGCGGGAAGAGATGAAGCCAGGACAAAGGTCTCTGATCGAGGCTCAAAGTTTAATGTTTGGCTTTCAAATAAAACAGGGAAAGCCCACCCCCACTCGCAGAGTTCCTTCTTGCTTCAGCCGGGCTTGGGTGAGGGGAATCGATCCTTAATGGCAGGCCTGAGATGTCTCAAGGGAAGTTGAGCAGGAGATCTATTCTTCTCAGCCCCTGTAGCAGACTACAGGCTGACCGAGGCAGGTAAAGCCTCTGGAGTCCTATTGTTTGTGGTGAACAACTCATTCAGACCTGCTCAAGGCTGGGGGAGGGGCACAAGAGATGAGTCTCCTGTTGCAAACAGTACCACATCAGGAGTATTTTAAGATTCTTCCTTACCTATATCAGAAGTGCTTCCTGTTCTCCTCTCACTTAGAGTCACCTTTAGATTTATATGCAGAAGCACATGATGCCTCTTTGCATTTGTTACTGATGGTTTTATTTAGCATAATGTGCAAGTTAATTGTGGTTATGTCTATCCTAGTATAGTTTCCAAATGAATAAGACTCAGACTATGATTCATTTATTTGGCATTTGTTCAATTACTAAGGGGATTTCTCCTAATCTATTTTTCTAAAGCTAGACTGGCTACTTCCCCATTGATGCTTTCCAAATGCTTGCTGTTTTTGTCTTTCCTGAATTATCTGTGCTCCATCAATCTGCCCGGGGCAGGGGTGGGACATTTCACTTGGGCATTGCTGCTTATCCATCATGACTACTGGAGATCTGTCCTTACATCTTTCCTTCCTCTCCCAATTTCTCTTTCTTATGTTGTAGACTTTACTTGCAAACCCCAGTCCTGTCTTGGAAGACCTGCCTACTTCTATCCACCCCATAATTGGCTGTTGCTAGTTTTATTTAACCAATATTTTAAATTGGGGAGCCAGTTTTACACAAAAATTGCTGATGAATTCATGGGAATTTACTTGTCTTGAGATAGCCAGATGTTGGGGTACAGAATTTAGCACTTGAATACATGGAAGCACCACACCTGAAGACCCCCACTCAGGGGTGGCCCTCACTCAAGTCTCAGGATGACGAGACCACCCAATAACTCTCACAAGAAGCCAGAACTGGATGCAAATGCAGGTTTATGGGGGGCGGGGGGACAGCCAGCTGCTGGTCAATTCGTTTGCCCATGCAGGAGCTAGAATTGACACTGGCTGCTGGTTTGAAGGGAAAATTTAAAGGGGAAAATCACTGACCGGGGATGGGGAGGGGACGAGGGTTGTCAAGGAGACATAACATAAGAACAGCGGGACTTTCTAAAGGAACCCAACCTAGGTAAGTCAGGGCCATGTGAAACACTCTGTACTCTTATTCTTTTTAGAAATGCAGTCCTGCCCTGCTATTGTGGTCCTGCCCAGTTGCCATGGTCACCACCAGGTTCTCGCTGCCCGGCTATTGTGGTCACCACCAGGTTCCTTGTTCCGCCTAGCTAACTCGCATGTTCTCCTTTAGTAATCAGCCAGGTAGCCTGTTTCAGAGAGAATTTCTCATGCCCGTTGAAGGAAAATCTAAAATGAACTTATATATAATTTCTATAATTTTTTTACACTTCATACCAACCCCAAACAATAATGTCTGATATTTACGCTTTTTTTTTTTTAATTTTTTTTTTTTTCAGGATATGCTGTCATTCTGGGATGTGGCATATATTTCTCTGCAGAGGAGTGGGAATTACTGAGTCCCATCAGTGGAAACTGTACAGGGACGTGACTTGGAGAATTACAGCAACCTTGTGTTCCTGGGTGAGGATACCTTCCATGATGAATTTTTAATTAATTGTAAACATGAAACTTGCTCCCTTTGTACAGTATCTCATGGGAATTCTACATCCATCAATGAAGTCCATAGGGCTACTTTTAAGGAAAATTTTATTATTCCTATAGCTTTGCACTATCTCTTCTTGGGTTCATACCACCCCCTAAATGTATCCTTTGTCTTAGAATATAAGTGGTACCCTAAAGAGAAAACTTCAGTTGTAAAAGTTTTCCTTGTGGACTTTTGAATCTAAACAGTGTCCCAGAAGCAGCCTTAGAGGGTGGGGCTTAGGGTACTTACACCCAATGTTGAGAAGTGTCCTGTGAGAAACCCCATACTTGTGTGCTCCCAAGATGAGAGAAGCCGACAGCAGGCCCATCAGTGTATGTGTGTAAAGGGACAGCTACTTTTTCTGTGTTACCTAAGAGTGTAGAAAATTGAGAAGTACATACTGGAGACCATCCAGGTGGTGGGAGGAAGATAGCTAAAGATTCAAAGGCAAAGGTACAGGAGGGACTAGCCAAGACAGAGAAACCAAGCCCAAGGATAGTTTGAGTCTTGGTTTAACTTCTAACTCCCCTTAGTTTACTACCTTGATTTCTACATTGTTAGAACCACTGATAATTTTGTTCCTGCCTCTGACTTTGGGCCCTTGCATTTTAAATCCTCTTAGTTGCTTTCATTAAAGATTGCATAGGTGCAGTACAGTTGATGGTCCTGAGACAAAGATTTCAAGAGCTAGGTACAGAGGACCAGAGATATAAGCTGCAAAACTATCCAGTAGCTTCAAGATTGAAGCATGCACAAAGAGAAAAGGGGGGAATGAAGAGGAACTTTGGAACACTCTTTCCTCAAACCCATGGGAGAGGCTAATTAACATTCCTTAGTCAGAGGACACTTGGAAGGGAGAGGCTGATTAACATTCCTCGGATCACATGGAGGGGAACCCACCTGTGGGTGGGGAAAGCCCAGAGCACATAGACACAATCCACAGTACACCAACCTTTGCCACTTACAGACAAGGGAGGTCCTTGCCGCCTCATTTCCCAAAGACCAATCAGTTTAAAAGTCACACTGTTCTGCCAGTCATATTGTGCCTAGTCACTTTCTCTAGTCCACCCTTAAACTGTATAAAAACTGACGAAATGGGCTGCCTGAGGTCGCCATTCCACCTTTGGTGTAGGACGGCCCCAATGCATTGGATCATTAAAATTCCTCTTCCTTTTGGCATGGAAAAAAAAAGTTCTCCTTGTAACCGAGGGGTGTGAGGCTCAGGCCCTGCAGTTTCCAAGTTCCTCTTCAGCATTCTAATGTGGCCATCAGAAAACGCATAAGAACTGGTCCTCTATACTCCTTCATTGTATCTTCTCATTCCTGATACATACAGCCCTGGAGGGACATTTTATTTCCCACGTGACCACAGTAACAATATTTTTCCATTTTTCCACAAACAGGTCTTGCTTCCTCTAGGCCATACCTGGTCACATTTCTGGAGCAAATACAAGACCTTTCAGATATGAAGAATCAAGCGGACATCACTATGTACACAGGTGTGTCAGAAGCAGGGTGTCAGAGAACAGAGTGGGAAATGCTAAGATCTAACATAAATCCATTGACACACAGTATTCTGGTATAAGTCATCTTTTAAAAATTATATATAATATATATATATTATTCATCTTATATGAATAAATATATATATATATATATACCTCACATCTGGCTCACTGCCCCTTTCTGGTCAACCCTTCCCACAATTCTTCATTTGTCTGCCATCCTCTTCAGCTCTAAGCCGGTGGACTCCTTCCTCTCTGTCCCCCACCCCCGACCCTGGCACTTAAACACTCTTTAATCCTAGGTCCTTTCTTTCCCACTGAGTCCAGTCATGGCAGCCCAGCTAGTAGAATATCATTCACATACAGGCAACAGCTGTTGGGATAGTCTCCTTTCCGATTATTCAGGACCCACATAATGACCAAGCCTCACATCGGCTGCATATAAGCAGGGAGGCCTAGATCCAGCCCATGTATGTGCTTTGTTGGTTCAGACTCAGAGCCCTAAGGATCCAGGTTAGTTGACCCTGTTGTTCATGCTGTAGAGTTCCTATCCCCTTTGAGTCCCGCAGTCTTTCCTCCTCATCTTCCTTAGGAGTCCCCATGCTCCATCCACAGTTGGGCTCTGACTGTCTGTATCTGTCTGAGTCAGTTGCTGGGTGGAGCCTTTTAGAAGACCACATGCGTATTCACTTTTAAAAATCTTAATTTTCTGTACTTTTCTGTCAAAGGTGGACATAATCTAACATTAATAATGCTTTGAGTCCCATTAGCTTTGCTTTTTTCTACCATGAGATTAGCCTGTGTTTCCCATCACCACTAAAGCTCTGTCATTTCTATGTAATCTTTAACTTGGGTATTTTTTCTTTTATAAGATATATGTACATACATGTTCAAAAGTGATGAGTTATCTCGGCCAGGTCCCAAATGAATGAGACAGAGGCTATAAGATTTATTTGACATGCTTTACAACACAATTACTGGGACATTAATAATTGAGTCTGCTTCTCTAAGGTAATCTGGCTAGTTCCAAGAAAAAGTCCCCATGATACTTGCATTTTAGTGCTGGTCTGGCTCTCTGAGCTTCAGGGGACTTCACATGATGTCTGTCTAGAACCCTTCCTTATAGTGAAACACCCCCTCTCTGTTCTCCCCTGGGGTAGCAGAAGTCCAGCATTTTCTCTCTTCTGCCCACAGGCACTGGCTGACCATCTTATATTGACAAGTTAGAGCATAAATGGGGAACAGTGTTTACACAAACTTGAGATGGGAGACTCTAAGAATCAGCACTACAATGCCATTTCTGGAAGGCACACACGTATGCGGGCAGAAAAATCAAGCATTTGACTAATACATGGTCAATCTTCACAAAATGCACAAAACCACTATGCCTAAAGATGTATATAAAACCTTTTTTCTTGAATCTTTATTTAATGTTATTAAAGAAAATCTTCTTCAGTCTCCTTTAAAACTTGTAAAATAAAACTCTATACTTAGAATATGGATATAATATTATATACATACATAATATATAAATATGATTTTTTTTAGGTATTTTCCAAATTAGACTAATTTATACTTTGTTTTTAAGTACTCATGAAACTTCGTTATCTCTTTAAGGAGCTGATTTGCATTTCCATAATGCTATTATGGGTTTTCTTAGTGGATTTGATTCTTTCATACTTGTTTGATTTTTGTTTAATATTCTATTCTTTCAGTGTTAATGTTGCCATCATCTTCTTTCTTCAAGGAAGTCTACATGATTTTCACTTATTCTGTGTTTTAAGTTTTACTTCACTGAATATAGGTACAGAAAATTCAATGTAGCTTCTGATTAATACAGACAAATGCAAGTATGACTAAATGTTGGTTTGGTTTTTTTTAATCACTATAAATATATAGATTTTTGATCAGTTTTCATTCATTTCTCAACTGTTACTCACCAGGGGGAAACTGCTATACGTGCAAAGAATGTGGCAACGTCTTTGAGGGGAAAGAAGTATTTCAAAATCATCTGATACTTCACTTAGATGTGAAGCCCTACAAATGTGAAGAGTGTGGCAAGTCCTTCCGTTATCCATCATTACTTTCTGACCACAAAAGAATTCATACAGGAGAAAAACCTTACAAGTGTGACATCTGTAGCAAGGCCTTCCATAGTCCAGCAAGACTTTTTCAACATAAGAAAATTCACGTAAATGAAAACATCTACAAGTGTGAAGTATGTGGCAAGGCCTTCAATCATTCATCAAGACTTTATGTCCACATGCGCATTCATACAGGAGAGAAGCCATACAAGTGTGAAATATGTGGGAAGGCCTTCCACTCTCCACCATCACTTTGTCAACACGTGAGAATTCATACAGGTGAGAAACCCTACAATTGTGATGTATGTGGCAAGGCCTTCCGCTTTCCATCATTACTTTCAAAACACAAGATAAGTCATACAGACCAAAAACCCTACAAGTGTAAAATATGTGGACAGTTCCTCCGCTGTCAATCATCACTTCATAGGCACAAGATAAAGCATAGAGGAGTGAAACCCTACAAGTGTGAAGTATGTGGCAAGGGCTTCAATTATCAATCGACACTTTCTAAACACAAGAAAATTCATACAGAAGATAATCCTACCAGTGTGAAGTATGTGAAAAGGCTTTCTGCTCTTCATCATCACTTCGTAAACACCAGAAAAATTCATAGAGAAGAGAAACCCTACAGGTGTGAAGTATGTGGCAAGGCCTTCCGTTATCCATCAATACTTTCTGACCATAAGAAAATTCATACAAGAGAAAAAAAAAACCATAAAAGTGTGAAGTATGTGGAAAGGCCTTCCATTATCCATCATTACTTTCCAAAAAAAAGATAATTCATACAGAAGAGAATCACTACAAGTGTGAAGTATTTGACAAGGTCTTTAATTATCCACCAAGACTCTACAAACATAACAAAATTCATACACAAGAGAAACCCTATAAATATGTGGCCTGGCCTTCCATTGTCCATAATTACTTTCTGAAAAAAAGAGAATCTATACAGGTGGAAACCCTAAACTTGTGATGTATCAGTCCAGTCTGTTAGAACTTTTCAGATTCTTTCCCTCATTTGATAACTCATTCTGGAGAGAAGCCATACAAAAGTGAGGAATGGGGAAAAGCCTCTTTTAAAAAGTGATACCTATATCTACACAAATTAACTCACAATGTAGAGACTACTTACAAATGAAAAGAATATGTTAAAATGCTCAACCAATTTAGGGATCACCAAAGAATTTATTCTGGAAAGAAACCATAGAAATGTAAAAATGTGGCAAATACTTTTGAAGTTCCAATGCATGGTTTGAACACAGAGTAATTCCTATTGGAGATAAACACTACACATGTGAATAGTGTGGCAAACACTATTATTACCAGTCTAGTGGTCTCAACCAGCATTAAAGTCTTCATCTATGAGAGAAAGCACACAAGTGTGAAGAATGTACTAAAATCTTTTGCACTTACTGAAAATTTGGGAAAAACCTCATATTCATAGTAGACTGAAATGTCACAAGTGTGAAACATATTGCAAATGCCTTAATAAAGCTTTCTTATATTTCTTAGCACAAGGTAGTTCAAACTGGAGAGAAATAGTTCAAATGTTAAACTGTTCATAACATCTTAACACTTCTTCAGACCCTAAAAGTGATCAACAGCTTCATGCTGACTAGAAGCCCTATAAGTTTGGGGAATGTGGTGAAGGCTTTGGAATCATTCATGCAACCATGTCAAAAGTGGAGCTGGCAGACAGCTGGATTTTGGGGATGATCCTTCCTTGTCTTTTGATTCTTTTAGAATTGAAACCCTTGTTCTATACCAGTATGTAGGAAAAAAGTCACTTGTTTGTTGTAGGAGCTCACAGTTAAGAGATTGCCTTGAGTCTCACATGCCAAATGGACTGTGGTCTTTCATAATGTTGTAACTATTAAATACTTTGTGGACCTTTCAAGTTGTAGTGTATTTACTTATGAAGTGAGGGTAAGGTTGGGGAAAGGGAAGGAATGTTATGATTAAAAGCTTTTAGGATAGAGATAGCATGATGACTTTGGAACAAACTGAATTGCCAACAAGACCCTCACCCATGTTAGTATTCCCAGTTCCCACAAAATAGAATGAGGTAATTACCTCTGAAGGCTGTCCTCTCACCTCCATGCATGGGCCCCACAGAAACATAAATTTGTGTGCCCAGAGATAAACATAAATTACAGTTTTGAAACGACTTTGTGTTTTATGTGGACAAGAATTGTATCTCAATTGTTAGCACCATGAGTTCTCGAATCATTTGAGTTGCAAGCCTCTGGTTGATTTGTAGGATTTGTGCTGATTAATTTAATTGGTTTCAAAAGGCCAGTTGATTGTGGTTGCAAGCATCTGTTTGACTCAGATGCTGCAGTATATGACAATACCCTGAGAACAACTACTCATCAATCTCCTTCTTCCTGACTGTGGAAGGAACCTGACCAATTGCTTTAAGTGCCTCTTGATTTAACTTTCTCACTACGTGTTGTGGTTGGAAGAAGAATTGCCCTAAGGGCTCATAGATTTGAATGCTTAGTCATCAGGTAGTAGCACTGCTGGAAAAGGATTCAGAAGTATGGCTCATTGGTGTAACTGTGTCACTGGGGGTCATAGTTGAGATTTCAAAAGATCAGACCCAGTGTCCCCTCTTTACTGACAATGGGTCAGTATGGATAATTCTCAGCGGCTTCTCGAGCTCTGTGTCTGCCTGCCTTCCAGTGTGTTACCTGGCTTGCTCCCCACAACAGTAATGGATAAACCTCTGAAACTGGAAACAAGCCCCAATCAATGCTTTCTTTTATAAGAGTTGTCCTGGTTTCGTATCTCTTCATAACTATAGAACACTGAGTAAGAATCCGTGGTTTTGATGGTTTGTATAAGCTCCACTCAGGGATTGACACTGTTAGAAGGTGTGGCCTTTTGGAATAGGTGTCCACTGTGGGCATGGACTTAAGACCTTCATCCTAGCTGCCTGGAAGTCAGTCTTCTACTGGCAGCCTTCAGATGAAGGTGTAGAACTCTCAGCTATGCCTGCACCATGCCTGTCTAGATGCTGCCATGCTCCCAAGTTGATAATAGACTGACCCTCTGAACCTGTAAGCCAGCCCCAAATATATGTTGTCCTTTATTAGATATGCCTTGGTCATGGTGTCCACATCAGTAAAACCCTAAGACAGTGGTAGACAATGAAACTGAACTATGATCCAAATTAAACCCTTCAAGTTGCTCTTGTGTGCATATTTTATCACTGCCATTAGAACATTTACTAAATCTTCATGCCAAATGCAAGTTTCAGTGTGACATTTAATACATATGAATCATGTACTTTTTTCCCCTTTTCCCATTACTGCCCTCCCTTTCGCTCCCTTCTCTGTATAGTGTTTCCTCTCTTTACTTACATGCCTACACACATATCTACATGAACAACACAGGTGTAGAGCAAGCAGTGTACAAAACTATAGAAAGGTTAGTGACTTCCGGCTGCCTGACAGTCACATAGATTCCCCTGCAACACTGGAGCATTTATCTCTTCAACCTATTGGCCCAAAACATCTGACAGTTTTTTCTGTAAAGCAGCAAATATGAAGGAGTTCTCTCCCTTGTCCTGGGCAGAGTTTGGCAGTTGACTTTCTTTGTGTCCTGCTTGTCCACAGCTTGCACAACATATGGTCAGAAGTGGAGGCAAGGGCAGTTTCTTGTCCAGTGGCAGCTTGTCACATTTGCAGCAAACTCCATAAGGAGGTTCTTAAATACTCATCATCATCTTTGAAAGACTCTGTGGTTTTGCCAAGAGGTGGCATTTCTGATTGTCAAAAATTAGTAAAACATCCTTCGATGCCATTATTCTACAAATTTCTGATGTTTATGAAGACCATCTAGCATTCTCAGAATATTTGAATAGGCATATGTTGCTTGTCTCTAACTTTACTATCTCAATAACTTGGAAAATGTCTGTGATTTAACTAAACTAGAATGTGTTGGGTTTTGTCTTTTACGATCTATTGTAATGCTAAGAGCAGGCCCCAAGACCTGGAGTGTGCACCTAGCCGCTGGGATCCTATCCCATGTTATTTCTGATGGGTCAATAAAGAGCCAACAGGCCAATAGCTAGTCAGAAGGGACACAGTGACCAAAGCCCTCTCCAGTGGGCCCAGAAGAGCTCATATTCTCCCCTCACCTCTTCAGCTTAGGGTCAATCCAGCCCATATGCACCCCCCCTTTTGGTTTTTCTGCTCCCAGACAGCTAGGAATGGGGTTCTGTAACTTTGACTCAAGCATGAACTGCACAAGAATAAACCTTCCAAAGTAGAGATGGGAAGTCTCAATATTCCATGTTTCCAGTGTAACTTCTGTAACACAGGACCTCATTTGACAGTACTAAGAACATATTTCTGATATCTTTGTATTCAAGAAGGAACCATCTCGGTGTTCTGCTTAGGAGAAATGTGGGAAGTTCAAGGCAGATACCACTTATTTCAAATAGTGTCAAATATGAACGATGACGGGATCAGCAGAGATTCAGGAAATTTAATAAGGAACATCAAACCTAACACAGACAGAAATCCTATAGCGCACAATTGATCAAGACTCAGGACACCACACCATTGTGATCCCAGGAGCTCTGCCCCTCCTCTTGGGAGACATAGAGGAGGAAGAGTGAGGTCAGAGAACACCTGTGGTTGCTGGCTTTGAATTCTAAGTCTTACATCTTGAGCACCTGAGATGCTGCATGACAGGCAGGGTCACCAAGGATGGTTTCAAGAGCATCTTAAATTAGTTTTTGCTTTCATATTTTTAAGTAAAGCAAGTCATGAAAGCAAGAATTTCCATGCTGTAGTAAGATACTTTAAAATGTACGGCAATCGAGCACAAATAACTAGGAAACCTGATGACCATCACTGTGAAAGGATCGACTCACAGGCGAACATCGCGTACTGAGACAACATGAGTTTAAATGAGTCCAAACACCAGTGCCTGCCCATCTGCAGAAGACTCTTCCTTCCCAAATTCACCTACAGACAGTTGGTCAGGAACTCAGGCGGTGAACCAACCGGTTCTGTGGGTTCCTGGGAGTTCCTCGCACTGACTTGTGGGAAATGTAGTCCGGACCACTGTGGCGTCCTCAGTAGGCTGGCAGTTGAAATCAAACTTCCGCATTTGATTTTCAAACATAGCTTCCCCCTAAACTTAGGCGACTGTCCTGTTGAGAGCTGCATTTGGATCTCTGACATGGAGGTTGGTGCAGGGAACAGCGCTGTTCTGCAGATCTGAGGGACTGTGCAGGGCGCTGGACCGCGCGAAGGAGCTTACTTGGGCTTGCTGTGAGACAGGGGAAGCTGCTGACCTGAAGGTGCTGTCCTGAGCTAGCCTGGGCGACTGCCCCTGCGAACACTTTGAAGGAGAGAAGGTTGGAAACAACAGGATGTCCAGGACAGGCTGGGTCTGCTGCCGCCTGTGCCTGAGATGCTGAAGGGAGCTCACTCATCTTTACTGGGGAAACATGCTCTCCCTAGCTGACCCCTGCTCCTTGGTGGAGTCAGATTCTCAGGTCTCACAGAACACGTGGGCATCTAGCGCCCCCTATACTTTATGTCCTCTCTAGTACTGAGTTTGAGCTCACAAATCCTCCCTAAAGTTCTTAGTGTCCAGGGACAGAGTCCTGTGGTGTTGATTGTTGTGTCAGATGTTAGTTCCTTTTCTTTGGAATGAATTGTTAGATTTATGGATGCCTCGGTTTGTATAAGAATTCTGAATGTACAATCCTGTCACCTGAATCATCACAATACATGGCGATGTAGCCACAGAATAATCTTGTAACTGGTATGAACCGGTGTTTGCACAATCCAAATTATTATGGACTTTCCCTTTAGCTTAAAAATCACTCGACCATAATACCTCAGCAATTCTTAGTATGTGTTCTGTCCAAACTTTGGACTCCTTTTGAGATAAGAGAGATGACTTGGTGCGAGTAGAGAAATGGAACTCATGATCTCTGGGAGGGGCTGGAATGTCTCAGAAAGGGAAGGGAGATGGCCCTCTGGTCACAGGATTGTCTTCTGTCTGTTCACATTATCAGCAATGTCTAAATTCCCTTAAATGTACTCTGTCCCTGTGTCTGGCATCCAACTTACTGTTGCTCTCTGAATGTTTCTAGAAAGATTTCTCCATGTTTTCGTGAGGTTGTAAGAAAAATTCAATAAGCTCTGGCACACTTGGGGTTTTTACGATTTTCCATAGGTTCCTGTCCATGCAAACTGCACAGTTCTCCTCTTAAAGGGCTAAGATACAGTTTAGTCCCAAGATTTTTGAGTGGTCATTATCTGAGAATACAGATTTAATATCCAAAGTTTGGGCTTCATCACAAGGCAGTTTCATGGTTTTACAGAACAGAGAATGTCATTAACCAAGGAAAATTAAAATGCATTACTGTGTGTCTCATAGAGAAGTCGGATATATTCTATTCACCTAAGGTACCATCTGATGAGATTTTAACTTTTGGACTGGTAGAATCTCAGGTTCTGCCAAGTCGTTGGGTTCTGAGAGGTTTTTATCTATTGTCACAAGCTGTGTTGTCTAATACAGTGTGAAGTAAGGACTGTCCCTGAAGAGAAAACCAGCCCAAGGTAAGTCAGCTACCCCTGAACCTGCAACATTCCAGTCTCTGCCCCTCAATGAAGTTCCACATGGGCCATCAGTCTCTGCACACACACAG
Organism: Mastomys natalensis; assembly: GCA_021653895.1. Taxonomy (NCBI): domain Eukaryota; kingdom Metazoa; phylum Chordata; class Mammalia; order Rodentia; family Muridae; genus Mastomys; species Mastomys natalensis. The sequence goes on along the minus strand of JAJTUV010002247.1, from coordinate 230,798 downwards.
ACTCCTGCCAAGAATTTTGCATTCACAGTCAGACATGCAGTTTTGGTTTTTCCATTTTCAGAATTTCTCCTCCACAGCCCCTCCCCCATCTCAGGTTATCTTGCTTATGTTGTCACTCTTCAATCAAACCAAGCATTGGTGACCTGGAGTCTGGCTATGGCATTCAGTTACTCCAGGGGTATGGGCTTCAGACCGCTTGTTCTGTTTGCTAGGATTTTAATGAGTTTCTAACCAAATTAGGATAGACTTTTTTTTTTTATTTTTTTTTTTTGAGACAGGGTTTCTCTATGTAGCCCTGGCTGTCCTGGAACTCAGGCTGGCCTCAAACACAGAAATCCACCTCCCTCTGCCTCCAGTGCGGATTAAGGCATGTGCCACAGTGCCTGGCGACATTTCTTAGTTAACTCTGTTAATCGTAGAAAACGTATAACATATATGAAATCAGAATCGCTGCTGAGCCGGGCGGTGGGGCGCACGCCTTTAATCCCACACTGGGAGGCAGAGGCAGGCGGATTTCTGAGTTCCGAGGCCAGCCTGGTCTACAGAGTGAGTTCCAGGACAGCCCGGGCTACATTTAGAAACCCTGTCTCGAAAAACAAAAAACAGAAAAAAACAGAATCGCATGCTGCCTTATACTTCACAACATGTTCCTTAGAGTACGGAGAGGTCACAGCAGCATGCTTGTATATAATTTATGGGCACCTTATATTCATATATATATATATTTTTTTTACTTAAACAGCCCTATGACAGAAGAGTGAACTTATGCCTATTCTATGACTCATTTCTGTCAGCTCTGCTTCTGGGGGAGGAGTCAGGAATCCTAAGGTTCAAAACCATCCTCTCCTTCATAGCAACTCAGTGTGAGCCGAGCCAACAGGAGACCTGTGCTTTACAAAGATTCTTAAAACACAGTTTTTCTGTTTCCACGTGGTAATTATTTCTGGTTGGTCTCAGTTCTGAGCACCAACGACATGACAGAAATCCATCCAATTGACATCTTCTAATTATGAAAACTTACAAATGTGCTTTAAGAAGTTCTGTCGAATGTATTTAAATCTTAAATCCAAATTTTTCACTAGCATCCTTTTGTTAATGACTAGAGTTGGGGATTAGAAACTTGATTGCATTTACTGTGTGGAGAAGGATTCCGATTTTTTTCCTGCCTTGATTATTCTTTTGCATTTGCAGAGAATATTAGTTGTCTCTGCATACTCTTCTGTTATTTTCTGACATGACCTCATGGTGGTTTCTTCTGATTTTACATGAATTTTTTCAGAACAGCATTCTGGCTCTACAGATGGAAAATGACAACCTCATCCAGCCCCGTCCTTCACAGGTGCCATCACCACCATCCAGACAGTAGAGTAAACTGTCCAGGCGGGATTCCTTCCTCTTCCTCAGGGAGGACTCTGGTCTCCTATGCTGTGGAGGCCTACCCTTTTCCTCACAGGCTCTTTTCATTTTATCCTAATGTTACTGTGATTGATGGTGTGAATGAAGGACTCACTGATGTTAACAGTCTTAACACTATTTGCCTTTTGTGGAGACCATCTCCTCTCCTACAGTACTTTCCCAACTCTTCTACAAGACTCTCTGAGCTCCTTCTAATATTTGGCTATAGTTCTCTGCATCTTTGTCCGTCAGATGCTGGTGGGTACCACACTCCTGTCAGCAAGACTAACAGAGTATTATTATGTTAGGCATGGGTTCTTGCCCATGAAAAGGGTCTCAGGTTGGCAGTAATCAGGGGTTAGCCATTCCCTCAGTCTCTGCTCCTTTGTTTTCCCTTCACTTCTTGTAGGTAGGACTAATTTTGGGTCTAAGGTTTTGTCCACAGATCAGTGTCCTTATCTCTCCAATTGGAGCCCTACCTGACTACAGGAGGAAGCCACTTTAGTTTCCATATTCCCCACTGCTAGGAACTCAGCCAGAGTCACCCTCATAGACTCCATGAAGCCTCTTGCATCCCTGGTCTCAGACTCATCCCAGAGATCTCCATCCCCTGCCCAGCATCAAATTCCATTTGATCTTCTGGCCCTCTCTCCCAGGCTCTCCCTACTCGTGATCCCCTAACCACCCATTCCCCTAGCTATTCCCTTCCCCACCCACCTCCATGCTCCATCCACGTCTGATGACTGTTTTATTTGCCCTTCTGTGTGAGATCCAAGCATCCTTCCTCAGGCCCTCCTTATTATTTAGCTTCTTTGGATCTGTGACTTATAGCATGGGTGTCCTGGACTTTATGACTAACATCCACTTATGAGTGCATACCATACATGTTCTTTTGGGTCTGGGTTACTTTTCTAGTTCCATCCATTTGCTTGCAAATTTCATGATGTCCTTGTTTGGTTCATCCCTTGTGAGATATCTCTACTGATTGCAGTCATGACTATTATGAGTAAAGCTGCTATGAACATAGTTGAGCAAGTGTCCTTGTGGTGTATATGCCCAGGAGTGGTGTAGCTGGGTCTTGAGGTAGAACTATTCCCAATTATCTGAGAAAGTGCCAAACTGATTTCTATAGTGGTTGTACAAGTTGGCATTCCCACCAGCAATGGAGAAGTGTTCTCCTTGATCCACATCCTTGCCAGCATGTGCCGTCACATGAGTTTTTGATCTTAGCCATTCAGTTCAGTGAAAGTTAGAATCTTACAGTCACTTTGAATTGCATTTCCCTAATGACAAAATATGTTGAACCTTTCAAGTGTTACCTATGCATTCCTCTGGTTCTAGTGTTACCTAGAAATTCCTCTGTTGAGAATGCTCTGCTTAGCTTTGTACCCCAGTTTTGAATTTGGTTACTCAGTTTGTTGATGCCTAACTTCCTGAGTTCTTTGTATATTTTGGATATGAGTCCTCTGGGTGATGTGGGATTGTCAATTTTTTTTCTTATTCTGTAGGCTACAGTTTTATCCTATTGACAGTGTGCTTTGCCTTTCAGAAGATATTTAGTTTCATAAAGTCCCATTTATTAATTGTTGATCTTATTACCGGAGCTATTGGTGTTCTGTTCAGGAAGTTATCTCCTGTATGAATGTATTCAAGGGTACTCCACACTTTGGTTTATATTAACTATAGTGTATCTGGTTTTCTTTTGAAGTTTTTGATTCACTTGGTCATGAGTTTTGTGCAGGGTGATAAATATCTATCTGGTTGCATCCATATATCCATCCATATATCTACATCCATATATCCAGTGAGACCAGCGCCATTTTTTTAGGATACTTTTTTCCAGTGTATGGTTTGGGGTTCTTTGTCAAAAATCCATTGTCCATAGGTGTGTAGGTTTATTTCTGTCTCTTCTCTTTCATTCTATTGCTCAACATGTTTTATACGAATACCATGCAGTTTTTATTACTATTGCTCTGTAATATATCATGAAACCAGAGATGGTGGTACGTCTAGACGTTCTTTTATTGTACAGGTTTCTTTTAGCTATCCAGGGATTTTTGTTTTTGTCATTTGAAGTTGAGAATGGTTCCTTCAAGGTCTATAAACAATTGTGATGGAATTTTGATGGGAAGTGCATTGAATCTGTAGATTGCTTTTTATGAGATGGCCTTTTTTCCTATGTTAATCCTACGTGTCTTTGAGCATGGGTCTTTTGATATCTTCTTCAAGTTCTTTCTTTAGACGTAAAGATCTTGTCATACAGGTCTTTCACTTGCATGGTTACAGTTATACCAAGATATTTTGTATTATTTGCGGATATCATTAAGGTGATTGTTTCCCTGGGAATCATTCCCAATTTCTGATTTCTTCCTCAGTGCATATTTTCTGTGTGTAAAAGAGGCCTACTGATTTTTTTTAAAATCAATTTTGAATCCAGTCAGTTTGCTCAAGGTGTTTATAAACTGTTGTAGTTTTCTGGTAAAATTTTTGTGGTCACTTACGTATATAACCATATCATCTGCAAATTGCCATACTTTGACTTTTTCTTTTCCAAATTATATACCTTTGATGTCCTCTAGTTGTCTTATCGCTTTGGCTAGAACTTCAAGTACTATCTTGAAGAGATATGGAAAGGATGGACAGCCATGTCCCTGATTTTAGTGGAATTGATTTAAATTTCTTTCCATTTATTTGATGTTGTCTATTGGCTTACTGTGTATTGCTTTTATTATGTTTATGCATGCGCTCTGTATCCCTAATTTCTCTAAGACTTATAACATGAAGAGGTTTTGGTTTTTTTCAAGTTTTTTCAGCATCTAAGCAGATTGTCATGCCATTTTTGGGTTTCTCAGTTTCTTTACACCTTGTATTAAGTTGGTGGATTTTCCTATATTGAACCTCCTTTGCGTTCTTGGGATGAATACTAACGACTACTGTATCATGGTGGATGCTGTTTCAAATGTGTTCTTGGATTTGTTTTGTGAGTATTCTTGCATCAATGTTCATAAGGAGAAGTATCCTGAAATTCTCTTTCTTTATAGAGTTTCTCTGTGGTTTAAGTATCATGGTGACCACTGCTATGTTTGCCCAGATTGGCTGTAGGCTGATAGGGAGCTGGGGTAAGACTTCCAAGGTTCCTCTTAAAATCCATATATATTCATCTGATTACAGAATTTATTTTAGCTGAAAAACTTTTTATTATAATTTCAATCTCCCCATTCTTTTGAATCCATTTAGGTTGTTAATTTCTTCCTCATTAATGTTTTTTATTTATGTGTAAAACATAAATAGGAATGAAATTGAAATCACAAGAAAACTCTTGGACCTGTTGAAGACAATCCCGCAGGTGAAGATTATAGCTTTAATTGTATGAAACTGTGAGAAAGACCATGGAGAAATGATTTAATGATGCATTGAAGAAATTTGGGAAAAACAAAAAAACATATGTAAATCAAATCCCGTCATTGGCAAATAATTTTAAAAAGTACGAGAAAAGAAATTGAAACTAACTCACAAGAAAAAATTCAAATGATCAACAGATTCACATCAGGTTCATTAAGAAGATAAACAAGATTGAGGGACTTTGATCCAGCTAACCAACAGAAACAGGATCCAAATGATCAGAGTCAGAAATGTACAGGGAGATATTACAACAGATACCAAATATTCAGACTATCATAAGGGGATATTTTGAAAACCTGTCTGGTTTGATTGGAAAAATCTAAGAGATATCACTCATATCTGCTTCTTGTAGACAACATAAAGATGGATTCCTTTCTTGATCCATTCCCCCAGCATGTATCTTGTGAATGGAGGACTGGGTGGGCATCACTTGTTCTGATATGTGAGTGTTAATTGTCGGTATGTTCCTCATTTTCAGTGTTGTTTGTGTTCTCAGTGGCCCTTTGTGGTTTTGTTATTTGGCTTACAATTCCTTTCCACAGTCTCTTCACTATTCTCATCTCTCTCTTCAGAGTACAATGGTTCTTTCTGTATTTTTTTTTTTATATTTGGTTGGTAAAATACAATTTTTTTTTTTAATACTCTTTATTTTGTAGATGGTTTTTCCATGTCTTTCAACTACTGGAGATATTTGTGTGGCGTGCAGTATCTTAAGCTGGATGTCATTGTCTTTTAGGAGTTGGGATGCACTACTCCAGGCTCTTCTGGCTTTCAAAGTTCCATATAGGAATTGGCTGTTATCCTAATAAATGCGTCCTTTCATTTGCAGATTTCAGTATGCCATGAAGTTTTAATTTTCTGATCTTGTCCAAGTAATGTTATGTGTGTTGTTTATATGATTATGGGTGTATCTTTCCTTATTTTAGGGAAGCTTTTTTTTTTTTTTTTTCCTTCTTGAAGATGATATTTATGCCATTGCCTGGGCCTTTTTCTCCCTCATCTATGCCTATAATTTGAAGGTTTGGTCTTTTCACTGTGTCTAACATTTCTTGTATGTTTCCTTCTCACAGATATTTTTTCTTTGGTTATATCATACACTTAGCTTGTTTTATCTAGATGATCTACTTTAATCATAAGTCCTTACATGCTATCTTCAGCTGATTTATTCTAGTGTAATTCTTTCTTTTACATTTTCTGTTAGGATTCTTGGGCTACATTTTGGATGACTGCTGCTAGAGTCCTGTTCAGGGATTCTCTTTATTAAATTCCAGTTTCAAAAACTGGATTGTGTTGTCATTTCCATCATTATAAAATTTTTGGTTTCTGGAACATCACAGAAGGATTTATTCTTGTTATGATCATTGTCTTCAATGGCTCTGAGATGCTTCTTCATGCCTTTCTGAAATGTGTTGTAGTCTGTGATGAAGATTATGGTCGTCTTCTAAAGTCTGTGTCCTAGTGTTCATCTAAGCAGTGTGTAATGGCAAATGTTTCTATCTTGTGTGATGGTGGGTTCAAGCCAGCGTGATCTTTTCTATTGCTTATTTTGATATCCAATCTGACCATGTGGTTTTCAGGAGAAAATACAGGCATGACAGAGCAGTCACCCTACCTGCAGCAATCTTTTTTTTTTTTTTTTTTTTTTTTTTTTTTTTGGTTTTTCGAGACAGGGTTTCTCTGTGTAGTCCTGGCTGTCCTGGAACTCACTCTGTAGACCAGGCTGACCTCGAACTCAGAAATCCACCTGCCTCTGCCTCCAAGTGCTGGGATTAAAGGCGTGAGCCACCACCGCCCAGCCTACCTGCAGCAATCTTAAATGTTCTTTTGTTTTTTGTGTCTGACTTCATAGCAGCTTCCTTTATTCTTTCCAGTTTAAAAGATTTCTATATTCTTTTAACCCAAATGCATTATTTTTCTTTATATTCCCCTTTTCTGTGATTTTGGGGTCATGTCAATGGGGTTGGATGTGAAGTTCTTTCATTTGAATGTAACTTAATTAAATCATAAAAGTAAAATAATCAGGGAATTTTGGTATACATGGTTAATTTGGGATACTATTTAAATGGAATTAAAGAATGCAGTATCGTCATTTTTGCAATATGGATGATGTTCGATTTGGTAGCACAGTCCAAGGAGTAGAAGAGCAAGAAAGAGTCTGGGGACAACAGATGGGACTGTTTATTAGTATACACAGAGAGGGGTACCAACTCTCCTGGAAGTATGGAATGAAGGATTGTGTGCGGAAAGAAACCTGGGTTGCACCTTTTAGAGCAACAGGTGAGGGGCTTATGAATGAGGAAGTTGATGCTCTATAGGAGTGCCCTGTAGATGTGTAGTCTCTCCTTCCTGGTGTTGTCTGGTTAGGCAAAACAGAGTACCTTGAGACACAGGAAATCCCCAAAACATCCCTCCCTGGGTTGTAGCAGACAAGGAAGGGTAAGGAAGGTCAGCTGTATTCACATAGAAATCCTGTTTTTTTTTTTTTTTTTTTCTTCTTTTTTTTTTATTAGTAACTCTTTTTTTAAATGTTAATCAAAGACTTTATAAGTTTGATAATGCTCAATAGCAAGATGCCCATACAATCAGAAGTGTAACCCAATACCCAACCTAGATGCACTAACTATCTTTGACTGGTAGAGACATGCAAACATCCACCTCCATGTCCCCCACCCCTTTCTGTCTTTCTCTCTTGTCTCCTAGCTCCTCCTCTCCTTCTTCTTTTCTCCTCTTCCTCTCCTCCTCCTTTTTCTCTCCTTACTCCTCCCACCCTAGCTCCTCCTACATATCACCCTTCCTGTTCAAATAAAACTTTTCTCTCAAAATACAATTAGAGCATAACTATACCAATTTGTATCAGTAAGATACAAGATAGACCTAATACCCAGTCCATCATTTTGTTGACTAAACACAACCTCTGTCCTCTCTCCTAACCAGAAGACTTAGTTTGAACCTGGCTTTTTTCTAGGCTTTAGAATGAATGTCAGCTGAAAACCATCCTCTCAAATCTTTTCTCTCAAAGTAAATAGCCCGGATTGGCTATGAGACTATAAGTCTTCAACCCCGTCAGAAATCCAGAATGACTGAATTAACTGAAATTATGGGATGCACAAAGCATAGCTTCTAAAACTTAGCCAATTTATAGAGACCACTGAACACCTTGACAGTCCCTATACTACAAAACGTTGAAGCATCCGATCTTCAGCCTTCTGGCCCAGGATCATCTGACAGACTTAGTAATGCAGAATTATTAAGGGCTGATTACTCTGTCTTGGCAGATATTAATCAGTCGACTATTCCACAAATGTGTCCTTTTCTGGACAGTAATTTGTCTGTAGATGAAAAGAGGCAATTCTTGCCTAGTGGCTGTCTCACCACAACTGGAATAACTCCAAAGATACTCAATTTCTTCTCAGAATCCAAAGACAGGGAAGCTGTCAGGAGCAGACAGGTCTCTAATCAAAATGAACATTAATACAGAAATGTTAGTGACATCACTTCTGTGGACTTCTGACGTTTTGAAAACCAACTATCCATGTAAGGCAATCTGGACTGTTGTCTGTTAACTCCTCCCAGCTATTTCTAAATAAAATATAGAAAACACCCTAACAATAAACTCAGAGCCATGAATTTGCTATAGGCCCTTAACTCACAGGCTAACCATCTTGATTCACTTAAAAGAATTAAAGAAGGACTGGGTCTAAGCCTTGTATTCCTAAAAGTGTTATATAGGCACAATGCCTATGATAGTAACAATATTAATTTCGCTTTTTTATCAATAAGAAACTCATACCAATGATAACCTTAAATTTGAAATCAAAGTAAATTTTGTACCATTTAAGAAATTATAACTTCAGCTTAATAACAATTGTACAGATTTCTACAATAGGTTATGGCTATGCAATAAATCCTAGCGATTCCTCCTGTTCCAACAAAACCACTAACTTTTCCCTAGAAAGACAGCCCAATATTAACCACCTCAGTCCCCAAGCCCAGGGAATAGGGGTGCCGACTCTTCATTAACTTTTTCAAGCTGGTTACAGGGTTGAGATATTAGAAGAGGGGCAGTGGGAAGTGTAAATTGATAAGCCTCTGCCATCTGTGTCTTCACTGTCTCCATCTGAAATTCCAGGACATCGAGTTTCGAGCAGGTCTGCTTAGCTTGCTTGATGAGTAGACACACCAAGGCTTTGTATTCTGCAATATACAATTCTCAAACAAATTTTAGAATCAGCTAATTTTTTGTTTGAATTCTGGAATCTAGTCTTCTGGCAGCCTGCCTCTGTCATGTCTAATCCATATAATTCCGGGAGTTTCTATGAGGGTGTGCTCCCACCATCCTCCCATTCCCGCCTCCCTGCCCTCAAATTCCCACACTAGGAATCCAAACTATCAGGCACCAAGCCCCTCCACTTCCAATGATGCCTGACAAGGCCACCCTCAACTACCTATACAGGTGGAATCATGAGTCCCCCCTTTGTGTTCCAGGATGGAGGTTTTAGAATGGCTACTCCAGCCGTTTCTTAGGACCATTTGCTTGAAAAATTGTTTTCTAGCCTTTTACTCTAAGGTAGTGTCTGTCTTTATACTGAGGTGGGTTTCCTGTATGCAGGAAAATGCTGGGTCCTGTTTACGTATCCAGTCTGTTAGCCTATGTCTTTTTATTGGGAATTGAGTCATTGCTGTTAAGAGATATTAAGGAACAATGATTTTTGTTTCCTGTTATTTTTGTTATTAAGGTGGAATTATTTTTGTGTGACTATCTTCTTTTGGATTTGTTGGAAGAGGATTACTTTCTTGCTCTTTCTAGGGTATAATTTCCCTCCTTGTATTGGAGCTTTCCTACTATTATCCTTTGTAATGCTGGGTTTGTGGAAAGACATTGTGTAAATTTGGTTTTGTCGTAAAATATCTTGGTTTCTCCATCTACGGTAATGGACAGTTTTGCTGGGTATAGTAGTCTGGGCTGGCATTTGTGTTCTCTTATGGTTTGTATGACATCTGTCCAGGATCTTCTCGCTTTTATAGTATCTGGTGAGAAGTCTGGTATAATTCTGATAGGTCTGCCTTTATATGTTACTTGGCCTTTTTCCAACAGCATTTAATATTCTTTCTTTGTTTTGTGCATTTGGTGTTTTGATTATTATATGACTAGAGATACTTCTTTTCTGGTCTAGTCTATTTGGTGTTCTATAGGCTTCTTGTATGTTTATGGGTATCTCGTTCTTTAGGTTAGGGAAATTTTCCTCTATAATTTTGTTGAAGATATTTACTGGCCCTTTAAGTTGAGAATCTTCACTCTAATCTACACCTATTATCCTTCGGTTTGGTCTAATCTGTGCCCTTCCAGCACCCTTGATCAGGCCTGAGAGACCTTGTTTACCACAACAGACCAAGTGATAGGATCTAGGTGGAGTTACCCACCTTGGCTACAGGGAACTTAGAAGAATTGCCCCTGAGCTTGCCTTGAGATATCTCCGGCCATGACCCATGATCAAGAACAGATTCTCCCACCCATCTCCTGGCTGAAACTAGGAAGAGTTCGGGCGGGGTCTTTCCCTTTAAATTGAGAAGCTTAAAGTTAAAGCATTGAGCCTTGATCAGAGAACTTTGTCTTGGCTTCATCTCTTTTCGCCCTGTCTCCCTTTCATTCCCAGCTCCTTTCAGGTGAACCCGGTTGATTCGTGGCCACAGGTGGCTACACTTCTCATTGTTTTCTGGATTTCCTGGATGTTTTGTGTTAAGAACTTTTTGCATTTTGCGTTTTCTTTGACAGTTGTGTCAATATTTTCTATAGTATATTCTGCACCTGAAATTCTCTCTTCTATCTCTTGTATTCTGTTGGTGATGCTTGCATCTATGACTTCTGATTTCTTTTCTAGGTTTTCTATCTCCAGGGTAGTCTCCCTTTGTGATTTCTTTATTGTTTCTACTTCCATTTTTATGTCCTGGGTGGTTTTGTTCAATTCCTTCACCTGTTTGGTTGTGTTCTCTTGGAATTCTTTCAGGGATTTTTGTGTTTCCTCTTTAAGGGCTTCTACCTGTTTACCTGTATTCTCCTCAATTTCTTTGAGAGTGTCATTTAGGTCCTCCTTAAAGTCCTCTATCATCATCATTAGAAGTGATTTTAAATCTGAATCTTGCTTTCCTGGTGATATGGGGAATTCAGGACTTTCTAGTGTGGGAGAACTAGGTTCTAATGATGCCAAGTACCCTGGATTGCTGGTGCTTATGTTCTTCTGCTTGCCTTTCACTACCACTGCTGTCTCTGACTGGAGCCTGTCTTTCCTATTATCTTGGTTGTGTCAGAAGTGTTTGGGGTGGGTGTTACTACTGGGGTTAAAGCTGGAGCCCAAGATCTGCTCAGTGCTTGGGTCCAGAACGGAAGGAACCAGTGCTCCAGGCCAGGAGTGAATTCCCAGTTACTCCCTGTTTGGGGTGGGTGTTGCTGTCTCCTTACGTAAGATACTGCCTGGGTGAGAGTTCCTGGGAGCCCCGCTTCTTCTGGGTTCTGTGAGATTGGGTGCCGAGTTGCCGCCCAGGATCTGCTCAATGCTTGGGCCCAGACTGAAAGCTCCTTTTATGGTTCTTTTTGTTTTTTTTTTTGTTTGTTTGTTTGTTTGTTTTGAGACAGGGTTTCTCTGTGTAGGCCAGTCTGTCCTGGAACTCACTCTGTAGACCAGGCTGGCCTGGAACTCAGAAATCCGCCTGCCTCTGCCTCCCAAGTGCTGGGATTAAAGGCGTGCGCCACTCCTTTTATGGTTCTTAAATCATTATACTATAGGAGTTTCTAGGACCTTCTGTGATCCACCTCACATAGAGATGAGTCCTGTGTTGCAAACAGTACCACATCAGGAGTATTTTGGGATTCTTCCCTACCTATATCAAAAGTGCTTCCAGTTCTCCTCTCACTTAGGGTCACCTTTAGATTTATATGCAGAAGCACATGATGCCTCTTTGTATTTGTTACTGATGGTTATAGTTAGCATAATGTGTAAGTTAATTGTGGTTGTGTCTATTCCAGTATAGTTTCTGAATGGATGAGACTCAGACTATGATTCATTTATTTGGCATTTGTTCAATTACCAGGGGATTACTGCTAATCTGTTTTTCTAAAGCTAGACTAACTAAATCCTAATCCAAGCTCCCCAAATCCTTGCTGTTTGAGTCAAGAATTATGCCTGCTCCATCAGTCTGTCCATGGCAGGGGTGGGGACATTTCACATGGGCATTGCTGCTGATCCATCATGATTACTGAATACCTGTCCTAACATCTTTCCTTCCCCTCTCTATTTCTTCTTCTACTTGTTGTAGACCTTACTTGTAAACCCCAGGTCAATCATCGAAGCCCTGCCTACCTCTATCCTCCTGATAATTGGCTGTTGCTAGTTTTATTTAACCAATATTTTAAATTAGGGAGCCAGTTTTACACAGAAATTGCTGGTGAACTCATGGGAATTCACATGTCTTGGGGCAGCCAGATATTGGGGTACAGAATTTAGCACTTGAATAAATGGAAGCACCACACTAACCCCAAACAATAATGTCTGATATTTACACTTTTTAAAAATTTTTATTTTCAGGATATGCTGTCATTCTGGGATGTGGCCATATATTTCTCTGCAGAGGAGTGGGAATGCCTTGGTCCTGCTCAGTGGAAACTGTACAGGGACGTGACGTTGGAGAATTACAGCAACCTTGTGTTCCTGGGTGAGGATAACATTCATGATGAAGTCTTAATTAATTGTCAGCAGCAGAGTAGCATCTTCTCCGTCCATCAGTGAGCTCTATAGGCTACTTTTGGGGAAAATTTAAATGATTCATATAGCTTTGAAGTATTTCTTCTTCTGTTCATACTACCCCCCTTAAAGGTATCCTTTGTACTAGAATATAAGTGGTGTACCTTAAAGAGAAGGTCACACACTTCACTTGTAAAATTCTTGTAACTGAGGGGGGTGAAGCTCAGGACCAGCAATTTCCAAGTTCCTCCTCAGCATTCTGATGTGCCCATCAGAAACACACAAGAACTGGTCCTCCATACTCCTTTATCTTCTCATTCCTGATACACACAGCCCCGGAAGGGATCTATTTTTGTCCAGGAGACCACACTAACCGTCTGTCTCCTTTTGCTATAAACAGGACTTGCTTCCTCTAAGCCATACCTGGTCACATTTCTGGAGCAAAGACAAGAGCCTTCAGATGTGAAGAGTCAAGTGGCCATCACTAAGTACTCAGGTGGGTCAGAAGGAGGGTGTCAGAGAACAGAGTGGGAAATGCTAAAATCTAACACAAATCCATGGAGACACAATGTTCTGCTATGAATCATCTTATTTAAATATTTTTTTTTTATTTATTCACTTTTACATCAATCTCACTGCCCACTCCTGGTTACCCTTCCCACAATTCTTCCTTTGTCTGTCATCTTCTGTTCTGAGTGGGTGGACACTTCCCTGGATAATACCCAACACCCATTTTGGCACTTGTTTTTTTTATTATTATTACTTGTTTTTCGAGACAGGGTTTCTCTGTGTAGCCCTGTCTATCCTGGAACTCACTCTGTAGACCAGGCTGGCCTCAAACTCAGAAATCTGCCTGCCTCTGCCTCCCAAGTTCTGAGATTAAAGGCATGTGTCACCACTGCCCGTCCTTTTCTTTTTTCTTTTTTTCTCCATCTTGGCACTTCAAGACTCTGTAGTCCTAGGTGCTTTCTCTCCCACTGAGTCCACTCATGGCTGCCCAGCTAGTAGAATATATTCCATATCCAGGCAACAGCTGTTGGGTTAGCCTGGTCTCCAGTTGCTCAGGACCCACATAATGATCAAGCTGCACATCTGCTACATATGACTGAGGAGAACTAGGTGTAGCCTGTATGTTCTTTGTTTGGTGGTTCAGAGTCTGAGAGCCCCAAGGATATAGTTGACTCTCATTGTCTTCCTGGGAGTTCCTATCTCCTCAGGACCTGCCATATTTCCTCCTGTTTCCTTGTAAGAGTCCCCAAGCTCCATCCACTATTTGGTTCTGGTTGTCTGTACCTGTCTGAGTCAGCTGCTTGGTGGAGCTTATTAGAAGACAACATGCTCCTGTCACCTTTAAAAGTCTAATTTTCTGTCTTTTTCTGTCAAACATGGAAATGATCTAACATTTAGGATGCTTAGAGTCCCATTAGCTTCGTTTTCATCTACTATGAGATTAACCTTTGTTTCCGGTGACATTGAAAGCTCTGTCATTTCTATGTAATCATTAACTTTTTTTTTTTTATAAGCTATATGTACACACATTTTTAAAAGTGATGAATTTTTTCTACCCTCAGCTAGCTCCCAAGTGAATGAGACAGAGACTGTAAGATTTATTTGATATGCTTTACAACACAGTTGCTGGGCCATTAATATTCGATACTAATCCTATAAGGTAGCTCCCAAGCGAAGTCCCCATGATCCTTGCATTTTAGTACTGGTCTGGCTCTTTGAGCCTCACATGTTTCCATGATGTCTCTCTGGACCCCTTCCTTATCTTATAACAAATCCTCTCTCTCTCTCTCTCTCTCTCTCTCTCTCTCTCTCTCTCTCTCCCCCTTCCTCTCTCCCTCTCTCTCCCTCTCCTCCTTTATCTCTCTCTGCTTCTTTTTTCTTCTTTCTTTCTTCTTCTTCTTCCTCTCCCCCTGTCCCTGCCTCCCCTGCCCCTGCTCGTTCTACTTCTTCCTCCCTGGAGTGGCAGAAGTCCAGCAGATACTCTCTCCAGCCCAGCCATTGGCTGATGAGATTTTATCCAGGAGTTAGAACATACACAGGGAACAGTGTCTACCCAAAGTTAAGAAGGGAGAGTCTTAGATTAAGCAATGCAATGCCATGTCTGGATGGTACAAACATATAGGGCAGAGAAATCAGCATTAGAATAATACGTGGATAATATTTATACAATGTACAAAACCATTATGCCTGAAGATATGCATAAAACTTTTTGTTTAGAATCCTTATGTAATGTTATTAAGGAAAGTCTTCCTAAGTCACCTAACTTTCATGACTTTCAAAACTATAATTAGACCATATATATATATATATATATATATATATATATTATATATATATAATTTATTCAGGTGTTTTCCAACTTAGACTACTTTATACTTTGTTTCTAACTAACCATATAATTTCTGTATTTGTTTAAGGGACTCATTTTTATTGTATAATGCCATTATGGGTTTTCTCAGTTGATAGTATCCTTTCCATACATGATTGATTTTCATTATTCCTTTGCTTCCTTGTTCTATATTGTCACGGTCTTCTTACTTCAGTGAAAGTCCACATAATTTTCACTTATTCTTTGCCTTAAATTAAACTTCATTTAATACAGGCATAGAGATTTGAATGTAGCTTATCATTTATATAGACAAATGCAAGTATAAGTACATTTTTTTTAAAAAAATAATCAGTGTAAATATAGAGAATTTTGCTCCATTTCATTCAATTCTCAACCCTTACTCACCAGGAGAAAAATGTTAT
This sequence comes from Mastomys natalensis, assembly GCA_021653895.1. NCBI lineage: Eukaryota > Metazoa > Chordata > Mammalia > Rodentia > Muridae > Mastomys > Mastomys natalensis. Next base: position 215,505 of record JAJTUV010002247.1, on the reverse strand, counting down.
ACCAGCAAAGAATGTGGGAAAGTTGTTGAGCGAGAAAAGCTATTTCAAAATCACTACAGATATCATTTAAGAATGAAAGCCTACAAGTGTGAAGTATGTGGCAAGTCCTTCCGTTTTCCATCACATCTTTCTAAACACAACAGAATTCACAAAGGAGAAAAGCCCTACAAGTGTGATGTATGTGGCAATGCCTTCCATTATTCTTCAAGCCTTTCCAAGCATATGAAAATTCATACAGGAGAGAAACCATACAAGTGTGAAGTATGTGGCAAGGCCTTCCATTTTCCATCATTACTTTCTAAACACAAGATAACTCATACAGGAGAGAAACCCTACAAGTGTGATGTATGTGGTAAGGCCTTCCATACGCCATCTTTATATTCTATACACAAGAAAATTCATACAAGAGAGAAACTCTACAAGTGTAAAGTATGTGGCAAGGCCTTCGATTTTCCTTCAAAACTTTCCATCCATGAGAAAATTCATACAGGAGAGAAACCCTATAAGTGTGAAGTATGTGGCAAGGCCTTCTATTTTCCATCAAGACTTTCCAATCATAAGAAAATTCATACAGGAGAGAAACCATACCAATGTGTAGAATGTGGAAAGGCCTTCTGTTTTTCATCATCACTATCTAAACACAAGAGAATTCACACAGGAGAGAAGCCATACACTTGTAAAGAATGTGGGAAGGCCTTCCACTCTCTGTCATCACTTTCTAAACACAAGAGAATTCATACTGGAGAAAAACCCTACAAGTGTGAAGTATGTGGCAAGGCCTTCCATTATCCATCCTTACTTTCTAAACACAAGACAATCCATACAGGACAGGAACCCTACCAGTGTGAAGTACATGACAAGGTCTTCAATTATCCATCAAAGCTTTACAAACATAAGAGCATTCACACAGGAGTGAAACCCTAAAATTGTGATCTATCTATCAGTGAATTCCTTTAGAACTTTCTGGATTTTTTTCTACTCATTTGATAACTCATTCTGGAGAGAAACCATACAAAAGTGTAGAATGTCACAAACCTTCCTTTACAAAGTCATACCTATATCTACACAAATGAACTCAAAATGTAGAGCATATTTACAAATGAAAAGAATATGTCAAAATACTCATCATATAATTCATTCTGGAGAGAAACCTTACAAATGTAAAAATGTGGCAAATACTTTCGAAGTCTTTTTTTTTGTTTGTTTTGTTTTCGAGACAGGGTTTCTCTGTGTAGCCCTGGCTCTCCTGAACTCACTCTGTAGACCGGGCTGGCCTCGAACTCAGAAATCCGCCTGCCTCTGCCTCCCAAGTGCTGGGATTAAAGGCGTGCACCACCACCGCCCGGCTACTTTCGAAGTCTTATAGCATGGTCTGAACAAAGAATTTCTATTGGAGATTGTCACTACACATGTGAAGAATGTGGCAAACATTATTATAGACAGTCTTCTGGTCTTAAGCAACATCAGAGAATTCATCTATGAGAGAAAGAGACAATGTGAAGAATGTGCTAAGGTCTTTTGGATTCACTGAAAACTTGGGAAAAACCTCATAATTCATACTAGACTGAAATGCCACTAGTGTGAAAAATATTGCAAACCATTTAATAAACGTTCCTATATTTTTCAAAACAAGATAGTTCAAACTGGTGAGAAATAGTACAAATGTTAAAATGTTCATAAAATCTTAACACTTCTTCAGACCCTAACATTATCACAAGGTTCCTGACCAGCTGCTTTAAATGTCTATTGTTTTAACATTCTCTCCACATCTTGTGGTTAGAATAACAATTGCCTTAAGGGATCTGGAAAAGGATTAATAGTGTGGCATCATTGGAGTAAGTGTGTCACTGGGGGTTGCATTTGAGGTTTCAAAAACTCAGACCCAGTGTCTCCCTCTTCATTACAGACTGTGAGTCAATATGTACAATTTTCAACTACTTCTCCAGCACCATGTGTGTCTGCATTCCACCATGCTTCTTAGCTAGCTCCCCACAGTAATAATGGACAAACCTCTGAAACTGTAAACAAGCTCCACTTAAATGCTTTCTTCTATAGGAGTTGTCCTTGTTTGGTGTCTCTTCGTAGCAATAGAACACTGAGTGAGAACCCATAGTACATCTACTTTGAACTATGATCCAAATTAAACCCTTTAAGTTGCTCTTGTGTGCATGTTTTGTCACTGCCATGAGAACACTTACTAAATCTTCATGCCAAATGCAAGTTTCAGTGTGACATTTAATACATATGAATCACATACTTTCTCCCTTTTCCCACTATTGCCTTCCCTTTTGCCCCCTTCTCCAAAAAGTGTTCCCTCGCCTCTTTACTTATTATACCTACACAACACACACACACACAATTGTTCCATGTATTTTTAAAGACTAACATATTTTTCCCAGGGTGTACTGCACTCAGCCTACCCCACCCCCCATGCCTGCTTCCCTTTTTGTACTGGCACTTGCTCTGGAAAGTGTGTCACACTACCAGTCCCCACCAGAGACCCTTGATTCCACAGATAAAAGACACACATACACAGTTTGTTACTTTTACCACTTGCCTTTTAGGCACAATTGCTAGGTGCAGATATCTCTCACCTGGAAAAGCATGTCCTTACGAGTGTATTATCTCCATCTCTCCACTCTTCAGTAGCTAGTCCCTCCTAGCCCCTGCCAAACATTCTTGGCCACCCGGCCTGTAGCAGAGGCAACAGGCCTCAGCTCCCCACCCAACCCCTGAGACCTCACATGGTGGCAGCATTCTTTGTCCCCTTAAAGCATCGCAGCAAAGACTACTCTCCTTCTTGCCATTTGACTTTTCCACCAACCCCACTGGTACTTTCTGCCCAGCAATTGGCCCTCAACTTTCTTTACTGACAAATCAAGAACCAACTGGGGAACAGGACTTTAACATCAGAACCTCTCCTTATACATATCTACATGAACAAACAGAGATGTAGTATCACTATAACCTTTTGTATTAAGAATTTTTTTTTTTGTAAAATTTAGATACCATATATGTGATTTCTGTGTATATTTGTTTTTGATATTAATCACTTCTTTGCATTTTCAATGTTAAATTACTCCATTTGAAATAGATTTTTCTGCAGGGTGAGCAATATTTCACTTTCCACAATTGGACATCCAGATTTGTCAGTACTATTTGTTGAAAAGGTTGTTTTCCAAGTATGGTTTTGATGTCAAGGTCAAAAACCCCATATCCTTTGCTTTAATGATTTATCTTTGGTTATTAACCTTAATGTACATTGGTCTACATCCTGGGACTTCTTAACCTAATACATGACACATATTGGCCTCAAAAATAGGCTCATACAATAAATAGAGGGAAATTTGATTGAAGTTAAATATAGGAAAGTATATTTATTCAATTTATGTACAGAGAAAGGTGGTATAAGTATATATGTCCACAGAGATATTAATCTCCATAGAAGGGAAGACTAAATGAAAAATTACATTAAATTTTTTTACAATTGAGAAATTAACTGAAATTGAGGAATAAATAAATCCAGGCCTTTGATTCAATGTATAAAAGACCAAGGGATGGATAACAAGAGGAGGGGGGAAAATACCCTATCTCAATAAATAATAATTGTTGTAAATATTTTAAATTGTCTTAATTATTAATTTGAAAGTGGTTAACCTTTGATGCTTATAAGGGTATTAGCAACCCTCTGTGAGACAAGTCATAGTAGAGTAGGCCCAAATAACTAGAGGCTGCTAAATTGAATCTTTTGATGACTTTGTGTTGCTGGACAAAGGACATCCTATGTTCGGAGAGAGGCTCTACATTTGTGTTAAAAAGGAAAGGAAAAAAAGCTTTGCATTTCTTCCAGAGTAATATAGATCAGACATGACAGAGGAAGACCCCCTGAAGACCTTGGATGCAGACAGGAAGGAAAAAAAATCAAGACCATGCAGGACAGGTAACATGATTTCCTTCTCTCTCTACATGGGAACTGCCCTGAAACTGACTGAGACATAAAAATGTCTCTAGCCCAAACATCAGCTATATATAGCCTATACATCTTACTGATTACAGAATCCTCAAAATTCATCATGTCATCCTTTCATATGGCATGTATGAAGATTTATTACTATCTGCTTATTGATCAAACCAACTCATATAAAAGAGAGTTGTCTGTTACCTGCTAAAACAAGGAGCAAAATTTCATCCGTAACTGATCTGTGCACCTTGCACATTCCATCAATGGGATGTAAATCCAGTGTTTAGATATTGTCAATGAATGAATGGAGTGATGACCTCTGGACAGGATTGCACCTGGCTAAGCTTATTGTTTATGCATTTGGAGTTGAACAACAGATAATTAGATCATGTTAGGTGTTATTATGATCTGGTTGTTGATTTCATTTAGACAAGGAGACATGATTGTGTGTCCTATTGATAAGAAATGGATTTTAGTGGCCATTTTCAGTTGTTAACTATATCTTAAATGAACTATAATCCAGAAATGGAGGGCTTACTTGTGATCTAGACCTTGAGGCTAGAAGGCAGTCTAGGAGTGTCAAGATTAGACGGTAAAGGATATCACTGAAATCAGAAAACTGGTGAAGCTGTGTTCCAGAGATAGACCTTATTCTGGCAGCCAGACTTGGCCATGTGTAATAATCGCTCAGGTGGTACTGCTTCTGAATCGATGAAGGCGTCCTAGAGAATAACTGAGGCTTGGGTCTGTGAGAGGAAAGGCCACTGGTGAAGGTATAGGACTGAAGGAGTCATGCAAAGAGCTGATGCTTGGCACCATAAAGAATGCCTACGAGAGGCTACTGGTGAAACTGCAGCCTAGTTGCAGTGCAAGATCCCAGTTACTGAAGAAACCAATGTAATGGTGAGGTTTGGCTCCACTGCTTTATGGTCCTGGAAGATTGCATGTGCACTCCCACCCAGGAGCTATCTTTGGATTGTCTAATGAAACACACACGCACACACATGCACACACAGACACACAGACATTAGCTTATTTTTAAAATGCTTTGGCTACCTCAATAGCTGGGCACTCCCGATTTTTCCCCTGTTTTCTCAGTCCCATTCAGGGAAGTGGCCAGTGCCCACTTACCTGAAATCTCACATGGCTGATTGGCTTTATCTCCTGCTGCTTCTGTGTTCCATCCTTCTTCCCCAAGTCCTGGCAATCCTCTGCCTTCTCCCCCATGGACCCTAGCCTGCACAACTCTAAAGTCCCACCCTGTGTGATTTTTGATTTGTTCAATCAAAGACCAAACGTGTACAAGGATCTTTAGCATTTGGACATGAAGATACCTGATTGAATCAAAGCATTAGAACCAATCTCCAATATGGCGGTACCATGGGCTAACCACCAAAACGTAAGTACAAATGAAGACAGCAAGAGCATAAAGGGCTACAAAGCACAGAGTTAGAGCACTGAACCAAGTTCTTTAGAGGACCCCAGATTGTGGATCCCAGATGTTGGAGACTTTGAACTTTGATTTGTTGAGACTGTGATAGACTATGGGGACTTTTGAAGTTGAACTAAATGAATTCTGCATTATGTTATGGATATTTAAGCCTATGGGGGCAGGGACTGGAATGTGATAGTTTGTGAAGGTTTTTCCCACATAAACTTATGTGTTTGAATGCTTGGCCCATACAGAGTTTCACTAGTAAGAAGTACAGCCTTATTGGAGTTGGTGTGGAATTTTAAGAAAGTGTGTTACTGTGGAGGCAGGCTTCTAGGTCATATATGTAAGCTCAAGTCCCACCCCATGTCCCCATGTGGGAGACAGGTTCCTTTTGGCTGCCTTTGGATCAAGATGTAGCACTCTCAGCTCCTTCTCCAACACCATATTTACATGCACACTGCCATGCTTCCCACCATGACGATAATGGACTCAACAGCTGGAAATGTCAAGCCAGCCAAAAGGAAATGTTTGCCTTTATAAGATTTGCCTTGGTCATGGTGTCTCATCACAGCAATAAAACCCTAATGAAAACATACAGGTTTGCAAAAGTCCCTTGTCCCCTTACAGGTATATCTTCCCTTCTCCAGCATCTGAAAACTTCCTGAGTGCAACTTACAATTTACCAGACAGATTGCCAAACTGAGAGTGTGCTTGTATTTGCTGACTTGATGGAAGGTATCACAATCTGGGTAGTGGGAACCATGACTAAAAAGGACCTTTATCAGATTAGCCTTTAGACAAGTCAGTGAAGGAGTAGAAAGTTTAGTGATTATTTGCAGAGGCCTCAGACCCTTCTTGGGTTTTACATCACTGGGAAAGTGAACCTTGCTTCTTTAGCAAGGAAACTGAGATAGCCCCTGACAAGCTGGAGGAAGGGGTAGACCCTGAAAGAGATCTGAGTGCTCTATCAGAACAAGAAAGAAGCCAAAGTCTTGCAGTGAAAAGGAACATGTTTTTGTTTTCCCAAGGACATCATTTCCAAGATGCTTTTATTGTAAAAGAAAACTAACTGTGATTCCAACAGAATGTGTCTCTTATTTCTGGATATCTGTTATCCAACAAGTCTGAGATGGCTGTTTTGATTTTGAAGCTGAATCATGTTTTTTTCCCCTTTGTTTTTTTGAACTAGGATGCTTTCAGAATCCTATATGCATGAACATTCATGTAACGTTTTTCTAGGGAGTACCCCAGGGATATCTGCATGCAAAGCACAGTGCTACACAGAGAAACCCTGTCTGGAACAAGAACAATTACAAGAAGTAAAAAAAAAAAAATAAATATCTTAAATATTTACCTTAAATATTTAAGATAAGTACCTTAAATATCTTAAATAAATACCTCAAATATCTGTTTAAAAGCACATGAAGATGCATTTAAGACAAGATAAAAGTAACCACCACAGAGGTGTAAGGATAGACAAAAGACACATACTCAGGAAAGTAAGGAGAAAACTTTCTCATATACACCAGTAAATGATACTGTGGGGAAAATCTGGCGGGCCGCAGCGGAGTCCCGGACCCACGTGGCAGCAGGCCCCAGACCTACGCAGCAGCGGCCCAGGACCTGCGTGGTGGAGGCTGCCTGGAGGCTTCCAGGCAGCCTGTGTCACATGCCAGAGGAAGGTCCCAGGTTCCAGGGGCTGGAGGCTTTGGTGGCAGCAGGCCCGGCGGGCCCCAATGATACGAGGAAGTCTTTGGTTCTAAAAGGGTTTATTGTCATGGCAGATGGTAGATGGATCTGGAAGTACCCCCCCCAAACTCAGGGCAGGCCTGAGTTAAATAGGGAGGGAGAAGTAGGAAGGGTCTGGGGAGGAATGCTTAATTGGCTCCGCCCTCTGACCTTCATTAGTATGTAAATCCCTAGGGCCTGAGGCCTGTAGCTACACCCTCTACCTGTGCACTTTGGGAGGGGCTGTAATGGCCTTCGTGACTGAACCAAGTAGGTCTATGGAGATTAGACTGCTTGTTAGGACCCTGAGTTCTGGGGACGTAGCCGAACTCCTGCCGTTTCTCCCTTGGAGTCTCGGGGTTCTAGGCCCATGCCCAGCAAGAACCAGGATACCCTTACGCAGTCCCACATGATACAATCATTACTTTTTATGGGGAGGAATAAGGGAAGTATGTGGATGTATTATAAAGTCCTATCCTGAAGTTCAGTGATCCATGTTCTATAAAGTTACTGTTTGTTATATAATCTGCTGACCCAGCTCAGTATGTCTTCCTAGAAGGTATGGAACTGTCTGCACATCCCATGTGCCTTCCTGTGAGGAATGCAGTAATGATGGGATCTGTAATGTATCTGGGGAGTTGGTGCAGGCTCAGCATGGTAGACATAGGGGCTCTGGAGAACTGCACTCAAAAGGGCTCAATTTCAGTGGACTTTTGCTTATCACAGGTGAAAGGATCTATCTTTTAAAAGGGCAACTGGCAGGTGTTTAACCAACATAGGAATATTCCTTTCAAACATCATTCTTTTTACTAAACATGTAACCTCGTTTTTTTTAACTTCTTCTTGTTATTATACTTATTCCAGACAGGGTTTCTCTCTATAGCACTGTCGTATCTGAAATTGACACTATAAACCTGCTTTCTTCCAACTGAGAGATTCAACTCTCTCTGACCCATGACTAATGAAACTGAGTGTATGTAGCGCCATGAGCAGCGTAAATTTATTTAATTACACATTTTATTTTACTTTACTAGAAGTTTGTGTGTGTGTGTGTATGAGTGTGCGTGTGTTTGTGTGTGCACGCCTATCTGTTCTACAATAGATTCCTGATGACTTATGAGCCTGATGATGTGGAAAGAAGGTATCTGATCTCTAGAACTGCTGCTATATGTGCTTGAGAGCCACCATGTGCCTGTAAAAGACTCATCTTCTATAAAACGTTGATTACTCTCAAGTACTGAACAATCTCTTTAGCCTGTAAGCATAGATTTTAAAGTGATTGTGCCAAACATGGCACCCAGCAGAGATTATTTCAAAGAAAGAAAATTAATTGGTCAAGATATAAAAAAATGATAGATAGTAGGTAACGAACTTAAAACTGTGAACATGGTCTAAACAAATACATTAGGCCTGAGAATCTGGCTCCGTTAAACTTTTCCATAAGTATGCCTGGGCCCCTAATATTCTGCTGAATGACGCTCCTCTTTGAACCAGCATGTTCAGGTTGTACATAGTAGCTTTACAACATCGTGGTAGCTCCTCCCACCTACTGAATTACGCAGTCACAATACCAAGAAATGGAGACTGCAGCAGAGTTGTGAATGAATGCTGCATCCTCAAGGATTAGCACATCTCATAAGAATGACTACCCTCTTAGGTAGATGTGCACTTAGCAGACACAAACATACATGTACACACATACACACAAGTAGTACAACCAACTTAAAGCTTATTTCTAACTGGCTTACGAATAAACACAACTCAGATATGGTTATTTCATTTGGCTTTGACAATTACTTGGGGGCAACCCCTAATCTACTCTTCTAATTGCTGTCCTGGCTACCTTCCTGGTGGTGTACCCCAGATACATGCTGCTTTTCCTGGCCACATGTTCATGTGTCCCATGGCATCCTTGTCTTCTTTTTCATTCCTCCTTTTCCTGGTCTCTCTTCCTTCTGTGTCTTCTCCACCACCTACCAGGTAACTCAAAACCCACTCACCTCTAATCCCTCCAGTTAGTGGCTGTATCCAATTTGATTTATCCAATAGATTTAAATGAAGGAAGAAGGTTTACACAACAAAACCTTGTAAATGTGAGAAGTCAGTAGAAGGCCTAGACCTTCAGGTAGAGAACTTAGCATTACAATACATAGCAACACACCAAACCCCAACACATACACACATTGGAAAACTAGCCATGCTCAGAAATTCTGTCCTTGTGGTTGCTGACAATGCCCTTCACTGCAGCATTCAGGAGGAGGACAGACCAGTCACTACCTCATTCTAAGCAGACATGCCAATCAAGCATCCAGGTGACTGTAGTGCTTGTTGACTCTAGTTTCTCTAAGGGGAGGAAGCTGTTCTGCATCCATAGGTGAACACACTCCCTGGAGAAGAAGAATTCAATAGGGATTATTCACAGTCTTTGCTCTGAAACAGCTTACTTTTGAATCATTATGCATCAGGGAAGTATGAAGTCTTTTCTGTAATGGGGTTTGTAACTTTGACTCAACCATGAACTACACAGGAATAAAACTTCCCAGGAAAAGTTGGGAATTCTCAATACTCCATGATTGCAATATAACTTCTTTACTACAGTGAACTCCTTTGACAGTACGATGAACGTATTTCTGATACTTTTGTATTATTAAAAAAGGAAACATCTCGATGTTCTGCTTAGGACAAATAAGGAAATTCAAGGCAGATAGCACTTATTTCAAATATTGTCAAATATGAACGATTACAGGATCAGCAGAGAGTCAGGAAATTTAATAAGGAACATCAAACCTAACACAGAGAGAAATCCTATAGTGCACGATTGATCAAGACTCAGGACACACACCATTGTGATCCCAGGAGCTCTGCCCCTCCTCTTGGAAGACACAGAGGAGGAAGAGTGAGGTCAGAGAACACCTGTGGTTGCTGGCTTTGAATTCTACGTCTTGTGTCTTGACCACCTGAAATGACAGGCAGGGTCACCAAGGATGGTTTCAAGAGCATCTTAAATTAGCTTTTGCTTCCACATTTTTAAGTAAAGCAAGTCATGAAAGCAAGAATTTCCATGCTGTAGTAAGATATTTTAAAATCACACACAACGTTCTAGAAGAAATAACTAGGAAACCTGATGACCATCACTGTGAAAGGGTCGACTCACAGGAGAACATCGCGTGCTGACACAACAGGAGTTTAAATGACTCCAAACACCAGTGGCTGCCCATCTGCAGAAGACTCTTCCTTCCCAAATTCACCTACAGACAGTGGGTCATGAACCCAGGCGATGAACCAACCGGTTCCGTAGGATCCTGGTGGTTCCTCGCACTGATTTGTGGGAAATGTAGTCCGGACCACTGTGGCGTCCTCAGAAGGCTAGCCAATGAAATCAAACTTCCGCATTTGATTTTCAAATTTAACTTCTCCCAAAGTTATGCGACTGTCCTGTTGAGCGCTGCGTTTGGATCTCTGACATGGAGGTTGGTGCAGGGAACAGCGTAATCTTGCAGATCTGAGGGACTGTGCAGGGCGCGGGAAGGAGCTTACTTGGGCTTGCTGTGAGACAGGGGAAGCTGCTGACCTGCAGGTGCTGTGCTGACCTAGGCTGGGGAAGAAGGTTGGAAACAACAGGATGGCAAGGGCAGGCTGGGTCTGCTGCCTGCCTGTGCCTGAGATGCTGAAGGGAGCTCACTCATCTTTACTGGGGAAACGTGCTCTCCCTAGCTGACCCCTGCTCACTTGGCTGGAGTCAGATTCTCAGGTCTCACAGAACACGTGGGCGTCTAGCGCCCCCTATACTTTATGTCCTCTCTAGTACTGAGTTTGAGCTCACAAATCCTCCCTAAAGTTCTTAGTGTCCAGGGACAGAGTCCTGTGGTGTTGATTGTTGTGTCAGATGTTAGTTCATTTTTCTTTGGAATGAATTGTTAGATTTATGGATGCCTCGGTTTGTATAAGAATCCTGAATGTACAATCGCGTCACTTGAATCATCACAATACATGGCGATGTAGCCACAGAATAATCTTGTAACTGGTATGAACCAGTGTTTGCACAATCCAAATTATTATGGAATTTGCCCTTCAGCTTAAAAATCACTCGACCATAATACCTCAGCAATTCTGAGTTTGTGTTCTGTCCAAAATTTGGACTTCTTTTGAGATAAGAGAGATGACTTGGTGCGAGTAGAGAAATGGAACACGTGATCTCTGGGAGGGGCTGGAATGTCTCAGAAAGGGAAGGGAGATGGCCCTCTGGTCACAGGATTGTCTTCTGTCTGTTCACATTATCAGCAATGTCTAAATTCCCTTAAATGTACTCTGTCCCTGTGTCTGGCATCGAGCTTCACTGTTGCTCTCTGAATGTTTCTAGAAAGATTTCCCCATGTTTTCGTGAGGTTGTAAGAAAAATTTGGAAACCTTGTAAGAAAAATTAGGAAGGCTCTGGCACATTTGCCGTCTTATTATTTTAAAATAGGTTTCTGCCATGCAAAACTCAGTTCTCCTCTTAAAGGGTTAAGAGAGAGTTTAGTCCACAGCCTTTTGAGTGGTCATTATCTGAGAATACAGATTTAGTTTAATCCAACATCTGTGCTTCAACAGAAAGCCGTTTCATGGTTTTACAGAACAGAGAATGTCATTAACCAAGGAAAGTTAAAATATATTACTGAGTATCTCATAGAGAAATCAGAGATTCTATTCACCTAAGATACCATCTGATGAGATTTTAGCTTTTTGACTGGTAGAATCTCAGGTTCTGCCAAGTCGTTGGGTTCTGAGAGGTTTTCATCTATTGTCACAAGCTGTGTGGTTCACTACAGAGTGAGACAAGGACTGACTGTCCTGCAGGGAAAATCAGCCCAAGGTTAGTCAGCTGCCCCTGAACCTGCAAAATTCCTGGCTCTGTCCCTCAATGAACTTCCACATGGGCCATCAGTCTCTGCACACACAGACTCCTGCCAAGAGTTTTCTTTTTTCTTTTTTTTTGGTTTTTCGAGACAGGGTTTCTCTGTATAGCCTTGGCTGTCCTGGAACTCACTCTGTAGACCAGGCTGGCCTCGAACTCAGAAATCCGCCTGCCTCTGCCTCCCAAGTGCTGGATTAAAGGCGTGCGCCACCACCGCCCGGCCAAGAGTTTTCATTCACAGTCAGACCCACAGTTTTGTGTGTTTCTGTTTTAAGGATTTCTCCTCCACAGCCCCTACCCCATCTCAGATGATCTTGCTTACATTGTCACTCTTTAGTCAAACCAAGTGTTAGTAATCCAGAGCCTGGCTTATGACATTCAAGTCTACTCTCAGGGAGTATGCGCTTCAGACATCCTTGTTCTGTTTAGTGGAATTCTGAATGAGTTTGAAACCATATCTAGAATAATAGACATTTCTAAGTTAATGTTGCTATTCTGTAGGAAAAATATAACAATATATGAAGTTGGAATCCATGCTACCTGGTACACCAAACCAAGTTCCTTACAATGTAGAGAGGGTACAACAGTGTGCTCATATATAATTACAGGCACCAAATATTCATATGTATTTTAACCAGCTCTATGACAGAAAAGTGAACTTAAGCGAATTCTATGACTCATTTCTGTCAGCTCTGCTTTATGGGATAGTCAGGAATCCTTGGGTTCAAAACCATTCTCTCCTTTATCGCCAACTCAGCGTGAGCCTAAGAGACTTGAGAATGGTGGTTTACAAAGATTCTTTTTTTTTTTTTTTTTTTTTTTTTTGGTTTTTCGAGACAGGGTTTCTCTGTATAGCCCTGGCTGTCCTGGAACTCACTCTGTAGACCAGGCTGGCCTCGAACTCAGAAATCCACCTGCCTCTGCCTCCCAAGTGCTGGGATTAAAGGCGTGCACCACCACCGCCGGCAGAAAGATTCTTAACATGTACATTTTCTCCATGTGGTAATTACTTCTGGTTGGTCTCAGTTCTGAGCACCAGTGACCTGACAGGAATCCATCCAATTAACAGCTTCTAATTATGAAAACTTACAAAAGTGCTTTAAGCAATTCTATGGAATATATTTGAAGTCTTAAATCCAACTTTTCACCAGCATCCTTCTATTAATGACTAGTGTTGGGGACTAGAAACGTGATTGCATCTGCTCTGTGGGGAAGGATCCCTGTCTGCCTGGCTTGACTGTTCCTCTGTGTTTGCAGGGAATGTTGCTTTCTTTGCATATTCTTCTCTCTTGTTTTCTGACATCACCTCATGGTGATTTCTTCTGATTTCACATGAATCTTTTGAGAACAGCCCTGTGGCTGTAGAGATAGAAAATGACAAATTTATTTACCACTGTCCTTCACATCCAGTGATGACATCACCACTGTCCAGACAATAAACTGTCCAGGTGGGATTCCTTCTGCTTCCTCTGCCCACCATAGAATTCCATTCACACTACTGGCTCTCTCTCCCAGACTCTACCTACACCTTATTCCCCCATCCCCCATTCCCTCCTATCCCCTTCCCCACCCACCTCCTTCCCTCCATCCACTCCTGATGAGTTTTATTTCCCCTTCTGAGTGAGATCCAAGCATCCTCCCTTGAACACTCTGGTTTATAGCTTAGTTAAACTGCAATTTATGGCTAATATTCACTTATAAGTGAGTACATACTATGCATGTGATTTAGGGTCTGGGTTACCTCACTCAGGATGATGTTTTCTAGTTCTATCTATTTGCTTGCAAATTTCATGATGTCCTTGTTTTTAACAGCCGCATAGTCTTCCATTCATCTGTTTTGGTATATCTGGGTTGTCTGCAGTTTCTGACTATTGTGAACTAATCTGCTATGAACACCGTTGAGCAAGTGTCCTTGTGGTGTGGTGGAAGATCTTTTGAGTATATGCCCAGGAATAGTATAGCTGGGTCTTGAGGTAGAAGTGTTCCCAATTATCTGAGAAAGTGCCAAACTGATTTCTATAGTAGTTGTACAAGTTAGCAATCCCACTAGCAGTGGAGGTTTGTTCTCCTTGATCCACATCCTTGCCAGCATGTGCTGTCACTTGAACTTTTGATCTTAGCCATTCTGATGAGTACAAGGTAGAGTCTTAGAGTCTTAGAGTATTTCCCTAATGATTAAAGATGTTGACCCTTTTAAACGTGTTGCCTAGTCATTAGAAATTCCTCTGTTGAGAATTCTCTGTTTAGTTCTATACCCCATTCTTTAACTGAGTTACTCTGTTAGTGTCTAACTTCCTCAATTCCTCACATATTTTGGATATCAGCCCACAGTGGGATGTTAGATTGGCGAATATTTTTTACCCATTCTGTAGGCTGCCATTTTATCCTATTGACAGTCTCTTTTGCCTTTCAAAAGCATTTCAATTTTATAGACTCCCATTTATGAATGGCTGATGTTAGTGCCTGAGCTATTGGTGTTCTGTTCTGGAGTTATCTCCTGTACAAATGTGTTCAAGGGCGGTTCACACTTTCTGTTCTATTAGTCTTAGTGTGTCTGGTTTTAGGTTGAGGTCTTCATCCACTGGGACTGGAGTTTGATCAGGGTGATAAATATGAATCTCTTTGCATTCTTCTACATGCCCATTTCCAGTTAGGTCAGCACCATTTGTGAAAATGCTTATTTTTTTCAGGTATATGGTTTGGGGTTCTTTGTCAAAAATCCAGTGTCTTTAGCAGTGTAAGTTTATTTCTCACTCTTCTTTTGAGTCCATTGATCAACATGTCTGGTTTTATACCAATACCATGTAGTTTTTATTACTATTGCTCTTCAAATCAGGGATGGTAATATATCTAGAAGTTCTTTTATTGTACAGGTTTACTTTAGGTATCCAGGGATTTTGGTTTTGTCATTTGAAGTTGAGAATGGTTCCTTCAAGGTCTATAAAGAATGGTGTTGGAATTTTGATGGGAAGTGCATTGAATCTGTAGATTGCTTTTGGTAAGATGGCCATTTTTTCCTATGTTAATGCTACTTAACCATTAGCATGGGAGATCTTTTCATCTTTTGATATCTTCTTCAAGTTCTTTCATTAGACGTGAAGTTCTTGTCATACAGGTCTTTCACTTGCATGGTTACAGTTATTATTTGTGGATATCATTAAGATGGTTGTTTCCCTGTTAATCATTCCTAATTTCGCATTTCTTCCTCAGCCCATTTTTTTTCTGTTTATGAAAGAGGCCTACTCATTTTTTTTTAATTATTATTATTGATTTAGAATCTAGCCATTTTGCTGAAGGTGATTGTCAGCTGTTGGAGTTCTCTGGTACAGTTTTTGTGGTCACTTATGAATACTTCAGTATTATCTACAAATAGCCATGCTTTGACTTTTTCTTTTCCAAATGTTATACCTTTGATCTCCTTTAGTTGTCCCATTGCTCTGGCTAGAACTTCAAGTACTATATTGAAGAGGTCTGGCGACAGTGAACAGCACTGTCTTGTCCCTGGTCTCTCCAATACTTTTAACATGAAGGGGTTTAGCTTTTTTTCAAAGGTTAGTTCCAGCATCTAAGGAGATGGTCATGTCATTTTTGATTTTCTCAGTTTATTTTTGTGTTGTATTAAATAGATGGACTTTTTTTTTATTGAACCATCCCTGCATTCTTGGGATAAAGACTACATGATCATGGTAGATGATATTTTTGATGTGTTCTTGGATCTGGTTTGTGAGTATTTTATTGAGTATTTGTGCGTCAATGTTCATAAGGAAAACTGGTTGAAATAAGTCTTTGTGTGGTTTAGGTATCAGGATGACCACTGCTGGGTTTGACCAGAGTTGCTGCAGGCTGGTAGGGAGTTGTGACAAGAGTTCCAAGATTTCTTTTTAAATCCATATATGTACATACACATACATACATGGATATATCTATATCTCTGTCTCTCTATATATCTGTCTATGTCTATATAAATATATAAATATAGATATAATCTTGAGATTCCATCTGGAAACAGAAATTTTTTTTTTAGCTGGAAAACTTCTTATTACAATTACAATCTCCCCATTCTTTTGAATCCATTTAGGTGGTTAATTTATTCCTCAACAGTATTTTTATTTATGTGTAAAACATACATAGGAATGAAAATGAAGTCACAAAGAAACCAAACCTCTGGGACCTGTTGAAGCCAATCCTGCAGGTGAAGAGTATAGCTCTAATGCATGAAAGTATGAGAAAGACCATGGAGAAATGATTGAGTGATACACTGAAGAAATTTGTGAAAAACAAGAACAAACATAATTCTAATCCTGCCAATGGTAAACAATTTAGTAAAGTATGAGAAGAGAAATAATTGAAACTAACTCACAGAAAAAGATTGAAATGATCAACAGATTCACATCAGGTTCATTAAGAAGATAAACAAGATTGAGGGACACCTGATCCAGCTAACCAACAGAAACAGGATCCAAATGATCAGAGTCAGAAATGTACAGGGAGATATTACAACAGACACCAAAATATTCAGACTATCATAAGGGGATATTTTAAAACCAGTCTGAATTAAGTGGTACATCTAAAAGACATCACTCACCTCTCGTTCTTGTAGAGAACGTAAAGATGGATTCATTTCTTGACCTGTTCTCCTGACCTGTATCTTGTGAATGGAGGACTGTGTTTGGGCATCACTTGCTCTGATATGTGAGTGTTCATTGTCACGATGTTCCTCATTTTCAGTGTTGTTTGTGTTCTCAGTGGCCCTTTGTAGTTTTGTAATTTTGACTTACAATTCCTTTCTATAGTCTCTTGGCTACGCTCATCCCTCTCTGCAGCCTACAATGTAGTTTCTTTATGTTTGGTTTGTAAATTATAATTTTTCAATGCTCTTTATTTTATGGATGGTTTTTCTTTTTCTTTTTTTTTGTCTCTTTTAATCACTGCAGATATTTGTGTGGCGTGCAGTATCTTAAGCTGGATGTCATTGTCTTTTAGGAGTTGGGATGCACTACTCCAGCCTCTTCTGGCTTTCAAAGTTCCATATAGGAATTGGCTGTTAGCCTAATAAATGTGTTCTTTCACTTGCAGATTTCCGTATGCCATGAGGATTCTATTTTCTGATCTTGTCCAATTAAGTGTTATGTGTGCTTTTTATATTATTATGAATGTGCCTTTCTTTAGGGAAGATTTCTTTTATGGCCTTCTTGAGATTATATCTGTGTAGTGGTAATTTAGTTAACCTGATCTGGATTTGAAAATGAAAGACAGAAAGACAGACAGACAGAAAGACAGACAGACAGACAGACACACACCAGTTAATTTTCATATACCTTTGCTGGCTCAATGGTTGGGCACTTCTAATCCTCCCTGTGCCTAGCACATATTTCCATCCAGGGATTCTGGTTTAACACCTTCTCATTCTATGTTTTATCTTTGCTGTCCTATTACCTTCTGGGCAGCTGCCACCATAAAGCTGCTTACTCCTTCCACATACATTTTGCATGGGTTTTCTTCTGTAGCTCCTAAATCTGATTCTGCTACCTCTGAGTCATGAGGACTCTCTCCTTTCTCTCTCTTTCCTATTTGTTCCAAGCCCAGGAATCCTCAAAGTCCAGCCTCTGTCTGTCCTGCCAAGCTATGTGCTGCTGTCATCTTTGTTTACCAATAAGAACCAACTGGGGTCCAAGTCCTTCAGTGTCTCATGTGCAGACACTGTGTAAGCTGTTTGGGGGACCAAAATTAGCATTAGAATACAAGGAGCATTAGGCCAAACCCACTTCATCTATGTCATTGCCTGGTCTTTTCACCCTGTCTAAGCGTTCCTGTATGTTTCCTTCCCACAGATTTTTTTCTTCATTTATTTCATATACTTAGCTTATGTTATCTAGATCATCTACTTTATTTGTAAATACTTAGATGCTACCTTCAACTGATTTATTCTAGTATAATTCTTTCTTTTACACTTTCTGTTAGGATTCTTGGCTACATTGTGGATCACTGCTGCTAGAGTCCTGTTCAGTGTTTCTCTTTATTGAATTCCAGTTTCAAATCCTGGATTGTGTTGTCATTTCCATCGTTCTGAAGTTTTTGGTTTCTGGAACATCACAGAAGCGTTTATTCTTGTTATGATCATTGTTTCAATGGCACTGAGATGCTTCTTCGTGCCTTTCTGAAATGTGTTATAGTCTTTAATGAAATTTATGATCTTCTTCTAAAGTCTGTGTCCTAATATTCATCTAAGTACTGTGTAATGGCAAATATTTCTCTCTTGTGTGATGGTGGGGGTAAATGCCAGCATGATCTTTTATATTGCTTATTTTTATATAGGATCTTGCCATGTGGTTTTTAGGAGAAAATGCAGGCATGACAGAGCAGTTACCTTACCTGCAGCAAACTTAAATGTTGTTTTGTGTTTCTGACTTCATAACAGCTTCCTTTATTCTTTCCAGTTATAAAAGAACTCTATGTTCTTTTAACCCAAATGCATTCTTTTTCCTTATAGCCCCCTTTTCCGTGCTTTTGGGGTCATCTGGTTGCATAGGATATGAACTTTTTTCATTTAAATTTTATCATTTGAATACATGGAAGCACCACACCAACCCCAAACAATAATGTCTGATATTTACACTTTTTTTTCATTTTATTTTTTTCAGGAAATGCTGTCATTCTGGATGTGGCCATATATTTCTCTGCAGAGGAGTGGGAATGCCTGGGTCCTGCTCAGTGGAAACTGTACAGGGACGTGATGCTGGAGAATTACAGCAACCTTGTGTTCCTGGGTGAGGATACCTTCCATGATGAATTTTTAATTAATTGTCAGCGTGAAAGTTGCTCCCTTTGTACAGTATCTCATGGGAATTTCTACATCCATCAGTGAACTCCATAGAGCTACTTTAAAGGAAAATTTCAATTATTCCTATAGCTTTGTACTATTTCTTCTTGGGTTCATACCACCCCCTAAATGTCTCCTTTGTCTTAAATATAAGTGGCACTGTAAAGAGAACAACACACACTTCAGTTGTAAAAGTTCTCCTTGTAACCAAGGGGTGTGAGGCTCAGGCCCTATACTTTCCAAGTTTCTCCTCTGCATTCTGATGTGGCCATCAGAAACACATAAGAACTGGCCCTCTACACTCCTTCATTGTATCTTCTCATTCCTGATACACACAGCCCTGGAGGGACATTTTATTTCCCACGTGACCACAGTCACAATGTTTTCCCATTTTTCCACAAACAGGTCTTGCTTCCTCTAGGCCATACCTGGTCACATTTCTGGAGCAAATACAAGACCTTTCAGATATGAAGAATCAAGCGGACATCACTATGTTCACAGGTGTGTCAGAAGCAGGGTGTCAGAGAACAGAGTGGGAAACGCTAAGATCTAACATAAATCCATTGACACAGTATTCTAGTATAAATCATCTTTTTAAAAGTTAAACATTTTTTACTTATATTTATTAATACTTTATTTATTATTTACTTATTATTTATTTTTACTGCTCCCTTCCTGGTCACCCCTTCCCACAATTCTTCATTTGTCTGCCATCCTCTTCTGCTCTAAGCGGCTGGGCACCTTCCTCTCTGTCCCCCCCCCCCCCCCCCCGACCCTGGCACTTAAACACTCTTTAATCCTAGGTGCTTTCTCTCCCACTGAGTCCGGTCATGGCAGCCCAGCTAGTAGAATATCATTCACATACAGGCAACAGCTGTTGGGATAGCCCCCTTTCCAATTGTTCAGGACCCACATGATGACCAAGCCGCACATCGGCTGCATATGAGCAGGGAGGCCTAGATCCAGCCCATGTATGTGCTTTGTTGGTTCAGACTCACAGCCCTAAGGATCCAGGTTAGTTGACCCTGTTGTTCATCCTGTGGAGTTCCTATCCCCTTTGAGTCCCACAATCTTTCCTCCTCATCTTCCTTGGGAGTCCCCATGCTCCATCCAATGTTTGGCTCTGAGTGTCTGTATCTGTCTGGGTCAGCTGCTGGTGTAGGCTCTCAGAAGACCACATGCTCATTCGCTTTTAAAAATCTACTTTTCTGTGTTTTTCTGTCAAAGGTGGACATAATCTAACATTTATTATACTTTGAGTCCCATTAGCTTGGCTTTCTTCTACCATGAGATTAGCCTGTGTTTCCATCACCACCAAAGCTCTGTCATTTCTACGTACTTTTTAAATTGGGTATATATTTTTTCATAGGATATATGTACATACATGTTTAAAAATGATGAGTTATCTCGGCCAAGTTCCAAATGAATGAGACAGAGACTATAAGATTTATTTGATATGCTTTACAACACAATTACTGGGACATTAATAATTGAGTCTAGTCCTCTAAGGTAATCTGGCTAGCTCCCAGAAAAAGTCCCCATGATATTTGCATTTTAGTACTGGTCTGGTTCTCTGAGCTTCAGGGGACTTCACATGATGTCTGTCTAGAACCCTTCCTTATAGTGAACACCCCCTCTCTGTTCTCCCCTGGGGTAGCAGAAGTCCAGCATATTCTCTCTTCTGCCCACAGCCACTGTCTGATCATCTTATATTGACAAGTTAGAGCATAAATGGGGAACAGTGTTTACACAAACTTGAGATGGGAGACTCTAAGAATCAGCACTACAATGCCATTTCTGGAAGGCACACACATATGCGGGCAGAAAAATCAAGCATTTGACTAATACATGGTCAGTCTTCACAAAATACACAAAACTACTATGCCTAAAGATGTGTATAAAACCTTTTTTCTTGAATCTTTATTTAATGTTATTAAAGAAAATCTTCTTCAGTCTCCTTTAAAACTTGTAAAACAAAACTCTATACTTAGAATATGGATATAATATTATATACATACATAATACATAAATATGATTTTTTTTAGGTATTTTCCAAATTAGACTAATTTATAGTTTGTTTTTAAGTACTCATGAAACTTTGTTATCTCTTTAAGGAGCTGATTTGCATTTCCATAATGCTATTATGGGTTTTCTTAGTGGATTTGATTCTTTCATACTTGTTTGATTTTTGTTTAATATTCTATTCTTTCTGTGTTAATGTTGCCATCGTCTTCTTTCTTCAAGGAAGTCTACATGATTTTCACTTATTCTGTGTTTTAAGTTTTACTTCACTGAATATAGGTACAGAAAATTCAATGTAGCTTCTTATTAATACAGACAAATGCAAGTATGACTAAATGTTGGTTTGTTTTTTTTTTAATCACTATAAATATATAGATTTTTGCTCAGTTTTCATTCATTTCTCAACTGTTACTCACCAGGGGGAAACTGCTATACGTGCAAAGAATGTGGCAACGTCTTTGAGGGGAAAGAAGTATTTCAAAATCATCTGATACTTCATTTAGATGTGAAGCCCTACAAATGTGAAGAGTGTGGCAAGTCCTTCCGTTATCCATCATTACTTTCTGACCACAAAAGAATTCATACAGGAGAAAAACCTTACAAGTGTGACATCTGTAGCAAGGCCTTCCATAGTCCAGCAAGACTTTTTCAACATAAGAAAATTCACATAAAAGAAAAGCTCTACAAGTGTGAAGTATGTGGCAAGGCCTTCAGTTATTCATCGAGACTTTATGTCCACATGCGCATTCATACAGGAGAGAAGCCATACAAGTGTGAAATATGTGGGAAGGCCTTCCACTCTCCACCATCACTTTGTCAACACATGAGAATTCATACAGGAGAGAAACCCTACAATTGTGATGTATGTGGCAAGTCCTTCCAATTTCCATCATTACTTTCAAAACACAAGATAAGTCATACAGACCAAAAACCCTACAAGTGTAAAATATGTGGACAGTTCTTTCACTGTGAATCATCACTTCGTCACCACAAGATAAAGCATACAGGAGTGAAGCCCTACAAGTGTGAAGTATGTGGCAAGGGCTTTCATTATCCATCCATACTTTCTAAACACAAGAAAATTCATACAGAAGAGAATCCCTATGAGTGTAAAGTATGTGGAAAAGCCTTCTGCTCTTCATCATCACTTCGTGAACACCAGAAAATTCATAGAGAAGAGAAACCCTACAGGTGTGAAGTATGTGGCAAGGCCTTCCGTTATCCATCAATACTTTCTGACCATAAGAAAATTCATACAAGAGAAAAACCATACAAGTGTGAAGTATGTGGAAAGGTCTTCTGGTCTTCATCATCACTTCGTCAACACCAGAAAACTCATAGAGGACAGAAAGCCTACAAGTGTGAAGTATGTGGCCAGGCCTTCAAATATCCATCAAGACTTTCCTACCATAAGAAAATTCATACAAGAGAAAAACCATAAAAGTTTGAAGTATGTGGCAAGGCCTTCCATTATCCATCATTACTTTCTAAGCACAAGATAATTCATACAGAAGAGAATCACTATAAGTGTGAAGTATGTGACAAGGTCTTCAATTATCCACCAAGACTTTACAAACATAACAGAATTCATACACAAGAGAAACCCTATAAATATGAAGTATGCGGCCTGATCTTCCATTGTCCTTAATTACTTTCTGAAAAAAAGAGAATCCATACAGGTGGAAACCCTAAACTTGTGATGTATCAGTCCAGTCCTTTAGAACTTTCCAGATTCTTTCCCTCATTTGATAACTCATTCTGGAGAGAAGTCATACAAAAGTGAGGATGGGGAAAACCCTCCTTTACAAAGTCATACCTATATCTACACAAATTAACTCACAATGTAGAGACTACTTACAAATGAAAAGAATATGTCAAAGTGCTCAACAAATTTAGTGATCACCAAAGAATTTATTCTGGAAAGAAACCATAGAAATGTAAAAAATGTGGCAAATACTTTGAAGTTTCATTGCATGGTCTGAACAGAGAATATTCCTATTGGAGATAAACACTACACATGTGAATAACGTGGCAAACACTATTACTACCAGTCTAGTGGTCTCAACCAACATTAAAGACTTCATCTATGAGTGAAAGCACACAAGTGTGAAGAATGTACTAAAGTCTTTTGCACTTACTGAAAATTTCAGAAAAACCTCATATTCATAGTAGACTGAAATGTCACAAGTGTGAAACATATTGCAAACGCCTTAATAAAGCTTTCTTATGTTTCTTAGCACAAGGTAGTTCAAACTGGAGAGAAATAGTTCAAATGTTAAAATGTTCATAAAATCTTTGTTGTTGTTTATTTTGGTTTGTTTTGGTTTGGTTTTTGTTTTTCGAGACAAGGTTTCTCTGTGTAGTTCTGGCTGTCCTGAAACTCACTCTGTAGACCAGGCTGGCCTCGAACTCAGAATACCACCTGCCTCTGCCTCCCAAGTGCTGGGATTAAAGGCGTGCGCCACCACTGCCTGGCTCATAAAATCTTAACACTTCTTCATACCCTAAAATCATCAACAACTTCATGCTGAATAGAAGCCCTATAAGTTTGGGGAATGTGGTAAAGGCTTTGAAATCATTCATGCAATCATGACAAAAGTGGAGCTGTCAGACAGCTGGATTTTGGGGATGATCCTTCCTTGGTGTCGTTTGTTTTTTTAGAATTGAAACCCTTCTTCTATATCTGTATGTAGAAAAGAAGTCACTTGTTTGTTTGAATTGTAGGAGCTCACAGTTAAGAGATTGCCGTGAGTCTCACATGCCAAATGGACTGTGGTCTTTCATAATGTTGTAATTATTAAATACTTTGTGGACCTTTCAAGTTGTAGTGTATTTACTTATGAAGTGAGGGTAAGGTTGGGGAAAGGGAAGGAATGTTATGATTAAAAGCTTTTAGGATAGAGATAGCATGATGACTTTGGGAACAAACTGAATTGCCAACAAGACCCTCACCCATGTTAGTATTCCCAGTTCCCACAAGAGAGAATGAAGTAATTACCTCTGAAGGTTGTCCTCTCACCTCCATGCGTGGGCCCCACAGAAACATAAATTTGTGTGCCCACAGATAAATATAAATTACCCCTTTGAAATGACTTTGTATTTTATGTGGAGAAGAATTGTATGTCAATTGTTAGGACCATGAGTTCTCAAATCATTTGAGTTGCAAGCCTCTGGTTATTTGGAGGATTTATCTTGATTACTTTAATTGATTTCAGAAGGCCTGTTGATTGTGATTGCAAGCATCTGTTTGAGTTGCTGCAGTATATGATAATACCCTGAGTACAACTACTCATCCATCCCCTTTCTGCTGTGGAAGGAACCTGACCCGCTGCTTTAAGTGTCTCTTGATTTAACTTTCTCACCACGCATTGTGGGTGGAATAAGAACTGCCCTAAAGGCTCATAGATTTGAATGCTTAGTCATCAGGTAGTAGCACTGCTGGAAAAGGATTGAGAAGTATGGCCACACTTTTTTGTGTCCTGCTTGTCCACAGCTTGCACAACATATGGTCAGAAGTTGAGGCAAGGGCAGTTTCTTCTCCAGTGGCAGCTTGTCACATTTGCATCAAACTCCATAAGGAGGTTCTTCAATGCTCATCATCTTCTTCAAAGGACTCTGTGGGTTTGCCAAAGCTGGCATTTCTGATTGTCAAAAATTCATAAAACATCCTTCAATGCCATATTCTACAGATTTCTGAAGTTTATGAAGACCATCTAACATTCTCAGAATATTCGAATAGGCATATGTTGCTTGTCTCTAACTATTTACTATCTCATTAACTTAGAAAATGTCTATGATTTAACTAAACTAGAATGTGTTGAGGTTTTGTATTTTATTATCTATTGTAATGCTAAGTGCAGGCCCCCAAGACCTGGAGTGTGCACCTAGGCCCTGGGATCCTGCCCATGTTATTTCTGATGGGTCAATAAAGAGCCAACAGGCCAATAGCTAGTCAGAAGGGACACAGGTACATTTAGGTTTCCTGGGCTTGGATCAGAGGAGAACCAGGAGAAAAATGTGCAGCTGGGAAAAGAAGCAGCTGCTGTGGGTTAGGTGAGCCATTGAAAAAAATAAAATAAAAAGTGACTCTGTGAGCTGGCCAATTGAAGTTTAGAACAGCCCAGATGAAGTATATCTAATATTAAATAATTCAAGGTTATCAATAGGAAATTGGATTCTGATAGCATCAATGCTAGGTGTCCACCCATCCTTTGTACTCTGTGAGGCTTATTGTAAATATAAAAGTTGTGTTTGTTTTTATTCAGGAACTAAACGGTAAAGGCAAGTTTGAATCCCTGGACCAGGATTAAAATATTTCTACAACATATGGCATCTCAACATCTGGCAAAAACTCACTTTAAAAAATTTGATTTGAGATTACCAAATGGCAAACATGCCATCCATTTAAGATTAGGAGACAGGAAGAACTGGTTTCTTAGCTGTATATATTTTCTCAAAGACACATGGTGTTTGGGACTAGGAGAAAATTCATGCTAATTGAGCAAAATCCTGGGGTTCATATCATAAGCTAAGACACAGCTGCTCCCTCCAAGTGGATCCAGACAATACACTGGGTAGTGTGCTCTGTGCTGATGCTAGGAGCCCTGCTGTGCAATGAAGCCAGGTGCTCAGAGGGCAGAAAGCATTGCTGCATGCCTCCCACAATCAAATAAAATAGAAAATCAATGAAAATGTAAGTTGTCAATGCTATCTTAAGCTACTGGGTTCTTTCAATGTGTGCTCCACGATAATATTAGGACTGCTTAGGCTAGCACTTGACATATATATTGGCCTGAAGAATAAGTTATACAGTATATAGATGGGAATTTAATTGAAGTTAAATATAGAAAAGAATATTAGTTCAATGAATATAAAGAGAAAAAGGATACATTATATATATAAACTGCCTGAGTGGTTGTTTTTTGAGAGGAGTGGAGTGCTAATCTGTGTTTTCCATTGCTACAACAACTCATACCCCAATAAGTTTATGTATGTTGGCCACATATTGCCTTTATTGATATATGTATCCTTCTGGCCCTACACACCTGACCCCATGTGCAAGTTGTTTCACCACAGATAAAGTCACTAGAAGCTGAATATGAACCCTCTGAAGAGGCCATCTGGATGCCAAGATGTTGGTAAATTATTGTCACTTCTGCTCCCATGTCTACTACATCTTCAATTTCTATGTCATTGGTTTGTGGTTTTGGCTTTGATCTCTGATAATATAGCAGTTTAACATAACACTTGATTTTTGTGTTTTATCCTGAATTTTTTGTTTTAACTATTGAAGCTGTTTTGCCCTTGATTACATCCAGAGCAGTGGCATTCTTTAACAACAGGCATTAACTCTTTTAAATGATCTGTGGCTGAATTACTCTGATGGCGACGGGGAATGGTTGAATCAAAGGTGATTATATATTTGTTGTAGTGATTATTTAAAAAGCCCTCTGGCTCATGCCAAATCTCTAAGCTGCAGTGGCTCTGAGTAGCCCAGCCGCCATGTTTTTCAGCCAGAAGCCACATGTGTGCTGAACCAGCCGCCAGAAACACAAGCCCTGCCACCCACTAGATGCCAGCATGAGAGATGGCTCTGCCAATCTTCCACACTATCTCACAAGGCAGGGCATTGCCAATTAAGCATTCCTTCCCAGACCACCTCTTTGCAAAAGGTATTTAACCTCAGGCCTGCCCTGAGAATACAGGCTATAGCTTCACCCATTTCCCCAATGACAATAAAGATTTTAAGATCATGGGCTATCTCTTGTCTTTGGGGCCCACCATGGGGAACCATGAAGAAGGTCTTCAACTACCAAGCCTATAATCTCCTGCTGAGACCCTCTCTACGTTCCAGCCATGGAGGCCACCAACTCAATCAAACTAGCTGAGCCGGTCATGACCAAGGCAAGTAATCGCTGTGACCAAGAGCCCTCTTCCCGTAGGGGCACCACCACAGCTCATCCTCTCCCAACTCACCACTTTGGCTGCCAGTCAATTCAGCCCATATGCCCCCCCATCTTGGTCTTTCTGTGGCCTCTCGGAGGTACCTACGAGCCCTAGGGCTTGAGACCAGTCAGTCCCTGGCTGCCTCCTGGCCCGAGGATCCCCAACTTAAGAGCTCTGGCCCCCATGGGGGTCTCAGACGGTTCTCTCCACCCCCAGATCAGAGTCACAAGGCTTCCCACAGCCCAAAATCTGCCTGGCCCCAGTCCCTTGGAGCGGCAGACACACAGGACACATGCCCACATGTGCACCGCAGCCCAACAGTAACCAAAGAAATAAAATTTGTCAGATGGATGTCTTTCATTTTGCAGAGTTTGGAAAATTAAAATATATGCATCCATCTTAAAAGAGAACAGTCCATTCCCAAGAGACTGGGTGGGTTGTTCCTTGGGTGATGAAGGTTTGTCATCCTTTAAGGGGACGTTGGTCAATAGTTGTTAACGGTGTTGGTCTGGGAGGAAACAAGCAAAAATAGTAAGATTCAGGAATTTCTTTCTTTCCCTCTCTCTTTCTTCCATCCTTCTTTCTCTTCTCTCTTGTCCCAGGGACAAAGTGGTGGAGAGGAGATGAAAAGAAATAGGAGGGGATATATAATTATAGGATGAAAGAATAGATTTTGAATCTGTTTAAACTAAACATCATCAACAGGCCAAATAACATACATTGGTATAGAACTGATTGATATAGTGATACAAGTTTAAGATGCTTTAGATTACCATATACTATATTATGTTTTCACCATATTTTAGGTATCCCACACAGACAATTACAATCCTTAAAATCCTTAAGTCCTTTACTGTTTTAAACTCTTTAGGATAATTGTAATATACAAGTTGGTGGTCATTTAATCAAAGCTGTAGTCTTGTTAGCTAGTTCATTAGCTAGTTCCTTAATTACAAAAATAAGCTTTGTTTGCCCTCTGTAGCTGTTTTCAAATTTAAACACATAAATAGCTAGAAAAAAAAAGCAACATCTACATACATATATATCCCTTAGATATATAGGTGTTTTTCAAACACTTCAGAGATCTGCAGAATATGGCATTTAAGATGTTTTAATAATAAAAGACTTTTCGTAATAGTGAGACACAAAATATTTTATATTATTTTTGGTTATTGTGAAGGGTGTTGTTCCCCTGATCAGTCCATTTGTAGTTACTACCCTTCTGCTAATAATAATACTTGCCTTCTGCATTTCTTCTATGGATCCCCTTATTCCATTCAGTGTTCTAATTACTCTAGCTATGACTTCAAATACTTATTAAATAGATATGGAGGGTGTGGAGAATCTTGCCTCATTCCTGATTTTACTGAAATTTCATTGAGTTTCTCTTCATTTAATTTGCTGTTGGCTATAAGCTCGATGTAAATTGTCTTTCTTCATTGAATCTTTGTGTATTTTGAATATCAGTGTTACCATGGCCTCATAAAATAAATTTTGAAAAATTTCCTTCCTTTCTATTTCTGTGGAATAATTAAGGATTATTGGCTTTAGCTGTACATTGAAAACTATTTTCATTCAGGGAGAGTTGTTTCGATTCCCTGTGATTTTAGGACCTCTGTTGTTTCTGTTAGGCTTGAAATTCTGGTCTAATCCATGGTGGTCTGAAAGGATTCAGTGGGTTATTTTAATTCTCTTATGTCTGATAAGAATTGCTTTATGGCCAAATATGTAGCCAGTTTTGGAGAAATTTCCTATGAACTATAAAAAAAGATATATTCCTTTGTTTTTTGGTGAAATGTTCTTCAGATATCTGTCATGCCTATTTGATGAAATGTTTCTTACTGATGGTATTTGTTTGTTTGTTTAGCTTTTGGTTGGATAATCTGTCAATTGGTTAGAGTGGGGTATTGAACCTTCCAACAATTAATATGTAAAGGCCAATGTGGGATTAAGCTTAGAAGGGTTTCTCTTATAGTCATGAGTCTTTGCATTTTTTTTATATAGGTGTTAACAACTGAAAAATCATCTTTGTGAATTTTTCCTTTGATGAGTTTGAAGTGTTCCTCCCTGTTTGGTTTGTTTTTTGAATAATTTGGGTTTGAATTCTATTTTGTTACATGATAAAATAGCTATACCAACTCCCGTCTGAGGTCTATTCACCTGGAAAATTTTTTAAAAAAACCTTTACTCTGAAGTGACAGCTATCTTGATGTTGAGATGTGTTTCCTATAGGTAGCAGGATTTTTTTTTTTTTTTTTTTTTTTGCGTCCATCCATTCAGTTAGTCTGTCTTTTTTTTTTTTAAAATCTTAGTCTATGCCTATTTATTGAAAAATTGATTTTAGCCAGGCAGCTGTGGTGCACGCCTTTAATCCCAGCACTTGGGAGGCAGAGGCAGGCAGATTTCTGAGTTCGAGGCCATCCTGGTCTACAGGGTGAGTTCCAGGACAGCCAAGGCTATACAGAGAAACCCTGTCTCGAAAAACCAAAAGAGAGAGAGAGAGAGAGATTCTAATCTTTAGTGATTTGATTATTATGTTACGGGGAGGCAGTGGCAGTTTCAACATGCTTGGTCCATGGGAAGTAGCACTGATAGGAAGTGTGGCCTCATTTGAGGTGTAGTCTTGCTACAGGAGAATGTCACTGTGAGGTGGGACTTTGATGTCTCAAACTTAGAGTCAAATCTGGCCAGTGTGATCCAGAGCCTCTTCCTTGCTGCCTCCAGAAGACAGCCACCATCTGCTGCCTGCAAATAAAGAAGAAGAAACTCTTGGCTCTCCTAGTGCGATGTCTGCCTAAACCCTCTCATGCTTCCTACCATGATGATAATGGACTAACAATCTGAAAATATAAGCCAGCCCCAATTAAATTCTTTCTAACAGTTGCCTTAATCATGTTGTCCCTACAGAAAAATGACACCCTAACTAAGACATAACTTAATGTTCTGACCAGCAGGGCATTAAACAGGGATCCAGGGAAATCACCTGAAAGAGAGCAGGGGGTAGCAGGCAAAGACGCAAGGAATGACGACCTGTCTATAGTCTGATCAGATCGTAATCGTTACTCTTTCACACAGGCTTATATACACAAAAAAGGCAGGATGTGGGGATGGGGATGATATAGGAATGTGGTTATTCAGGGGGAGTACAGATATCTTCCAGAACAGAGTATCAGGGGGATGAAGGTTCAGGGACAGGTCACTATGACTCTAACTATGATTCACTTGTCCTTATCTAAGTTGGTACTATCCACCAAGGTTACCTATCTGCAAGGTCTTTGGCTACTCAGGCTTGGCAGGGAGGAGCTGAGAGTTCTACATCTTCATCTGAAGACTGCTAGCAGACTTCTGTTCCCAGGCAGCTAGGACAAGGTATAAAGCCCACATCCACAAGGCCACACCTATTCCAACAAGGCCACACCTCCCAACATTGCCACTCCTTGGGCCAACCATATACAAACCATCACATTCCACTCCCTGGCCCCCAAAGACTTGTTCAACCACGTGAGTCTCTGGGTCCATATATAGCTATAGCATAATTTACTGAATACATTTAGTCCAATTTCTAAAATCCCCATAGTCTATACCAGTATCAACAATGTCAAAAGTTCAAAGTTCAAAGTCTCTTCTGATATCCATCCAACCATCTAACTGTAATCCCCGAATCAAGATAAGAAACCAGCTGGGCAAACTCCAAACTCTGCATCTCCATGTTTGATATCAAGCAGTTTTCAGATCTCCAACTCCTTTTTCATCTTTGTTGAGTGCAACAGACTTGATTTCCTGGGCTGGTTCCAATCCCTGTTAGCATCATTCCTCAGGAGATATTCTATGAGGCTGGCATCTTGACAATCTTCTGGTTTCCAAGGCAACTTCAATGTTACAGCTTCTTGTTTCAATATCTGAGATCCACACATAACCTTCTGGGTTCCTCCAATGGGTTAACAATGTAAGACTTTTGGGTCTAAATGCAGGATTTTCGGGTCTCAATTTGAATTTAAGATTAAAAGACACATCCTGGGAGGGGCACATTCCTTAGAGGATACTTGCTGGATTAACATTCAGAGGAGGAAGGGAGAGGCTGATTAACATTCCTCCCACCTCCAGGTGAGGAAGGGCCAGAGCACATAGACAGGAAAGGGAGGTCCTGGCCACTTCATTCCCCAAAGACCAATCAGTTTAAAAGTCACACTGTTCTGCCAATCATATTGTGCCTAGTCACTGTTTCTCTGTTCTACCCCTAGACCCTATAAAAGCTATTCTTAGCTCAAACTCGGGGTTCTCTCTTCTTGCTTGCATGTGAGGGAACCCCAGTATACTGGAATCATTAAACCTCATGCTGGTTGGATCATCAAGATCGGAGTCTCGTGAGTCGTTGGGTGGTTGTAATCTCTTGAGTGGGAGTCTCCCCTATCTGGGGGCCTTTCAACATCACTTCTCCAATTCTGCCTTCTGCTTCTGTAGCATCCTAAGCTCAGGGTGGTCCACTCCACTGTTGTTCAGTGTTCTTGTTCATCATCTCATGGTATTTACATCTCAAATACACTGGGGTCTTCCACTGCAACTAGGCTTCACAAATACACTCTCATAGGATCTCTTCATGGTGTCAAGCCTCAACTCCTTTTCCTGTCCCCTTCATTCCTGGTACATCAACTACAACTGAGGCTGCCCCTTCACCAATGGCCTTCCTGGTCTCTCACAGTGTCAAGCCTCAGCTGTTCTTCATAACCCCTTAATGGCTTCAAAACCAGTACCACCTAGGTGACTCTTACATATTACCAATTACAACTGCAGCACAACATACAACCTTGGCTATCTCTGAAACACAGCTTCTTTGTGCTCTCAGAAAATACTTCCCAGAAGATTTCACCTCAGTAATGTTGGTCTCTTCCTAATCACCACTAATTTCTTAGCTCCAGCTAACCAGCATCAACTGTCCCAGTAGTACCTTCTGTTTTTCACTCTACAGCCAGAGCCACATGACTGAAGCTGCCATGTTCTACTGCTTGCTGACACTGGAACATGGCTGCCCTTATGTTATTACCAGCTTTCTATTTTCCAACTCCCTCACTGCCTAAGCTTGGCTTTCCTGGGACTTGCTCTGTAGATTGACCTTGAACTCAGAGATCTCCATGGCTCTGTCTCCTGTAATGCTGGAACTAAAGGTGTGTACTACCATGCCTGGATTTAAGCTTTTCTTCACCTACAATCTGCTTTGTCTTAGGATGGCCATGGACTCAGAGATCTTTTTTACTTTGTCTTCAGGGATTAAAAGTATGTTCCACCATGCCTGGATCTAAACTTAGCTGGATGAGATCTTGCCCCAAAATCTATTAATCTCTTATCTCTGAGAACATAGGATTCAGCTCCATTTCACTTCCTGGTGCTGTTAGGACCCCCGAGGGGAGACCCTCACTCAAGTCCGGATCACGCGCACCCACAGACTCACGAGAGACCGGCTGGCTGCAATTAGCAAAGGCAGTTTATTGTCGTGGGCCCACGGGTCGAATCGTACCTCACACAGGAGGCAGAGAATTCGACCCAGACCCAAAGGGGCTCAAGGCTTTTATAGGGAAAAGCTGGGGAGGGGGCGAAGGTTCAGTGTGGTTACATATTGATTGGGCAGTTTAAACATTTGCGTAAGCAGTTATGGGCAGGATGTGGGCAGGATGTGGGTGGTAGGATGTATAGTTATTTTTTAACCATGGAACCTTGGACCTTGACCTTCCTACGTGGAAGGGAGACAGCAAAACACCAGATGGCCCATTACTCATTTGGGCATGTTTAGACTTGTTTTGGACGTGTCCTTACACGTCCTGTTTTTCTGTTCTCATTTCTGGTCACTCTGCCCTCAGGAGAGCTAAATGTTATTATTATGGCTATTCTTAGGTGGTCTTTGCTGACCATGGTATATCTCTTGCCTGTCAAGCTGTTTTTCAGAGTTTTGTTCCCACAGTGCCTCTTTAAGACTTGAACCACATATTTTATATTTTTCTTTTCCAAGCTTACTAAGCTTGTGTAAAATGTTCTTCATGAGACTTAACCAGAGAACAAATCTCTGCTGTGCTTTTTTGAGACTTCCTTTGTCAATGCAATCAATATAAATCTCTTTACCTTAGACTCTGGTAGCCTTGTCAGACAACTGCAAAAAGCAGCCACTTTCTTCACCAAAATGCTACAAAAACAGCCTCTAGGCCACATACCGAAATTCTCCTCTGAAACCTCTTGGGGCAGGTGTACACAGTTCAAATCAATCTCAGCAACAAAGCCTTTCATATTCCTATTAGGATAGCCCCTTAAGCCCCATTGAAATCATTCTACTGTTCCCAAATCCAAAGTTCCCAAATCCATATTCTTCCAGACAAAAGCATAGTCAGGCCTATTACAGCAATGGCCCAGTCCCTGGTACCAACTTCTTAGTTAGGGTTTTACTGCTGTGAACAGACACCATGACCAAGGCAAGTCTGATAAAGTACAGCATTTAATTGGGGCTAGCTTATTTGAAGTTAAGAGATTCACTTCAGTATCATCAAAGAGGGAACATGGCAGCATCCAGGCAGGCATGGAACAGGAGGAGCTGAGAGTTCTACATCTTCATCTGAAGGCTGCTAGCAGACTACTGCTCCCAGACAGCTAGGAATGGGGTTCTGTAACTTTGACTCAAGCATGAACTGCACAAGAATAAACCTTCCAAAGAAGAGATGGGAAGTCTCAATACTCCATGTTTCCAGTGTAACTTCTGTAACACAGAGACCTCATTTGACAGTACTAAGAACATATTTCTGATATCTTTGTATTCAAGAAGGAACCATCTCGGTGTTCTGCTTAGGAGAAATGTGGGAAGTTCAAGGCAGATAGCAATGATTTCAAATATTGTCCAGTACGAACGATGACGGGATCAGCAGAGAGTCAGGAAATTTAATAAGGAACATCAAACCTAACACAGAGAGAAATCCTATAGCGCACAATTGATCAAGACTCAGGACACACACCATTGTGATCCCAGGAGCTCTGCCCTCCTCTTGGGAGTCACAGAGGAGGAAAGAGTGAGCCCAGAGAACACCTGTGGTTGCTGGCTTTGAATTCTAAGCCTTGTGTCTTGACCACCTGAGATGACAGGCATGGTCACCAAGGATGGTTTCAGAGCTTCTTAAAGAGATGATGCTCAGTCCTACATTAACTTTTGCTTCCACATTTTTAAGTAAAGCAAATCATGAATTTTCCATGTGTTAGTAAGATACTTTAAATTCCTTTAAAATCACAGCGTTCTACCACAAATAACTAGGAAACCTG
Organism: Mastomys natalensis; assembly: GCA_021653895.1. NCBI lineage: Eukaryota > Metazoa > Chordata > Mammalia > Rodentia > Muridae > Mastomys > Mastomys natalensis. Next base: position 181,409 of record JAJTUV010002247.1, on the reverse strand, counting down.
GTAAATATCACTGTGAAAGGCTCGACTCATGGGCTAACATCGCTTGCTGCGAACACGGGCCTTTAAAGAAGTCCAAATGCCAGCGGCTGCCCATCCTCAGAAGCTTGTTTCTTCCCAACTTAACCTACTCAAGTTGGACAGAAATCCAGGCAGTGGACAAACCAGTTCTGTGGGTTCCTGGAAGTTCTTCGCTCTGACTTGTGGGAAATGTAGTCCCGACTACGATGACATCACCAAATGGCTGGCTGTGGGTATCAAACTTCCGCATATGATTTTCAAACATAGCTTCTCCCCCAAAGTTAGGCGACTGTCCTGTTCAGTTTGGATCTCTGCGTTTGGATCTCTGACATGGAGGTTGGTGCAGGGAACAGCGCCATCTTGGAGATCTGAGGGACTGTGCAGGGTCGCGGGTCGGGCGCGGAAGGAGCTTACTTGAGCTTGTTGTGAGACAGGGGAAGCTGCTGACCTGGAGATGCTGTCCTGACCTAGGCTGGGCCACTGCCCCTGGGCACAAGTTTGAAGGGAAGAAGGTTGGAAACAACAGGATGTCCAGGACAGGCTGGGTCTACTGCCTGCCTGTGCCTGAGATGCTGAAGAGAGCTCACTCATCTTTACCGGGGAAATGTGCTCTGCTGAGCTGACCTGTGCTTACAATGGATGCAGTCAGTTTCTCAGGACATGCAGAACACGTAGACATCTAGTGCCTACTAAACTTTATGTCCTGTCTACTACTCCAGTTTGAGCTCCTAAAGTTTCGAGTGTCCAGGGACAGTGTCCTATGAGGGCAACTGTTATGTGAGGTGTCAGTTCCTTTTCCTTTGGAATGAATTGTTAGATTTATGGATGCCTCGGTTTGCATAAGAATTCTGATGTACAATCCTGTCACCTGAATCATCACAATACATGGCGATGTAGACACAGAATAAACTTGTAATTGGTATGAACTGGTGTTTGCACAATCCAAATTATTATGGAATTTGCCCTTCTGCTTAAAAATCACTAGACCATAATACCTCAGCAATTCTTAGTGTGTGTTCTGTCCAAAATTTGGACTTCTTTTGAGATAAGAGAGATGACTTGGTGCGAGTAGAGAAATGGAACACGTGATCTCTGGGAGGGGCTGGAATGTCTCAGAAAGGGAAGAGAGATAGCTGTCCTCTGGTCACAGGATTGTTTCCAGTCTGTTCACATCAGCAATGTCTAAATTCCCTTAAATGTACTCTGTCCCTGTGTCTGGCATCCAACTTTACTGTTGTCTCTGAATATTTCTAGAAAGATTTCCCCATGTTTTCGTGAGGATGTAAGAAAAGTTCAATAACCTCTGGCACACTTGGGGTTTTATGATTTTCACAAAGGTTCCTGTCCATGCAAAATGCACACACAGTTTTCCTCTTATAGGGTTAAGAGATAATTTAGTCTGGAAATATCTGAGAATAGAGATTTAGTTTAATCCAAAGCCTGGGCTTCAACACAAGGAAGTTTCATGGTTTTACAGAATAAAGAATGCCTTTAAACAAGGAAAATATAAAGTACATTGGTGTGTGTCTCATAAAGGCAAGTACTATGAGACATGGGAGATATTCTATTCACCTAAAACACCATCTGATGAGATTTTAGTTTTTGGACTGGTAGAATCTCATGTTCTGTCAAGTCTGTGGATTTGAGTTTTAAAACTGTCACAAGCTGTGTGGTTTAATACAGTGTGAGGTACAGACTGTCCCTGAATAGAAAACCAGCCCAAGGTTAGTCAGCTGCCCCTGAATCTGCAAAATTCCAGGCTCTGCCCCTCAATGAACTTCCACATGGGCCATCAGTCTCTGCACACACAGACTCCTGCCAAGAGTTTTCATTCTCAGTCAGACACACAGTTGTGGTTTTTCCATTTTCAGGATTTCTCCTCCACAGCCCCTCCCCCATCTGAGGTGATCTTGCTTACATTGTCTCTCTTCAGTCAAACCAAGCATCAGTGATCCAGAGCCTGGCTTATGTCGTTCAAGTCTACTCTCAGGGAGTATGGGCTTCAGACCGCCTTGTTCTGTTTGCTAGGATTCTAATGAGTTTCTAACCATAACTAGGATGATAGACATTTCCTTGTTAACTTTGCTAATCTCTAGTAAAAATATGACCGTATGCCTTATACTTCAAAACATGTTCCTTAGAGTGCGGAGAGGGCACAGCAGCATGCTTATATATAATTTATGAGCACCTTATATTCGTACATATATATATATATATATATATATATATATATATATATATATATATTTACTTAAACAGCCCTATGACAGAAGAGTGAACTTATGCCTATTCTATGACTCATTTCTGTCAGCTCTGCTTCTGGGGGAGGAGTCAGGAATCCTAGGGTTCAAAACCATCCTCTGCTTTATCGCCAACTCAGTGTGAGCCGAGCCGACAGGAGATCTGTGCTTTACAAAGATTCTTAAAACAGTTTTTCTTTTTCCACGTGGTAATTATTTCTGGTTGGTCTCAGTTCTGAGCACCAGTGACCTCACAGAAATCCATCCAATTGACGTCTTCTAATTATGAAAACTTACAAATGTGCTTTAAGAAGTTCGGTCAAATGTATTTGAAACCTTAAATCCCAATTTTCACTAGCATCCTTTTGTTAATGACTAGAATTGGGGTTTCCATTTACTATGTGAGGAGTATTCCCCTCTTTGCCTGCCTTGACCATTCTGCATTTGCAGGGAATGTTAGTTATCTTTGCATAGTCTTCTCTCTTATTTTTGACATGACCTCAAGGTGATTTCTTCTGATTTCACATGTATCTTTTGAGAACAGCACTGCGGCTCTACAGCTAGAAAATGACAAAACTCATCCACCACTGTCCTTCACAGGTGACATCACCACCATCCAGACAGTAGACTAAACTGTCCAGGTGGGATTCCTTCCTCTTCCTCAGGGAGGACGCCAGTCTCCTGTGCTGTGCAGTCCTGCCCTTTTCCTCACAGGCTCTTTTCATTTTATCCTAATGTTACTGTGATTGATGGTTTGAATGAAGGACTCAATGATGTTAACAGACTTAACACTATTTGCCTTTTGTGGAGACCGTCTCCTCTCCTACAGTACTTTCCCAACTCTTCTACAAGACTCTCTGAGCTCCTTCTAATATTTGGCTATAGTTCTCTGCATCTTTGTCTGTCAGATGCTGGTGGGTACCTCGCTCCTGTCAGCAAGACTAACAGAGTATTATTATGTTAGGCATGGGTTCTTGCCCATGAAAAGGGTCTCAGGTTGGCAGTAATCAGGGGTTAGCCATTCCCTCAGTCTCTGCTCCTTTTTTTCCCTTCACTTCTTGTAGGTAGGACTAATTTTGGGTCTAAGGTTTTGTCCACAGATCAGTGTCCTTATCTCTCCAATTGGAGCCCTACCTGACTACAGGAGGAAGCCACTTTAGTTTTCCATATTCCACACTGCTAGGAACTCAGCCAGAGTCACCCTCATAGACTCCATGGAGCCTCTTGCATCCCTGGTCTCAGACTCATCCCAGAGATCCCCATCCACTGCCCAGCATCAAATTCCATTCGATCTTCTGGCCCTCTCTCCCAGGCCCTCCCTACCCGTGATCCCCTAACCACCCATTCCCCTAGCTATTCCCTTCCCCACCCACCTCCATCCTCCATCCACTCCTGATGACTGTTTTATTTGCCCTTCTGTGTAAGATCCAAGCATCCTTCCTCGGGCCCTCCTTATTATTTAGCTTCTTTGGATCTGTGACTTATAGCATGGGTGTCCTGTACTTTATGACTAACATCCACTTATGAGTGCATACCATGCATGTCCTTTTGTGTCTGGGTTACTTTTCTAGTTCCATCCATTTGCTTGCAAATTTCATGATGTCCTTGTTTTCTTGATCCCTTGTGAGATATCTGGATTATTTGCAGTTTATGCCTACTATGAGTAAAGCTGCTATGAACATAGTGAGCTTGTGGTGTATATGCCCAGGAATGGTATAGCTGGGTCTTGAGGTAGAGCTAATCCCAATATCTGAGAAAGTGCCAAACTGATTTCTATAGTGGTTGTACAAATTAGCATTCCTACCAGCAATGGAAAAGTGTTCTCTTTTATCCACATCCTTGCCAGCATGTGCCTTCACATGAGTTTTTGATCTTAGCCATTCTGATGGGTGAGAGGTAGAATCTTGGAGTCACTTTGACTTGCATTTCCCTAATGACAAAATATGTTGACTGTGTCTGAAAAGTGTTACCTATGCATTCCTCTGCTTCTAGTGCTAGCTACAAATTCCTCTGTTAAGAATTCTCTGCTTAGCTTTGTACCCCATTTTTAATTGGTTATTCAGTTTGTTGGTGTCTAACTTCCTGAGTTCTTTGTATATCTTGGATATCAGCCCTCTGGGGGATGTGGGATTGGCAAATACTTTTTTCCTATTCTGTAGGCTGCAATTTTATCCTACTGACAGTGTCCTTGCCTTTCAGAAGATTTTCAGTTTCATAAAGTCCCATTTATTAATTGTTGATCTTAGTGTCTGAGCTATTGGTGTTCTGTTCAGGAAGTTATCTCCTGTATGAATGTATTCAAGGGTACTCACATTCCCAGAAGAACTCTAAGAATTACAAGTCTGATATCATATAACATGAGAGCCTTTATTCATGAGTCAGACCTGGATTGCACACCTTTCCCACTGCACAGGTTAGGAATGCAATACTCATGTCCAGGGACTTGGTGTTATTTATATGCTTGCATACATACGCTGGGATCCTCAGACTTTGGGGTTACATGACTGGTAAGGTGACAAGAGGAAGCCATCCTTCAAACCTGATATCATTTGTTCAGACAGAGGGGCAGAATTGTGCAGCTGGAAGTGGGTGTGTGTGTGACCCCCTTCTGACCTAGGAAGTGATTTTATGGTGCAATCAGACGTTAGAATATTTTTACAAACTGGTCACAGCTGTCTGGGAACACGTAATTGCCCTTCTCTTATGGTTCAAGAGTGGGCCACTTACCATTTCAAGGATGTTTGGTCCTTGTTCTCTTCAAGGACAGACATCTGCACGAGACATAGAGGCTGGGGTATGTTGTCTTTTGTCTGTTCCCAAAGCTGGCATTTGCTGCACCCCCCCCAGGGGGGGGGTTGTTAGGGAGAAAGGAATGCCACCATGAAAAGGGGAATTGCAATATCCAGGTACCAGGTTGGGCTCTCTGTTTGCCCTCTCTGAAAGACAGGAGGCATCTCTGCTGGGAAAGGGGAAGGGTAGGGGAGCTGTAACTGCCTGAGCGGCTGGAGAGTGCAGAGGCTGGTTTCCTAAATCTCTTCACTCCACAATTTCCTTTCTACTAGATATAGTGTATCTGGTTTGTGTTGAGGTCTTTGATTCACTTGGTCATGAGTTTTGTGCAGGGTGATAATATGTATCTTTTGCATTCTTCTACATCCATAAGTCCAGTTAGACCAGCACCTTTTTTTGAAGATACTTTTTTCCAATGTATGGTTTGGGGTTCTTTGTCAAAAATCCAGTGTCTGTAGGTGTGTGGGTTTATTTCTAGCTCTTCTCTTTCATTCTATTGATCACCCTGCTTCTATACCAATACCATGCGTTTTTATTACTATTTCGTTGTAGTATATCATGAAATCCAGAATGGTGACATGTCTAGATGTTGCTTTATTGTACCAGTTTGTTTTAGCTATCCAGGGACTTTTTGTTTTGTCATTTGAAGTTGAGAATGGGTCCTTCAGGATGTACAAAGAATGGTGTTGGAATTTTGATGGGAAGTGCATTGAATCTGTAGATTTTTTTGATAAAATTGCCATTTTTTCCTATATTAATCCTACTTACACATGAGCATGGGAGATCCTTTCATCTTTTGATATCTTCTTCAAGTTCTTTCTTTAGACGTAAAGATCTTGTCATATAGGTCTTTCACTTGCATGGTTACAGTTATACCAAGATATTTTGTATTATTTGTGGATATCATTAAGGTGGTGGTCTCCCTGGGAATCATTCCCAATTTCCCATTTCTTCCTCAGTCCATTATTCTTTATATAAAAGAGGGCTACTGACTTATCTTTTTAATCAATTTTGAATCCAGCCAGTTTGCTCAAGGTGTTTATCAGCTCTTGGAGTTCTCTGATAGAATTTTTGTTGTCCTTATGTATACCACCATATATTATTAGTTTTACTGCAAATAGCCATACTTGGACTTTTGCTTTTCCAAATTATATACTTCTGATGTCCTTTAGTTGTCTTATCACTCTGGCTAGAACTTCAAGTACTGTTTTGAAAAGATATACAGAGAGTGAACTGCCTTGTCCCTGATGTTAGTGAGATTGCTTTAAATTTCTTTCCATTTATTTGATGTAATTTATTGGCTTACTGTGTATTGCTTTTATTCTGTTTATGTATATGCCCTGTATCTCTGATTTCTCTAAGACTTTTAACATGAAGAGGTTTTGGATTTTTTTCAAATGTTTTTTCAGCATCTAAGCAGATTGTCATGTCATTTTTGGTTTTCTCAGTTTATCTATATGTTGTATTAAGTTGATGGATTTTGCTATATTGAACCTCCCCTGAATTCTTAGGATGAAGTCTAAAGACTACTGTATCATGGATGGATGCTGTTTCAAATGTGTTCTTGGATTTGCTTGTGAGTATTTTAGTGAGTATTTTGCATCAATGTTCATAAGGAGAAGTGGCCTGAAATTCTCTTTCTTTGTAGACTCTTTCTGTGGTTTAGATATCATGGTAACCACTGCTGGGTTTGCCCAGATTGGCTGCAGGCTTATAGGGAGCTAGGGTAAGAGTTCCAAGGTTCCTTTTAAAATCCATATTTAAAATACACACCACACACACAACAATTATATGTATATCTCCACAGAATTTATTTTAGCTGGAAACCTTTTTATTACAATTTTAATCTTTCTATCTTTTGAATCCATTTAGGTTGCTAACTTCTTCCTCATGAATGTCTTTTTAATTTATGTATAAAACGTACATAGGAATGAAAATGAAATAACAAGAAAACTCTTGGACCTGTTGAAGGCTCTCCTGCAGGTGAAAATTATAGCTGTAACTACACAAAACTATGAGAAAGACCATGGACAAATGATTGAGTGATACACTGAAGAAATTTATCAAGAACAAGAACAAACGTAATTCGAATCCTGCCAATGGCAAATAATTTCAAAAAGTATGAGAAGAGAAATAATTGAAACTAACTCACAGAAAAAAATTGAAATGATCAACAGATTCACATCAGAATATCATAAGGGAAGATTTTGAAAACCTGTCTGGTTTAATTGGAAAATCTAAGAGACATCACTATCTCTCATTCTTGTAGACAACATAAAGATGGATTAATTTCTTGACCGATTCTCCTGACCTGTACTGTGATAACTGTGTGGATCACTTGTTCTGATGTGAGGTCATTTCACATGTTTTCTTTTCAGTGTTTCTGTCATTTCTCCTCATTTTTATTGTTGAGTTTCTTTTCAGTGGCCCTTGTGTGTTTTCGATAAGTTTTATTTGACTTCTGATTTCCTTTCTAGAGTCTCTTGGCTATGCTCATCTCTCTCTTCAGCCTAAAATGGTTGTTTCTTTATTTTCTTTATGTTTGGCTTGTAAATTATAATTTTTTAATGTTTCTTTATTTTATGGATGGTTTTTCTGTCTCTTTTAATCACTGCAGATATTTGGCAGTATCTTAAGCTGGATGTCATTGTCTTTTAGGAGTTGGGATGCACTACTCCAGGCTCTTCTGGCTTTCAAAGTTCCATATAGGAATTGGCTGTTATCCTAATAATGTGTTCTTTCACTTGCAGATTTCAGTATGCCATGAAGTTTTAATTTTATGATCTTGTCCAATTAGGGTTAGGTGTGTTTTTTATATGATTATGGATGTATCTTTCCTTAGTTTAGGGAACCATTATTTTATGTGCTTCTTGAAGGTGATATTTATACCATTGCCTGGGCATTTTTCTCCCTCATCTATGCCTATAATTTGAAGGTTTGATCTTTTCACAGTGGCTAACATTTCTTGTGTGTTTCCTTCTCACAGATATTTTTTTCTTTTTATATCATACACTTAGCTTGTTTTATCTAGATGATCTACTTTATCATAAGTCCTTACATGCTATCTTCAGCTGATTTATTCGAGTGTAATTCTTTCTTTTACACTTTCTGTTAGGATTATTGGGCTACATTATGGATACTGCTGCTAGAGTCCTGTTCAGGGATTCTCTTTATTAATTCCAGTTTCAAAAACTGGATTGTGTTGCCATTTCCATCATTCTATTTTTCTTTGTATTCCCCTTTTCTGTGATTTTGGGCTCATCTTAATGGAGTTGTATAGGCACTTCTTTAACTTAAATGAACCTTGATTAAATAATTAAATCATAAAAGTAAAATAATCAGGGAATTGTGGCACACATAGTTAATTTGAAATACTATTAAATGGCATTAAAGGATGCAGTTTGGTCATTTTTGACAATACGGATGATGTTAGATTTGGGAGCACAGTCCAAAGACAAGAAAGGCAGGAAGATGAGACTGTTTATTAGTATACAGAGAGAGGGGCACCAACTCTCCTAGAAGTATGGGATGAGGAGTTGAGTGAGGAGAGAAACCTGGTTTGCACGTTTTAGAGCAACAGGTTAGGGACTTGGGAATGAGGAAGCGGATGCTTCTCTAGGAGCCCTGTGCTGGTCTGCAGTCTCTCCTTCCTGGTGTTGTCTGCTTAGGCAAGACAGATTATCTTGAGAGGTCCCCAAAAACATCCCTCCCTGGGTTGTAGGAGACAAGTAAGGTTAAGGAAGGTCAGCTGTATTCACATAGGAATCCTGTTTTTAAAAGCAAGACTCTATCATATGGGACAGGACATCATTATTTCAGGCTTAAAAAGACAAGTGCAACATATCGTGTGACCGAGCTTCTTGTGCTATAAGATTGACTGACCTATATCAGCAACATTTCTGGCTGAGATCACTAGATCTGCTGTACTCTGCTGGGTGGTAAAGCAGACCAGCTCTGAGGTTAAGGTGACTTTGCCAACTTACTCCCTCTTTCAATAAACAAATGTCTGAAGGATTAACCTGCGTCTACTTTGGAAAACAGTTTGATCAAGGAGAGTCTTCTGGAGAGAAATGTGGACTTTGTGCCTTATTCCCAGGCCCCTCATTCTGCCCCTATAAATGGTTGCAGCATTTTTTCCCACTGTTATTATACTCCTTACTTTCCCATGAGAATGAGTCTGTCTTTCAGTGTGTAAGACAATGATGCACAACTGTCTGTCAAGAATCAGACTCCTATCGCTTCTGTCTTCTGGACCTTCATGCTGCCTCCGAAATCTAACCAATTGAGTCAGATGTTGAATCTAAAGGACTGTAAATCAAGTGAGAGATGCAATTTTTATCCCGTTGGCCAGTAGTCTCATAAACAGGAAACCTGCAGGAATATTGATCAGTAGTTATTCTTCTTCATTTAGATAAGATGAAGGAATGCTAGGGTATTGATCAACAATTATTCTTCTTCATTTAGATATGATAAAGGAATCTTAGTGTACTTAATCCAAGGGAATTAAGATCTCCAATGGAAAAGCGTGGAATGGGTGGACCAGGGATGAAAACTACAGGAAAATGCTTAAAGAAGACCAAAGCAATAGCTGGGAACAGGATTCTTCTATAAACAGTTAACACAAAGATAAGCAAGTTTATTAAAAGTACAGCAGGCAGGCTGGAGAAATGGCTCAGTAGTTACAAAACTCTTACTGCCCTTCCAAAGGTCCCGAGTCCAAATTCCAGCAACCACACGGTGGTTCACAACCATCTGTAATGGGATCCGATGCCCTCTTATGGTGTGTCTGAAGAAAGACAGCTACAGTGTACTTGCCATATATATAAAATAAATAAAATTAAAAGTTCAGCACGCAGTATGATATTGGTAGATGTAAAATGGCCAAATTCGCCATAGACCTACAAATGTTGGCAATGAGAGCACAGGATAGCTGCCATAGGGCAGATGATAACCCCAGTCCCAGGAGAAGTGTTGGATCCAACTGTTTATGCAACAATGACTCCTTCCATGGCACTGCATCCTCTGTCAGATTTGCCTGGCCAAGTCCGCTACTGGATAAAGAACTAAAGTTCCCATCGTCCTTTCATGGGGCCTCTGAGACAGTGTTGGTTTGGTATAAGCCCCCACAGTGACTGAACATCCTACTAAATGTTCTAATTATACTGTTGTTAATATAATTTGGTTCCATTTGTCTACAAATTCAGTTATTAGTCTGCCCATTGGCTGCTCAAACTCCTGACTCTTTGTGCAATATCATTTGGATCTCTCTGTGCATGCTCAAGAAGCAGCCCTTCCCAAACATATCGTATAATAAAAGTGGATCTTCATTGTATTTGTCATTTGTGATTGTGCATATTTGGGTCCCTTCACCCTCACCATGGTTCTCTACTGTGAAGAATGTACACAATGTGTGCTGAATTATAATATAATGATAGGATGCTGACTCTCCATGTTTTCCAATTTTACCAATTCAGTCAGATGGTATTGGTAAATCAAACTTTACTATTTGTTTATTTTTTTTATTATACTGGCTAGTGTATTGTGCACTTGAAACCAATTATCCTTATGTGTGTATAGGAAAAGTTAATTTAGGAAATACTCTATACGATCATGGAGTGTGTCAGCCTGTAGAACAATTTCCGAGTGACTGATGGAGCAAGTCACATACTGATATGCAAGGTGGAACTCTTTGACGCTAGCCCTGGATTCTATAAAGAAGCAGGCTGAGCAAGCCATGTATAGGAAGCCTATGAACAGAACCCCTCCATTATCTCTAACCATCTCCTGCCTCAGTCCCTGTCCTGTTTAAATCTCTGTCCTGACCTCCTTCAATAATGAACTGGCTGTGAAGTTTAAGCCCAGTAAACCCTTTCCTCACCAAGCTGATTTTTGGTCATGGAGTTTCATGGCAGGAATAGAAGCTCTAACTAAGGCATATGTGTGTTTGTATGTTGTTACCTTTCATATCCAAGAGATTGTCTGATCCTCTCTAACAGGAGTTATGGACAGTTGTGAGTGGCCATGTGGCATCTAGGAATCAAACCCCGTGTCCTTTGGAAGAGTAGCTGTTGCTCTTAACTCCGGAATCTATTGTCTTACACACGTGTTTTAAGTGCCCTTGTTCTCCATTTTATGGACTTTAAGCATTAACCATAGGAGATTTCTAGACCTTCTGATACGTTCACTTAGAATGAGGGCCTGGTTGAATCAATCTCTCAGGAGTATTTGGGATTCTTCCAAACCAATAGAAGGCTTCCAAGGTCTGGCTCACTAAGGGCACCTTTGGACTTATAGCAAAATTGATCTCTTTAATAATTTATAGCATGGTATATTTAGCCATAATGTTGATAAGATTCGGTTATCCTTCCATTAGTTTTCCAATGAATGAAATCAGCTATGATTCTTTTTTGTTTTGGCATTTCAATTACTGGGGATTTCAAAAATTTATTTGGCTAATTTAGACTGGTCATGGACCCTCCATACCTCTTTTGTCAAGATTATCTTTTTGCTATTTGATTTAACCAACATTTTTAATTGGGGAGCCAGTTTTACACAAAATTGCTGGTGAACTCATGGGAATTTACTTGCCTTGAGATAGCCAGATTTGGGGTACAGAATTTAAAACTTGAGTAAATGGAAGCACCACACCAACCCCAAACAATAATGTCTGATATTTAACTTTTTGTTAATTTATTTTATTTTTCAGGTTTACGCTGTCATTCTGGGATGTGGTCATTTATTTCTCTGCAGAGGAGTGGGAATCTGGGTCCTGCTCAGTGGAAACTGTACAGGGAGTGACGTTGGAGAATTACACAACCTTGTGTTCCTGGGTGAGGATACCTTCCGATGAATTCTTAATTAATTGTAAACTGAAGTTGCTCCCTTTGTACAGTTCTCATGGGAATTCTACATCATCAATGAATCCATAGGCTACTTTAAGGAAAATTTAAATTATTCCTTAGCTTTGCACTATCTCTTCTTGTGTTCATATCACCTCCTAATGTATGTTTTGTCTTAGAATATAAGTGGTACCTTAAAGAGAAGGTCACACACTTCAGTTGTAAAAGTTCTCTTTGTAACCGAGGGGTGTGAGGCTCAGGACCCACAAATCCCAAGGTTTTCCTCATCATTCTGAGGTGCCCATAAGAAAGCACATAAAAACTAGTCCTCCATACTTCTACTGTATCTTCTCACTTTTGATATACACAGCCCTGGAGGACATTTTGTTTCCCATAACCACAGTTACAATGTTGTTTCCTTTTCCCTCAAACAGGTCTTGCTCTTCTAAGCCACACCTGGTCACATTTCTGGAACAAAGACAAGAGCCTTCAGATGTGAAGAGAGGAGCGCTGCCGCTGTGCACCCAGGTGTGTCAGAAGGAGGGTATCAGAGAACAGAGTGGGAAACTCTAAGATCTAACATAAATCCATCGCGACACAATCTTTTGTATAAATCATCTATTTTTAAGTTTAATATACATTTCTTTATAATCATCTATTTTTAAATTTAATATATATTTCTTTTACTTATTTACCTTACATCCCGCTCACTGTCGCCTTCGTGTTCATCCCCTCCAACAATTCTTCCCCCTTCTGCCATTCCCATCTCTTCTGAGCAGGTGGATGTTCCCTGGATATGCCCGCCCTGCTACTTCAAGACACTGCAAGACTAGGCTCTTCCTGTCCCACTGAGGCCAGACAAGGCAGCCCAGCTTGTAGAATATATCCCACATACAGGCAAGAGCTTTTGGGATAGCCTCTTTCCTGTTGTTCAGGATCCATATGAAAACCAAGCTGCACATCGGCTACGTATGTGCAGGGAGGCCTAGGTCCAGCCCATGTGTGTTCTTTGATTGGTGGTTCAGACTCACAGCCCTAAGGATCCAGGTTAGTGGACCCTGTTGGTCGTCCTGTGGAGTTCCTATCCCCTTTGAGTCCCACAATCTTTCCCTCTCTTCTTCCTTAGGAGTCCCCATGCTCCATCTATTGTTTGGCTCTGAGTGTCTGTATCTGTCCGAGTCAGCTGCTGGGTGGAGCCTATCAGAAGACCACATGTTCATTTGCTTTTAAAAATCCACTCTTCTGTGTTTTTCTGTCAAAGCAGGATATAATCTAACATTTATAATGCTTTGAATCCCATTAGCTTGGCTTTCTTCTATCATGACATTAGCTCGTGTTTCCCATCACCACCAAAGCTCTGTCATTTCTACGTACTTTTTAAATTGGGTATATATTTTTTCATAGGATATATGTACATACATGTTTAAAAGTGATGAGTTACTCGGCCAGGTCCCAACTTAACAAGACGGAGACTATAAGATTTATTTGATATGCTTTACAACACAATTACTGGGACATTAATAATTGAGTCTAATCCTCTAAGGTAATCTGGCTAGCTCCCAGAAAAAGTCCCCATGATACTTGCATTTTAGTACTGGTCTGGCTCTGTGAGCTTCGGGGGACTTCACATGATGTCTGTCTAGAACCCTTCCTTATAGTGAACTTCCCCTCTCTGTTCTCCCCTGGGGTAGCAGAAGTCCAGCATTTTCTCTCTTCTGCCCACAGCCACTGGCTGATCATCTTATATTGACAAGTTAGAGCATAAATGGGGAACAGTGTTTACACAAACTTGAGATGGGAGACTCTAGAAATCAGCACTGCAATGCCATTTCTGGAAGGCACAAACATATGCGGGCAGAAAAATCAAGAAGTTGAATAATACATGGATAATCTTCACAAAATGCACAAAACCATCATGCCTAAGGATATGCATAAAACTTTTTTCTTGAATCTTTATTTAATGTTTTTAAGCAAAGTCTTCTTCAGTCACCATTCAACAACACTTCCAAAAGAAAACTCTATGCTTAGACTATAGATATTTTATATATATATATAATTTATTCAAGTGTTTTCCAAATTAGATTAAGTTATACTTTCTTTTTAACTAGCTATGAAGTTTCTGTATTTGTTTAAGGGGCTGATTTGCATTTTCACAATCAAATTATGGATTTTCTTAGTTAATATTATACTTTTGTACATGTTTGATTTTGATTAATATTCCTTTCCTTCTTTTATGTTGCCATAGTCTTTTTACTTCAAGGAAGGCTACGTAATTTTCACTTATTCTGTGTTTTAAGTTGTACTTCACTGAGGAGAGGTACAGAAATATGAATGTAGCCTATCATTTGTACAAATAAATGCAAGTATGAGTAAATGTTAGTTTTTTTTAAAAACAATTAGTCTAAATATACAGATTTTTTTCATTGTTTTCATTTATTTCTCCACTTTTACTTACCAGGGGCAAAAAGATATATGTGCAAAGAATATGGCAAAGTCTTTGAGGCAAAAACAGTATTTCGAAATCACCAGATAATTCATTTAGGAGTAAAGCCCTACAAGTGTGAAGAATGTGGCAAGTCCTTCCATTTTTCATCATTACTTTCTGGACACAAAAGGATTCATACAGGAGAAAAACCCTACAAGTGTGAAATCTGTAGTAAGGCCTTCCATGTTCCATCAAAACTTTTTCAACACAAGATAATTCACACAAGAGAAAAACTCTACAAGTGTGAAATATGTGATAAGGCCTTCTGCATTCCATTATTACTTTCTAAACACAGGATAATTCATATGGGAAAGAATCCCTACAAGTGTGAAGTGTGTGGCAAGGCCTTCGAATATCCATCAAGACTTTCAAAACATAAGAAAATTCATACAGCAGAGAAACCATACAACTGTAAAGTATGTGGAAAGGCCTTCCGCTCTCCATCCTCACTTTGTGAACACAAGAGAACTCATACAGGAGAGAAACCGTACAAGTGTGAAGTATGTGGCAAGGCCTTCCATTATCCATCATTACTTTCAAAACACAAGATAATTCATACAGAAGAAAAACCCTACAAGTGTGAAGTATGTGGCAAGGCCTTCCATTATCTATCAAGACTTTCCAACCATAACACAATTCATACAGGAGAGAAGCAATACAAGTGTGAAATATGTGGCAAGGCCTTTCATGTTCCATCATCACTTTCGGAACACAAGAGAATACATACAGGAAAGAAACCTTACAAATGTGAAATATGTGGCAAGGACTTTCGTTGTCCATCATTATTTTCTAATCATAAGAGAATACATACAGGAGAAAAACCCTACAGTTGTGAAGTATGTGGCAAGGCCTTCCATACTACAACTTTATGTTCTATACACAAGAGAATTCACACAGGAGAGAAACCTTACAAGTGTGAAGTATGTGGCAAAGCCTTCCATTATTCATCAAGACTTTCCTACCATAAAAAAATTCATACAGGAGAGAAACCGTACAAGTGTGAAGTTTGTGGCAAGGCCTTCCATTATCCATCCATACTTTCTAAACACAAGATAATTCATACAGAAGAGAATCCCTTTAAATGTGATGTATGTGGCAAAGCCTTTGATTATCCATCAAGACTTTCCAACCATAAGAAAGTTCATACAGAAGAGAAACCATACCAATGTGAAGTATGTGGGAAGGCCTTCCATTATTCATCATTACTTTCTAAACACAAGATAATTCATAAAAGAGAAAAACCTTATAAGTGTGAAATATGTGGCAAGGCCTTCCATTACCCATCAAGACTTTCCAACCATAAAAAAATTCATACAAGAGAGAAACCATACAAGTGTGAAGTATGTGGAAATGTGTTCCGTTTTCCATCTTCACTTTCTGAACATAAGAGAATTCACACTGGAGAGAAACCATACCAATGTGAAGTATGTGGAAAGACCTTCCATTATCCATCATTACTCTCTAAACACAAGAGAATTCATACAGGAGAGAATCCCTACAAGTGTGAAGTATGTGGCAAGGTCTTCAATTATCCATCAAGACTTTACAAACATAAGAAAATTCATACAAGAGAGAAACCCTACAAATATGAAGTATGTGGCCTTGCCTTCCATTGTCCATAATTACTTCCTGAAAAGAAGAGAATCCATACAGGTGAGAAACCCTAAACTTGTGATGTATCAGTCAAGTCCTTTAGAACTTTCCAGAATCTTTCTCCTTATTTGATAACTCATTCTGGGGAGGAACCATATAAAAGTGAGGAATTTGGAAAAGTATCTTTTACAAAGTCATATCTATATCTACACAAATTAACTCACAATGTAGAGAATATTTACAAATGAAAAGAATGTATCAAGACGCTCAACAAATTTAAGAATCTTCAAAGAATTCATTCTGAAAAGAAACTATGCAAATGTTAAAAATATAGCAAATACTTTTGAAGTTCCATTGCATGGTCTGATCACAGGATAATTCCTATTGGAGATAAAAACTCCACATGTGAAGAATGTGGCAAACACTATTTTTACCAGTCTTCTGGTCTTAAGCAACATCAAAGAATTCATCTATGACAGAAACCACAGAAATGTGAGGAATATGCTGTCTTTAGACTTACTAAAGACTGGGGGAAAACCTTATAATTCATACTAGAATGAAATGTCACAAGTGTGGAAAATATTGCAAACCTTTTAATAAGTTTTCTTATATTTCTTAACACAAGGTAGTTCAAACTGGAGTGAAATAGTACAAATGTTAAAATGTTCATAAAATTGGGACTGGAGAGATGGCTCAGCATTTAAGAGCACTGACTGCTCTTCCAGAGGACCTGAGTTCAATTCCCAGCAATCACATGGTGGCTCACAACCATTTGTAATGGGATCTGATGGCCTCTTCTGATGTATCTGAAGATAGCTATGGTGTACTCATATACATAAAATAAATTAATTAATTTTAAAGAAATGTTCATAACATCTTAACACTTCTTCAGACCCTAAAAATCATCAACAGCTTCATGCTGACTAGAAGCCCTGTAAGTTTGGGGAATGTGGTAAACGCTTTGGAATCATTCATGCAATTATGACAAAAGTGGAGCTGTCAGACTGTGTGGTTGTACTTTTGGATTCAGGCCTTATCTTTCTTTGATGTTTTTTGTTTCTTCTCTTTTAGAATTGAAACCCTTGTTCTATACCAGTATGTAGAAAACTAGTGACTTGTTTGTATGTTGTAAGAGCTCATGGTTAAGAGATTGCCTTGAGTGTAATATGACACATGGACTGTTTTAGTGTTATAACTTTTATAGTGTTATAATTGTTAAATACTTTGTGAACCTTTCACATTGTAATCTATTTTACTTATGAGGTGAGGGTAACGTTGGGAAAAGGGAAGGAATTTTATGATTTAAAGTTTTTTGGATAGAGTTAGCATGTTGACTTTGGGAAAAACTCAATTGCCAACAAGACCTACACCCATGTTAGTATTCCCAGTACCCTCAAAATAGAACGAGGTAATTATCTCTGAAGGTTTTCCTCTGACCTCTGTGTGTGGGCCTACATGCCAACATATTTATATATGTGTACTCAGAAAAAAATAAACCTAAATTACATTTTTGAACTGACTTTGGGTTTTATGTGGACAAGGATCAAGAAGTAATACCTGTATGTCAATTGTTAGCCCCATAGAGTTCTCGAATCATTTGAGTTGCAAGCCTCTGGTTGTTGACTTGTAGGCTTTGTCTTGATTAGTTTGATTTCAGAAGGTCTTTTGATTGCGATTGGAAGCATCTGTTTGACTGAGATGCTTATTATAAGATAATACCGTGAGAACAACTATTCATCAATCTCCTCTGTTTCCAGAATTTGGAAGTCACATGACTAGCGCTTTAAGTTCCTGTTGTCTTACCTTTCTCACCACATGCTGTGTTTGGAATGAGAATTGCCCTCAGGGCTCATACGTTTGAACACTTAGTCATCTAGTAATAGCACTGCTGGTAAAAAGATTAAGGAGTGTGGCATCATTGGTGTAAGTGTGTAACTAGGAGTCATATTTGACATTTCAAAGGTTCAGACCCAGTATCTCCCTCTTTTACTAACTATGGGTCAATATGTACAATTCTCAGCTACTGCTCAAGCACCGTGTCTGTCTGCATTCCACCGTGCTCCCTAGTAGTCCATGTCTGTCTGCATTCCACCGTGCTCCCTAGCTAGTTTCTCACAATAATAAAGGACAAACCTCTGAAATTGTAAACAAACTCCACTTAAATGCTTTCTTTTATACAAATTGTCCTGCTTTGGTGTCTCTTCATATCAATCGATCACTGAGTAAGTCTGGAGACAACGAAAACGAACTATAATCCAAATTAAACCCTTCAACTTGAGCTTGTGTGCATATTGTATCACTGCCATGAGAACATTTACTAAATCTTCATGCCAAATGCAAGTTTCAGTGTGACATTTAATACCTATGAATCATGTACATTTTTTTTCTTTTCCCATTATTGCCCTCCTTCTTCCCTTCTCTATCCCTTCACATATCTACATGAACAACACAGGTGTAGAGCAAACAGTGTCCAAAGCTATAGAAAGGTTAGTGACTTCCGGCTGCCTGACAGTCACACAGATTCCCCTGCAACACTGGAGCTTTTATCTCTTCAACCTATTGGCCCGGAACATCTGACAGTTTTTTCTGTAAAGCAGCAAATATGAAGGGGTTCTCTCCCTTGTCCTGGCAGAGATTGGCAGTTGACTTTCTTTGTGTCCTGCTTGTGCACAGCTTGCAGGTCACTAGTTGAAGCCAGGACAGTTTCTTGTCCAGTGGCAGCTTGACACATTTGCAGCAAACTACATAAGGAGGTTCTTCAATGCTCATCATCATCTTCAAAGGACTCTGTGGGTTTGCCAAGAGCTAGCATTTCTGATTGTCAAAAATTCATAAAACATCCTTCAATGCCATATTCTACAGATTTCTGATGCTTCTGAAGACCATCTAACATTCTCAGTATATTTGCATAGGCATATGTTGCTTGCCTCTAGCGATTTACTGTCTCATTAACTTAGAAAATGTCTGTGGTTTAAGTAAACTAGTATGTGTGGAGGTTTTATCTTTTGCTGTCTATTGTAATGCTAAGTGCAGGCCCCCAAAACCTGGAGTGTGCACCTAGTCCCTGGTACCCTGTCCCAGGTCATTTCTGATTGGCAAATAAAGATGTCAACAACTAATAGCTGGGCAGAAGAGAAATAAGTGCCGATTAGGTTTCCTGGGCTTCAGGTGAGAGAACTAAGAGAAGAACATTCAGGAGGGAGGAGAACCATAAAAAAAAAAAGTGGTCCAGTGAGCTGACTACTTGGAGTTAAGAGTAGCTCGGATGAAATGTAGTAAATATGAAATAATAATCTGCAGTAAATATATCAAAAGGAATGTAGAATCTGATAGCATGAAGGCTAGGTATCTACCCATCATTTGTACTGTATAAGGCTTATTGTAAATATAAAAGTTGTGTTTTTATTCACGAGCTAAATGGTAAAGGCTAGGTAGAAATCCTGTGCTAGGATTAAAATATTTATACAACATATGGTGTCTCAATGTCTGACCCATATTGGGCGCCAAACTCTTGCAGTAAATTTCCCACCTGTATAAGCCTGTGTTAAAAACACACAACTCAGTTAAAATCTTTATGAGCTGCATGCCTAGATTGGGCAGATATACCACTACACTACTCTCTTCTACAGCTATGAGATCCCTTGCTATTTGCAGCTTGTCCAAGCCACATGGTTTTGCTCCATCTTCCTTCCAACTCCTCTTCCTCCATCTTCCTCCAAGTATGTAGTCAGTTTAGGAGAAAGTTCCTTGAGAGCTGAGAAGAAGGTATATTCTTTTGTGTTTGATGAAAGGTTCTGTAGATATCTACAATGTCCATTTAGTTTATAATGTTTGGCAGTAATAGTGGTTTTTTGTTTTTTTGTTTTGTTTTGTTTTGTTGTTGTTGTTGTTGTTTTGGTTAACTTTTGGCTGGATAACCTGCCCATTGGTGAGAATGGGATATTGAACTCTCCAATGAATAATATGTT
This sequence comes from Mastomys natalensis, assembly GCA_021653895.1. Classification (NCBI taxonomy): domain Eukaryota; kingdom Metazoa; phylum Chordata; class Mammalia; order Rodentia; family Muridae; genus Mastomys; species Mastomys natalensis. The sequence continues at coordinate 161,476 of JAJTUV010002247.1, read as the reverse complement.
AGGACCAATGTGAGATTAACCTTGTAATGTTTCTCTTACAGACATGGGTCCTTGCATTTGTGACAAAAATGTTAAGAATAGAAACACCATCTTTGTGAGTTTTTCCTTTGATGAGTTTGATGTGTTCCATCCTGTTTGGTTTTCTTTTTAATTAATTTGGGTTTGGATGCTATTTTGTTACAAGTTAGAATACCTACACCAGCTTCCATCTGAAGTCCATGAGCCTGGAAATTTTTCTTATACACTTTTACTCTGATGTGATGCTGTCTTTGATATTGAGGTATGTTTCTTTTTTTATTTTATTTATTTATATTTCAGATGTCATCCCCTTTCCCCATTTCCCCTTCCTAAAAACCTCATATTTCATTCTCCCTTTTTGCTTTTATACCATTTTAATTACATACAAGTATTTTAATTACATACAAGTATTAAGGTCAGTTCTAGGTTGAGGAACTAGCAATACAATAGATACAAATAGTCAAGGAACAAGCAAGACAATAAACACAAATAGTTAAAGAGCAAGCAAAGCAATAAACAAAGTTCTGTGAACACTCCCATGATCACTGTTTCTTTTATTGGATGTTTGGTTTATTTATATTTCAGATGTCATCTCCTTTCCCCATTTCCCCTCTCTAGAAACCCCCATCCCATCCCTCCTCCTCCTTTTTGCTTTTATACCATTTTAATTACATGCAAGTATTATTAAGGTCAGTTCTGAGTTGAGGAGCTAGCAATACAATAGATGCAAATAGTCAAGGAACAAGCAAGACAATAAACACAAATAGTCAAAGAACAAGCAAGGCAATAAACAAAATTACATGAACACTCCCATGATCACTGTTTCTAAGGGCTTAATCAGGATGATCAAAATATCTGAGCCAAGCTAGGACTTCTCTGTCCTAGCCCAAAGTCATTTTCATGTCTGAAGCCTACTTCCTTGTTCTAGCCTAATATTTAGATTTCTGCCTGAAATTACTTCTTAATTCTAGCCTAAGATTTAGATTCCTGCCTGAAATTACTCCTTTGTTCTAGCCTAATGTCAGATTGCTGCCTGAAGCCCACTTCCTTGTCCTTGGCCAATTTCATATTCCTGCCAAGCAACCTATTTCCTTCTCTTTGGACCATGTCAGATTCTTGCCAAGCAGCCCCAAAAGCTCTCCATCTCTCCCCCTTTTGTATTTCATAAATAAGACTGAACTTGTCTTAAGTCATTCTGACAAGAAGGCCTTCCCTACCTGTCATGGAATATGCATTCTCAAAAGCAATGCACTTATGTCTTAGGTTGGTAAGGCTCTGTGCAGAATATTACCTGTCCTTGGCTTGCCGGCCTGTTAATTTAATAACTCTGTCTGGGGGTCCATTTTCAGTTTGAAGCCATGTACTTTGGCTGGCAACATGTTGATGTTGTTGAAGATAAGCTTTAATACTATGGGCAGGAATAAAAGTATTCCCAGGACAAAAAAGGGCTAGCATGATCAAGCTATATATCCCATTCTTGAAGCTTGACCAAAATGGAAATACTGACCTCAGGCCATGGGTAATTTTATCAGCAGTATCTGCCACATCAATGCTCAGCAGAACATCATTCTTTAAATTTGTAAGCTCACTGTGGAAAGTTAAAACATCCAGAGAGCTGCTAGAATTATTCCGAATGCACTGCAAATGTCTTTAAACTTTTCCTTTTTTTTTTTTTTTTTTTTTTTTTTTCAGACAGGGTTTCTCTGTGTAGCCCTGGCTGTCCTGGAACTCACTCTGTAGACCAGGCCGGCCTTGAACTCCTTTAAACTTTTACTAATTATAATTTTATGAGGTTCTGTTTGTCAATTCTTAATCTTAGAGCATAAGCCATTGGTGTCCTGTTAAGGAACATTTCCCATGTGCCCATGTGTTCAAGGCTCTTCTCCACTTTCTCTTCTATTAGTTTCAATGTATCTGGTTTTATGTGAAGGTCCTTGATCCACTTGGATTTGAGTTTTGTACAAGGAGATAAAAATGGATTGATTTGCATTCTTTTACATGCTGACCTCCAGTTCAACCAGCACCCTTTGTTGAAAATGCTTTTTTCCACTGAATGGTTTTAGCTCCGTGACCATAGGTGTGTGGGTTCATTTCTGGGTCTTCAATTCTATTCTATTGATCTTCTTGCCTATCTCTGTACCAATTCCATGCAGTTTTTCTCACTATTGCTCTGTAGTACAGCTTGAGGTCTGGGATGGTGATTTCCATCAGGAGATCTTTTATTGTTGAGAATAATTTTTGCTATCCTAAGCTTTTTGTTATTTCAAATAAATTTGAGAATTGCTCTTTGTATAGCTGTGAAGAATTGAGTTGGAATTTTGATGCAAATTGCATCAAATCTGTAGATTGCTTTTTGGCAAAATGGCCATTTTTACTATATTAATCCTGTCAATCCATGAGCATGGGAGATCTTTCGATCTTCTGAGATCTTCTTGAATTTCTTTCTCCAGGGACTTGAAGTTCTTGTCATACAGATCTGTCACTTGCTTGGTTAGATTTACACCAAGGTATTTAATATTATTTGTGGCTATTGTGAAGGGTGTCATTTCACTAATTTCTTTCTCAGCCTGTTTATCCTTTAAGTAGAGGAAGGCTACTGGTTTATTTGAGTTAATTTTATATCCAGCCACATTGCTGAAGTTGTTTATCAGCTGTAGGAGTTCTCTTGTGAAAGTTTTGGGGTCACTTAAGTATACTATCATATCATCTGCAAATAGTGATATTTTGACTTCTTCCTTTTAAATTTGTATCCCTTTGATCTCCTTTGGTTGTCTAATTGCTCTAGCTAGAACTTTGAGTATTTTACTGAATTGGTAGGGAAAGAGTGGGCAGCCTTGTCTAGTCCCTGATTTTAGTGGAATTGCTTCAAGTTTCTCTCCATTTAGTTTTATGTTTGCTACTGGTTTGCTGTATATTGTTTTTACTATGTTTAGGTATGGGCCTTGAATTCCTGTTCTTTCCAAAACTTTTATCATGAAGGGGTGTTGTATTTTGTCAAATGCGTTCTCAGCATCTAGTGAGATGATCATGTGGCTTTTTTCTTTATTTATACAGTGGAGTTTATTTATATAGTGGATTACATTGATGGACTTCTGATATTAAATCTTTCCTGCATTCCTGGGATAAAGCCCACTTGATCATGATAGATGATTGTTTTGATGTGTTCTTGGATCCAGTTTGCAAGAATCTTATTGAGTATTTTTACATTGATATTCATGAGGGAGATTGGTCTGAAGTTCTCTTTCTATGTTGGGTCTTTTTGTGTTTAGGTATGAGTGTAATTGTGGCTTCCTAAAATAAATAGGGTAGTGTTCCTTCTGTTTCTATTTCATAGAATAATTTGTAGAGATTTGTTATTAGGTCTTCTTGGAAGGTCTGATAGAATTCTGCACTAAAACCATCTGGTTCTGGGCTTTTTTTGGTGGGGAGACTTTAATGACTGCTGCTATTTCTTTAGGGGTTATAGGACATTATAATTATATGGTTTATCTGATCCTGATTTCACTTTGGTACCTGGTATCTGTCTAGAAAATTGTCCATTTCATCCAGATTTTCCAGTTTTGTTGAGTATAGGCTTTTATAGTAGGATCTGATGTTTTTGTTTTTTTTTAATTTCCTCAGTTTCTGTTGCTATATCTCCCTTTTCAGTTCTGATTTTATTAATTTGGATACTGTCTCTGTGCCCTCTGGTTAGTCTGGCTAAGGATTTATCTATCTTGTTGATTTTCTCAAAGAACCAGCTCCTGGTTTTGTTGATTCTTTTTATAGTTCTTTTTGTTTCTACTCGGTTGATTTCAGCCCTGAGTTTGATTATTTCCTGCTGTCTCCTCCTCTTGGGTATATTTACTTCTTTTTGTTCTAGAGCTTTCAGGTGTGCTGTCAAGCTCCTAGTGTGCTTTCTCCAGTTTCTTTTTGTAGCCACTTAGAGCTATGAGTTTTCCTCTTAGCACTGCTTTCATTGTGTCCCACAAGTTTTGGTATAATGTGTCTTCATTTTCATTAAATTCTAAAAAGTCTTTAATTTCTTTCTTTATTTCTTCCCTGACCAAGTTATCATTGAGTAGAGCATTGTTTAGTTTCCACATGTATATGGGCTTTTCATTGATTTTATCGTTATTGAAGCCCAGCCTTAATCTGTGGTGACCTGATAGGATGCATGGGATTATTTCAATCTTCTTGTATCTGTAGAGGCCTGTTTTGTGACCAATTATATGCTGTATGTTGGAGAAGGTACCATGAGGTGCTGAGAAGAAGGTACATTCTTTTGTTTTTGAATGAAATGTTCTATAGATATCTGCTAAATCCATTTGGTTCATAACTTCTTAGTTTCACTCTCTGTTTAGTTTCTGTTTTCATGATCTGGCCATTGCTGAAAGTGGGGTGTTGAAGTCTCTCACTATTATTGTGAAGTGCAATGTGTGTTTTGAGCTTTAGTAAAGTTTCTTTTATGAATGTGGGTGCCCTTGCATTTGGAGCATAGATGTTCAAAATTGAGATTTCATCTTGGTTGATTTCTCCTTTGATGAGTATGAAATGTCCTTCCTTATGTTTCTTGAAAAGTTTTGGTTAAAAGTTTATTTTATTCGATATTAGAATGGCTACTCCAGCTTGTTTATTTGGACCATTTGCTTGGAAAATTGTTTTCCAGACTTTTATTTCATGTTGAGGTAGTGTCTGTCTTTGTCACTGAGGTGCGTTTCTTGTATGCAGCAAAATGTTGGGTCCTGTTTACGAATCCAGTCTGATAGTCTATGTCTTTTTATTGGTGAATTGAGTCCATTGATGGTAAGAGATATTAAGGAAAAGTGATTGTTGCTTCCTGTTATTTTTGTTATTAGAGGTGGAGTTATGTTTGTGCAGCTATCTTCTTTTTGGTTTGTTGGAAGATTACTACTTTCTTGTTTTTTTCTAGGGTATAATTTCCTTCCTGGTGTTGGCCTTTTCCCTCTATTATCTTTTGTAGGGCTCGATTTGTGGAAAGATATTGTGTAAATTTGGTTTTGTCATGGAATATCTTGGTTTCTCAATCTATGGTAATTGAGAGTTTTCCTGGACATAGTAGCCTGGGCTAGAATTTGTGTTCTCTTGGGGTCTGTATGACATCTTTCCAGGATCTTCTGGGTTTTATAGTCTCTGATGAGAAGTCTGGTGTAATTCTGATAAGTATGCCTTTATAACTTACTTGACATTTTTCCCTTACTGCTTTTAATATTCTTTCTTTGTTTTGTGCATTTGGTGTCTTGATAATTATGTGAGGGAGGAATTTCTTTTCTCTTCTAGTCTATTTGGAGTTCTGTAGGTTTCATGTATGTTCATAGGCATCTCTTCATAGGGAAGTTTTCTTCTATAATTTTGTTGAAGATATTTACTGGCCCTTTAAGTTGGGAATCTTTGCTCTCTTCTATACCTGTTATCCTTAGGTTTGGTCTTCTCATTGTGTCCTGAATTTCCTCGATGTTTTGAGTTAGGAGCTTCTTGCATTTTGCATTTTCTTTGACAGTTGTGTCACTGTTTTCTATGGTATCTTCTGCACCTGAGATTCTTCTATCTCTTGCATTCTATTGGTGATGCTTGCATCCATGAGTCCTGATCTCTTTCCTAGGTTTTCTATCTCCAGGGTAGTCTCCCTTTGTGATTTGTTCATTGTTTCTACTTCCATTTTTAGATCCTGGATCATTTTGTTCAATTCATTCACCAGTTTGGTTGTGTTTTCTTGTAATTCTTTAAGGGATTTTTGTGTTTTCTCTTAAGGGTGTCTACCTGCTTATGTGTGTTCTCCTGTATTTCTTTGAGGGAGTTATTTATGTCCTTCTTAAAGTCTTCTATCATCAATATGAGAAGTGATTTTAAATCTGAATCCTGCTTTTCCAGTGTCATTGGGTATTCAGGACTTGCTATGGTGGGAGAACTGGGTTCTGATGATGCCAGGTAGCCTAGGTTTCTGTTGCATTCTGTTGCGTATGTTCTTGCACTTGCCTTTCACCATTTGGTTATCTCTAGTGCTACCTTCATTCACTGTCTCTGACTGGAGCCTGTCTGTTCTGTTATCTTGCTTGTGTCAGAACTCCTCGGAGTCCAGCTGTGTCTGTGATCCCGTGATTCTGAGATCCTGGGTGTAAGAGCTCCTGGGAGTTGGGCTGCTTTCTTGGATCCTGAAATCCTGGTGTGACCAAGTTCCTGAGATCCTGTGATCCTATTATCCTATGTTCCTGGGCGTGTTAGAGCTCCTGGGAGTCTAACCCACTCTGGGTTTGGGGGATTGGGTGCAGAGTTGCCCTAGGACTGCTCAGGGCACTGGTGCAGACTGGAAGCAAGGTATGTTTCTTATAGGCAGCAGGATGGACTTTTTTCCTTGCATCCATTCAGTTAGTCTATGTATTTTTATTGAAAACTTAGTCTATGTCTTTTGTGTGTGTGTGGAATTGATTCTTATCTTTAGTGATTTGGTTATTATGTGACAAGGAGACAGTGTTAGTTTGAATATGCTCGGTCCATAGGACGTGGCACAGATAGGAAGTGTGGCCTTATTTGAGGTGTAGCCTTGCTAGAGGAATCAAGTCATAGTGGAGGTGGGGCTTTGATGTCTCATACATATGGTGAAATCTAACCAGTGTGACCACCTCTTCCTTGCTGCTTGCAGAAGACATTCACTATCTGCTACCTGAAGATAAAGATGTAGAACTCTTGTATCTGTAAGCACCATGTCTGCCTACACAGTATCATGCATCCTATCATAATGATAACGGACTGACTTTCTGAAAATGTAAGCCAGCCCCAATTAAATGTTTCTTTTTTTTTTTTTTTTTTTTTTTTTTTTTGGTTTTTTCGAGACAGGGTTTCTCTGTGTAGCCCTGGCCATCCTGGAACTCACTCTGTAGACCAGGCTGGCCTCGAACTCAGAAATCCGCCTGCCTCTGCCTCCCAAGTGCTGGGATTAAAGGCGTGCGCCACCACCGCCCGGCTAAATGTTTTCTAAGAGTTGCCTTGGTCAGGTTGTCCCTCCATAGAAATGAAACCCTAACTAAGACAGAACTTGGTACCAGAGACTTGGTTGTTTTCTATGATAGGTCTCATCATGTTTCAGTTTGGAGGAATATGGATTTTGGGACTGTGAATTTGAAAAGCAGTAGAGTGCTTTAGGATGAGCTTAATGGGCAATGCTATTAAGAATATGGAAGACTTGTGCTGATGGTGATTTGAAATATGGAGGCCTAGCTCAAGAGGTTTCAGAGTCAAAGAATATCAATCCCTCTCTCCATCCCTTCCTCCTTCCTCCTTCCTCTCTCTCTTCTCCTCTCTGTTTTCTCTCTCTCTCTCTCTCTCCTCTCTCTCTCTCTCTCTCTCTCTGTCTCTCTCTCTCTCTCTGTGTGTGTGTGTGTTTGTGTGTGTGTGTGTGTTTGTGTATGTGTTTGTGTATTTGGTGAAGAATGTGGCTGCTTTTGTGCTTTTGTGTCCTTTTCTGAATACTCTGCTTGAGCCTAAAGTGAAGAGACTAAGATTAAATGCATTAGCTAGGGAAATCTTAAACAGCCCAGTATAAATAATGTTTTGTGGTTAATAAAGTTCACCCTTATGAATATCCTTTTGATAAAAGGGTGAAAGCTGAACATGAAAAAGTATAAAATACATATTTTAAGGAAAAGCGGAGCACCATCAAGTGGACTGGATCTAAATCCACTGTTTAGATATATTAAATAAATGAATGGAGTGGTGCCCTCTGGACAATATTCCACCCTAAGTTTATTGTTTATACATTTGTAGTTAAAAAGCGAATAGTTATATCCTGTTAAGTGTTATTATGAACTGGCTATTGTTTTAATTTAGATATAAGGAGATTTGATTGTGTGTCAGATTGACAAGGAATGGATTATTATGGCTATTGCCAACTGTCAAGTCAACTACATCTGGAATAAACTACAATCCAGAAATGGAGGGCATATCTATGATCCAGATCTTGAGGCTAGAAGACAATCCAGGAGTGTCAGATTAGACAGTAAAGGAAATCATTGAAAACAGGAAGCTGGTCAATCTGTGTTCTAGAGATAGATCTTATTCTGGCAGCCAGGCTTGGTGATGTGTAATAATCTCTCAGATGGTACTAGCTTTGAATGGATGAAGGCATTCTGAAGAATAACGGAGGCTTGGCACTGAGAGGGGAAAGGGCCATTGGTGAAGTTGTAGTCTTATCAGGCGTTGAAAGCCCAGGACTGAAGGGGTCATGCAAAAAAGCTGATGCTTGGTACCATGAGGGGAGCCTATGAGAGGCTACTGGTGAAATTGCAGCCTAATTACAATGGAAGACGTCAGTATATTGACGATGCCAGTACCATAGTATGACCACCAACACCTAAAGTACAAACGGAGTGGAGCCAGCTCAGAGCACAAAGCTGGAGAATTGAACCAAGACCTTTCAAGGAGCCCAGATTGTGGATCTCAGATGGTGTAGACTTTGAAATTTGCTTTTAAACATTGTCTAGATTGTGATAGACTATGAAGACTTTTTAAGATTGATGAAATGCATTCTTCATTATGTTATGAACATAAGCCTATGGGGGCCAGGGACTGGAATGTTATAGTTTGTGAAAATTTTGTCCCCATAACCTCATGTGGTTTAAACACTTGACCCATAGAAGTTTCACTACTAGAAAATTGAGCCTTATTGGAGTCGGTGTGGACTTTTAGAGAAAGTGTGTCACTGTGGAGGCAGGCTTCCAGGAGATATATATATTCATATTCAAGTCCCGCCACCTCTCCCTAATGTGGGACATAGGCTCCTTATGGCTGCCTTTGGATCAAGATGTAGAACTCTCAGCTCCTTCTCTAGCACCACGTCTGCCTGCGTGCTGCCATGCTTTCCACCATGATAATGGAGCAAACCTCTCAAATGCCAAGACAGCCAATATTACATTTTTGCCTTTATAAGAGTTGCCTTGGTCCTGGTGTCTCTTCACAGCCAAAAATCCATAATGAAAACATCCAGGTTTGCAAAAGCCCTTGCTTGTCCCCTGACAGGTATATCTTCCCTTCTCCAGAATCTGAAAACTCCCTGAGTGCAACTTACAATTAACCAGATAGATTTCCAAACTCAGAGTGTGCTGGCAAATATTTGCTGACCTGACAGAAGCTATGGTAATTGAATAGATGGAATCTTGACTAAAAATGACCTTTATGAGATAAGCCTTTAGATAAGTCTATGAAGTAGTACAAAGATTAATATCTATTTGCGGAGGCCTCTGACCACTGTTGGGTTTTACATCACTGGAAAAGTGATCCTTATTTGTTTGGCAAGGAAACTGAGATAGGCTTTGATGAGCTGGAGGAAGGGGTACAGCCTGAAAGCACGCATAGATGAATGGAAAACAAGATAAAAGTAACCACCACAGAGGTGTGAGGATAGACAAAAGACACATGCTCAGTAAAGTAAGGAGAAAACGTTCCCATATACACCAATAAATGGTACAGTCATTACTTTTTATGGGGAGGAATAAGGGAAGTATGTGGATGTATTATAAAGTCATGTCGTGAAGTTCAGTGATCCATGTTCTATAAAGTTACTGTTTGTGATATAATCTGCTCACCCAGCTCAGTATGTCTTCCTAGAAGGTATGGAACTGTCTGCACATCCCATGTGCCTTCCTGTGAGGAATGCAGTAATGATGGGATCTGTAATATATCTGGGGAATTGATGCAGGCTCAGCATGGTAGATATAGGGGCTCTGGAGAACTGCGCTCCAGAGCTCTATTTCAGTTGACTTTTGCTTATCACCGGTGAGAGGATCTATCTTTTAGAATGGCAACTGGCAGGTGTTTAACCAACATAAGAATATTCCTTTCAAACATCATTCTTTTTACTAAACATGTAACCTTGGTTTTACTTCTTGTTATTATACTTGTTCCAGACAAGTTTTCTCTCTATAGCACTGTCGTATCTGAAATTCACTCTATAAACCTGCTTTCTTCCAACTGAGAGATCCAACTCTCTCTGACCCATGACTAACATAACTGAGTGTATGTAGCACCATGAGCAGCGTAAATTTTACTTTACTAGAAGCTTGTGTGTGTATGTGTGCACGTGTGTTTGTGTATGCACGCCTATCTATTCTACAATAGATTCCTGATGACTTATGAGCCTGATGATGTGGAAAGAAGGTATCTGATCTCTAGAACTGCTGCTATATGTGCTTGAGAGCCACCATGTGCCTGTAGAAGACAGACTCAGCTTCTATAAGACGTTGATTACTCTCAACTACTGAACAATCTCTTTAGCCTGTAAGCATAGATTTTTAAAGTGGTTGTGCCAAGCATGGCACCTACTAGAGTATGTTTCAAAGAGAGACAATTAAATTGTCAAGATGTTAAAAAATGATAGTACACAATAAACTTAAAGGTGTGAACATGGTCTAAACAGACATATTAGGCCTGAGATTCTGGCTCCAGTAGACTTTTCCATAAGTATGCCTGGGCCCCTAATATTCTGCTGAATGAGGCTCCTTTTTGAACCAGCATGTTCAGGTTGTGGCTATGCCATGGTAGCTCCTCCCCAAATGAAATACACAGTCAGAATGCAAAGAAATGAAGACTGCAGAAGAGTTGTGAATGAATGCTGCATCCTCAAGGATTAGCACATCTCATATGAATGACTACCCTCTTACATAGGTGTGCACGAACAGACACAAACATACATGTATACACATACCATACTCACAACTAATTTAAGGTTATGCCTGACTACCTTACAAATAAACAAGACTCAGACTATGCTTATTTCATTTGGCTTTGACAGTTACTGAGGGGGAGCAATCATTAATCTGCTCTTCTAACTGCTGTCCTGGCTACTTTCACAGTGGTATGCCCCAGATACTTGCTGTTTTTCCTGGCCGTGTCCCTTCATGGCAGCTTAGTCCTCTCTCCCCATTCTCCCCCCTTTCCCTGGTCTCTCTTCCTTCTCTCTCTTCTCCACCCCCTACCAGGTAACTCAAAACCCACCTACCTCTAATCCCTCCAGTAATTGGTGTATCCAATTTGATTTAACTAATAGTTTTAAATCAAGGAACAAGGTTTTCACAACAGAACGTTGTAATTGTGAGAGGTCAGTAGAAAGCCTAGACCTTCGGGTAGAGAATTTAACATTACAATACATAACCAAAAGATCAATCCTCAACACATACACGTATTGGAAAACTAGCTATGCTCAGAAATGCCAAGCCCTTGTGGTTGCGGACAATGCCCTTCACTGCAGCATTCAGGAGGAGGACAGCCCAGTCATGATACTTGTCAAACAAATACAGGTAAGTGCGCTGCTCCTTGACTCTTGTTTCTCTCAATCGAGAAAGCTGTTCTGCTTCCCTGGATAAACATACTCCTGGAAAAAAAGAATTCAGTAGGGACTCTGCACAGTCTTTGCTCTGAAAACAGCTTCCTTTTGAATCATTATGAATCGGGGAGGTATGAAGTCTTTTCTGTAATGGGGTTTGTAACTTTGACTCAAGTATGAATTGCACAGGAATAAAAATTCCCAAGACGAGATGGGAATTCTCAGTACTCCATGTTTCCAGTGTAACTTCTGTAACACAGAGACCTCATTTGACACTAATATGAACATATTTCTGTTATCTTTGTATTCAAGGAGAAAACCTCTCTCGGTGTTCTGTTTAGGAGAAGTGAGGGAAGTTCAAGACAGATAACACTAATGTTCAAATATTTTCAAATATGAACGATGACAGGATCAGCGGAGAGACAGGAAAATCAAGAGGGAACATCAAACCTAACGCAGAGGGAAATCCTATAGTGCACAATGGATCAAGACTCAGGACACACACCATTGTGATCCAGGAGCTCTGCGTCTCCCCTTGGGAGACATTGAGCAGAGGAGGAAAGCCTGTGCTCAGAAAACATCTGCTGGTCACTAGCTTTGGTTTCCAATTCTTCTGCCTTAAGCAACTGGGATGGTTTCAATAGAATCGTAAAGAGATAACGATCACTCCTACATTAACTTCCTGCTTCCATATTTTTAAATAAAGCAGATCATGAAAGCATGAATTTTCCATTCGTGAATATGATTCTATAAGTAGATCTGAGTTTTAAAAGCACAATATTTTAGCAGAGATAACATGGAAACGTGATAAACGTGATTACTGTGAAAGGCTCAGCTCACAGGCTAACATCACGTGCTGTGACCAAGAACTTTAAAGGAACCTAAACTCCCTGTGCATGCCCATGTGCACACGCTCATCTTTGGGCTGTAATCCAGGGAGTGTAAAAAACATCTTTTGTGGGTTCCTGGAAGTCCTTCGCACTGACTTGTGGGAAATGTAGTCCCAAACACTGTGACGTCATCAGAAAGGGCTGTCAGCATCAAACTTTCCTATTCGGAACCTTCGCTTCTCCTCAAATTTGTGCAGTTGTCCTGTTGAGCGCTGCTTTTGGATCTCTGACATGGAGGTTGGTTCAGGGAACAGCGCCATCTTGCAGATCTGAGGGACTGTGCAGGGCGCGGAAGAAGCTTATTTGGTCTTATTGTGAGACGGGGAAGCTGCTAACCTGGAGGTGCTGTCCTGACATAGGCTAGGGAAGAAGGTTGGAAACAACAGGATGGCAAGGGCAGGCTGGGTCTGCTGCCCGCCTGTGCCTGAGATGCTGAAGGGAGCTCACTCATCTTTACTGGGGAAACGTGCTCTCCCTAGCTGACCCCTGCTCACTTGGCTGGAGTCAGATTCTCAGGTCTCACAGAACACGTGGGCGTCTAGCGCCCCTATACTTTATGTCCTCTCTAGTACTGAGTTTGAGCTCACAAATCCTCCTAAAGTTCCCAGTGTCCAGGGACAGAGTCCTATGAGGGTGATTGTTGTGTGAGGTGTTAGTTCCTTTTCCTTTGGAATGAATTGTTAGATTTATGGATGCTCGGATTGAATGGGAATTTCTGCTAGAATTATTACAATACATGGCCATATAGCCACAGAATCATCTTGTAACTGGTATGAACCTGTGTTTGATCAATCCGGATAATTATGGATTTTGCACATCAAGCTAAAAATTGCTAGACAGTTATACCTCAACAGTTCTGAGTATGTGTTCTGTCCAAAATTTGGACTCCGTTTCAGATGTGAGAGATGACTTGGTGTGATGAGAGATCGCCGGATGAGGCTGGAATGTCTGAAAGGGAAGTGGGAAACGACTCTGCTCATCTGGCAGGGTCTGTACACTGTACGATGTTCTCATCGCGTCACTTTCTTCTGTCTGTTCACATCGTCAGGAGTGTCTGAAGTGTCTTAAATTTCCTCTGTCCCTCCATGTGACATTCGGGTTTACTGATGCACCCTTAATAGTTTTAGAAAGAATTCCTCGAGTTTTTCAAATGCGTTTGAAAAGCTATAAGATAAATTTGGAAAGCTGTGGCCCACTTGGGGGTCTTATGATTTACACATAGTAGGTTCCTGTCCGTGCAAAATGCACAGTTTTCATCTTGAAAGGTTAAGAGAATAGTTTAGTCCAGAGCCATTTGAGTAGCCGTGATCTGAGAACGCAGATTTATTTTAATCCAAATTCTGTGCTCCAACATGGAATCAGTTTCATGGTTTTATGGAACACATAATGTCATTAACAAAGGAAATTTTAAAATACATTGGTGTGTGTCTGATAGAGGCACGTACTGTGAGACATGGGAAATATTCTATTCACTAAGATACCATCTGATGAGATTTTAGCTTTTTGACTGGTAGAATCTCAGGTTCTGCCAAGTCAGTGTATTCTGAGAGGTTTTTATCTTTAGTCACAAGCTGTGTGGTTCACTACAGTGTGAGGTAAGGACTTTCCCTGAAGGGAAAAGCAGCCCAAGGTTAGTCAGCTGCCCCTGAACCTGCAAAATTCCAGGCTCCGCCCCTCAATGAACTTCCACATGGGCCATCAGTCTCTGCACACACAGACTCCTGCCAAGAGTTTGCATTCACAGTCAGACACGCAGTTTTTTTGTGTGTTTGTTTTTTCAGGATTTCTCCTCCACAGCCCCTCCCCATCTCAGGTGATCTTGCTTACATTGTCACTCTTCAGTCAAGCAGGAGCCTGGCTTATGGCGTTCAAGTCTACTCTCAGGGAGCACGGGCTTCAAACCTCCTTGTTCTGTTTACTGGAATTTATGTTTCCAACCATATCTAGGATAATAGACATTTCCTAGTTAATGTTACTAATCTGTAGGAAAAATGTAACAGTATATGGAGTCAGGAATCACATGCTGCCTTGTACATCAGAACACACTCCTTACACTGTAGAGAAGGTATAGCAACATAGTTACATCTAAGTTACAGGCACTAAATATTTATTTATATAGATTTAAAATTAAACAGCGTAATGATTGAAGAGTGGACTTAAGTGTATTCTATGAGGAGTCAGGAATCCTGGAGTTCAAAAGTCATCCTCTCCTTCATAGCAAACTCAGGTGCGCCTAGGCCTGTGTTTTAAAAAGATTCTTAAGACGTAGCTCTTTGGATGTTGTAATAACTTCTTCGTGTTCCTTTCGCTTCTGAGCACCAGGGACAGGACAGAAATCCATCCAGTTGACATCCTCTAATTGTAAAGATGTTACAGATGTGCTTTAAGGAGTTCTGTGGGATGTATTTGAAATCTTAAATCCACATTTTCACTAGCATCCTTTTGTTAATGACTAGTGTTGGGGATTAGAAACTTGATTCCATGTGGTTTTTGTCCACAATATTGTGTCATTCATTGCATTTATTGACTTGCATATTATGAACCATCCTTTCATTTAATGGATAAAGGCAATTTGTCATGGTTGATAAAGTTTTTCACATGTGTGTGTATTTTCTTTCTTTTTTTTTTTTTTTTTTTTGCTTTTCGAGACAGGGTTTCTCTGTGTAGCCCTGGCTGTCCTGGAACTCACTCTGTAGACCAGGCTGGCCTCAAACTCAGAAATTCACCTGCCTCTGCCTCCCAAGTGCTGGGATTAAAGGAGTGCGCCACCACTGCCCGGCTTGTTTTGCTGGCCGGCTGTGTATGTATTTTCCTTGCAAGTTTTTTTCCAAGTAGTTGATTTGAACACTTTGAATCTGACTACCTTGTGAATATTAGCTACTAGTGTTCTTTTGTTGTGTAGTTTGTGTTGTGTCTCTATCTGATTTTGTTATTAGAGTGATAGTAGCTTCTTAGAAATAGCTTCTAGGTGGGCCTTCTGTTCATATGTTTATTTAATGGTTGAAGGTAGATTAGTTGTAGATCTTTGAATGCCTCAGAGGATTGTTGTGAATCCTTCTGGACATAGAAATTTTTTTAGCCGGAAAACTTTTTATTGTAATTTCAATCTCCCCATTTGATCTGAGTCCATTTAGGGTGTTAATTTCTCCTCCTTTCATTTTGTTTATTTATTTTGGTTGTGAGCCTAGCCTTTAACGGCTGAGCCATCTCTCCAGCCCGTTTATTTATATGTAAAACACACACAAGGATGAGAATAAATCTCAAGAAGACTAAGCCTTGGAGACCTGTTGAAGCCGATCCTGGGGTGATTATAGCTCTAGCATGAAGGACACAGAGAAATGATGGATACAATGAAGACATTTTGGATAAACAAGAGCAAACATCATCCAAATCCTCTCAATGGCAAAGAATAAAAGGAAAGAAAAAACAAACAAAACAAAACAACCAGAAGGGAAATAATTGAACACAGGTCAAATAAAAAGATTCAGATGATCGACAAATTCACAGAAGGCTCATTAAGAAGGTAAAAAGTTTGGGGAACACTTGACCCAGCTCACCAACAGAAACAGGACCCAAAAGATCAGGGTCAGAAGTGAACAAGGAGACATTACAACCAATATCAAAAAATCCAGACAATCATACAGGAACATTTTGAAAACTTGTCCTCTTTGGAAGATTTAAAAGACATCACCACTTAGATTTCCTTCTTACAGACAACATAAACTTGGATTTGTTTCTTGATCTATTCTTCTGGCCTGTATCTTGTGAATGGAATACTGTGGGCATCCCTTCTTCTAAGAAGTGTTCATTGTCAGTCTGTTCCTCATT
Source organism: Mastomys natalensis (assembly GCA_021653895.1). Taxonomy (NCBI): domain Eukaryota; kingdom Metazoa; phylum Chordata; class Mammalia; order Rodentia; family Muridae; genus Mastomys; species Mastomys natalensis. The sequence goes on along the minus strand of JAJTUV010002247.1, from coordinate 145,426 downwards.
TTCAGTGTTGTTTGTGTTCTCAGTGGCCCTTTGTGGTTTTGTAATTTTGGCTTCCAGTTGCTTTCTAGAGTCTCTTGGCTACGCTCATCTCTCTCGTCAGGCTAACATGTTGTTCTCTGTATTTTCCATAGTTTTGATTTGTAGAATATGATTCTTGTAATGCTCTTTATATTGTGGATAGTTTTTCTTTTTCCTTCAGCCACTGAAGATATTTGTGTGGTAAATAAATAGCAGCTTAGGTTGCATGTCATAGCCTCTTTAAGACTTGGAATGCTTTTCTCCAGGTTCTTTTTGGCTTTCAAAGATCCATTCCAAAATCAGCTGTTATCCTAATAAATGTGATTTTTCACTTGCAGATTTCATTATTCCATGAATATTTTATTTTCTGATCTTGTCCAGTTAGTGGTGGTGTGTGTGTGTGTGTGTGTGTGTGTGTGTGTGTGTGTGTGTTTTATATTATTATGGGTCTGTCTTTCCTTAGTTTAGGGAAGATTTCTTTTACAGCCTTCTTGAAGATCATATCTACGTCATTGCCTGGGTATTTTTCTCCCTCATCTATGCCTGTAATTTGAAGATGTGGTCATTTCACGGTGTCTAACATTTCCTCTATCTCCCTCCTACAATTTTTTTTCTCATTTTATTTCATATTCTTAGCTTATTTTGTCTAGATCATCTACCTTATCTATAAGTCCTTATATGCTGTGTTCTGCTAATTAATTCTATTGTAAGTTTTTCTTTTAAGTTTTCTTTTTGGATTATTAGGCTTTTGAATTCTGTCTTCATTGCTGCTAGAGACCTTTTTAGTGTTTCTTTTTATAGAATTCCAGTTTCAAATCCTCGATTGTTTTGTCATTTCCATCATTCTAATGTTTTTGGTTTCTTGGGCATCATATAAGCATTTTTTTCCTTAAGTTCATTGTCTTCAATGGCACCGATGCTTCTTCATGCCTTTTAAGAACGTTTTGTAGTTTATGATGAACTTTATGACTGTACTTGTAAAGTGTGTGTTCTAGTGCTCATCCAAGCAATGTGTAGTGGCAAATGTGTCTAGACATCTTGTAGGACATTGAGAGGAAATGCCAGCGTGATATTTTATATTGTTTATTTTTTCTATGAGAGCTGGTCATAAGGCTTTTAGAGGAAATGCAGGCTTGTCCTAGCAGTCGGCCCATCTGCAGCAAAATTTAATGTTTTATTAGGTTTGCGTGTCTGACTTCATAACGGCTCCCTTTATTCTTCTGTTATAAAACAGCTCTATATTCTTTTAACTCAAACACATTTTCTTTATATTCCCTTTTTCTTTGATTTGAGTTCATCTTAATGCGGTTGGAAGTGAACTTCTTTAAATAATACGAAGTTTAACTAAATCATAAAGAAAATAGGGAATTGTGGTGCACTTGATTAACTTGCGATACTATTCAGTGATGAGCATGAACAAAGAGAAGAAAGCCAAGAAGTAGTTGGGAGCAGCAGATGAGACTGCATGTCAGTACACAGAGCGGGCACAGAAGTATGGGGTGAGGGGTGTGTGAAGGGAGAAACCTGGGCTGGACCTTGTAAAGAAACAGGTGAGGGGCTAGTGTTCATCTAAGTTATGCGTAATTGCAAATATTTCTATGTTTTATCAGGTGAGGGAAATGAGGAAGATGCTTCTGCTCTAGGAGCCCCCTGCAAGTCTGCAGTCTCTCCCTCCAGTGTTGTCTGCTTAGGCAGACAGATTAGCTTGGGTGACAGGCTGTCCCGCAAAACATTGCTCTGTGGGTTATAGCAGATGAGTAAGATTGAGGATTCCTGTTTTTACAAGCAACACTCTATCAGATGGGACAGGAAATTATTGTTTCAGGCATAAAAGACAAGTCCCACATGCTGTGTAGCTGTGCTTCTTGTGCTTTCTGACTGACCTACCTATACCAGGAGCTCTGCTGACCAAGATCTCTAGAACTAATCTCTAGAACTAGACACAGCTAGCTGCCTTAGGTCAGAAAACCCCTGTCTCAGAAGAGCTATAGCCCCCTGTAACTGCAACAATGAGTCCTAATGGCACTGTATCCTGTGTCAGATTTGCCTGGCCAAGTCCGCTGCTGGATAAAAACAGAGAACTAAAGTTCCCATCGTCCTTTCATGGGGCCTCTGAGACAGCCATGGGTCTGTATAGATCCCCACAGTGACTCAACTTATTCCTAAATTTTCTAATTATTATTTTGTTAGTATAATTTATTCCATTTGTAAAGAAATTCTTCATGTATTGTTCTACCCACTGGCTGCCCAAACTCAGACCCTTGGTTCCCTGTCGTTTGCATCTCTCTGTACGTGTGCAGGATGCTAACCCCAGCCCACAGTGCTCATCAGATCTGCATCTTCATTTTATTTGTCATTGTAATTGTGCATGTTGGGTTGAGAAGTACCTTCTCCATCACCACAGCTTCTACTGTGAAAAATGTGCGTAATGTATGCTGTACTATAATGCAGTCATGGGACTAAATGGATATGTTAAGAAAAAATTTACTATTTTTTATTTTTTTTTATTGTGCTGGCTAGAGTACTGTGCACTTGAAATAAAGTGGAGTTATGTGAGTATAGGAAATATCAATTTAGGAAATGCATCTCTAAGATGAGGCTGTGTGCCAGCCAGTAGAGCATTGACTGATGGAGCATCGCACAGTCTGGTATTCAAAGTGCTACATCAGGGCCGGCGGCCATGGTTTCTATAAAGAAGCAGGCTGAGCAAGCCATTTATAAAAAGCCTATAAGCAGAACCCCTCCATTATCTCTAATCATCTCCTGCCTCCAGGTCCCTGTCCTGTTTAAATCCCTGTCCTGACCTCCTTCAACAATAAACCATGCTATGGAAGTGTAAGCCCAATAAACCCCTTCCTCCTCAAACTGATTTTTGGTCATGGCCGGAATAGAAGCTCTAACTAAGGCATATGTGTGTGTTTGCATTTTGGTACTTTTCATGTCTAAGAGATCGTCTGATCCTCTCTAACTAGAGTTATACACAGTGGTGAGTAACCATGAGGCATCTAGGAATCAACCCCATGTCCTATGGAAGAGTAGCCATTGCTCTTAACTACTGAGCCATCTGTCTGGCCTCAACACACTGTACTGTAGTGGCCCTCGTTCTCCATTTTATGGTTCTTAAAAGTGTTATAACATAGGGGTGTGTAGGACCTTCTGCCATTCGCTTTCATTAGAGATGGATCCTGTGTTTACCCCCAGCATCACATGGATAATATTTTAGGGATATTACTTACCTATATCAGAAGTGCTTCCAGTTCTCCTCTCACGTAGGGTCACCTTTAGATTTATATGCAGAAGCACATGATGCCTCTTGGTACTTATGTGATTATTCATGGTTATAATCAGCTTAATGTATATGGTAATTGTGGTTATTTCTATCCCAGTTTAGCTATAAAATAAATGAGACTGGGTTTATTATTTATTTCGTGTTTGCCCGGTTACTGGGGGATTACTCCTAACCTATTTTCCTAAAGCTAGACTGACTACTCACCCGTCTGTGCTCTCGAAATCTTTGCTGTTTGAGTCTTACCCATCATGTCTGATGGAGACTTCTGTCCTCCCATCTTCTCCTTCTCCTTCCTATTTCTCCTTCTCCTTATCATGCTCCTTACCTTTGACCTGCAGCCCAGTCACCAAAGCCCTGCCTACCTCTACTTCCCCCCATAGTTGACTATTGCCAGGTTTATTAACATATAGTAACTTAACCAATAGTTTTAAATTGGAGAACAAGGTTTATACAACTAACACTAGTATATGTGAGAATATTCGCTTGCCTTGGGGCAACCAGATCTTGGGGTACAGAAGGTAGCATTTGAATACATAGAAGCACCAGACCAAACCACAACAATAATGTATGGTATTTACCCTCTCTCTCTCTTTTTTTTTTTTTTTTTTTCAGGAAATGCTGTCATTCTGGGATGTGGCCATATATTTCTCTGCAGAGGAGTGGGAATGCCTGGGTCCTGCTCAGTGGAAACTGTACAGGGACGTGATGCTGGAGAATTACAGCCACCTTGTGTTCCTGGGTGAGGATAACATTCATGATGAATTCTTAATTAATTATCAGCATGAAACTTGCTCCCTTTGTACAGTACCTCATGGGAGCTTGTGCTTCCAACAGCGAGGTTCATAGGGCTACTTTTAAGGAAAATTAACATTATCCGTATAGCTTAGAACTACTTCTTCTTGTATTCATATCCCCCTATTAAATGTATCATTTGTATTAGAAAATAAGTGACACACCTTAAAGAGACTGTCACACACTTCAGTTTTAAAAGTTTTCCCTGTAACTAAGGAGTATGAAGCTTGGAACCCACAAACTAAGTTCCTCCACAGCATTCTGATGTGCCCTTCAGAAAACACATGAGAACTGGTTCTCTACACCCCTTCATTGTATCATCTCATCGTTGTACACACAGCCCTGGAGGGACATTTTATCTCCCACGTGACCACAATAACAAAGTTGTTCCATTTTTCCACCAACAGGACTTGCTTCCTCTAAGCCACACCTGGTCACATTTCTGGAGCAAAGACAAGAGCCTTCAGATGTGAAGAGTCAAGCGGCCATCACTAAGTACTCAGGTGTGTCAGAAGGAGGGTGTCAGAGAACAGAGTCGGGAATTTTAAGATACAACATAAAGCCATTGAGACAAAACATTCTGGTATAAATCATCTTTTAAAGATCTAATTTTCTCTTTCTCTCAAAGGAGGACATCATGTAATGTTTAGGATGCTTTGAGTCCCATAAACTTTGTTTTCTTCTACCATGAGATTAACTTGTGTTTCCCAAGACAGCCTAAGCTCTGTCCTCTCTATGTAATTTTTAACTTGGCTATTTATGTTTTTTATAAGATACATGTACATGCATTTTTAAAAGTCATGATTTTTCTTTATACCAGCTAGCTCCCAAATGAGTGAGAGAGAGACAATGAGAGTTATTTGATGAGCTTTACAACATGGTTCCTGGGTAGTTAATAATCGATTCTAATCTTTTAAGTTAATCTGATGGCCTCCCTGTCAAAGTCCACATGATAGTTGCATTTTACTATTGACCTGACTCTCTGGGCTTCAGATGTCTATCATGTGGCTCTGGACACCTTCCTCATAGCTAATCCTCTCTCCCCGTCTCTGTGTTTTTACCTGTGTGTGTGTGTGTGTGTGTGTGTGTGTGTGTGTGTGTGTGTCTTCTTCCCTGGGCTGGCAGAAGTCCAGCTCTGTTTTCTCTTCAGCCCAGCCATTGGCTGATCAGCTTTTGTTGACAAGTAAGAGAATAAATAAGACCCATATTTATACACATTTGAGATGGGAGATCCTGAGAATACGCATTACAATGCTATGTCTGGTTGGCAACAAGATATGGAGGCAGAGAAAACAGTGTTTGTATAGTATGAGGATAATCCTTACACAATGTACAAAAACATTATACCTGAAGATAGTCATAAAACTCCTTCCCTTGAATCCTTGAAAATTATTATTTCATGTTATTATGGAAAGCGTTCTAATGCGGCCGAACTTTCATAACATTCAAAACTAAACTATATACTTTGAATATGTATATATGTATATTTAATGTATATACATATACATACACAGACATATATGTATATATACATGTATTTATATATTGAGAAAAAAATATATATATGTGTGTGTGTGTGTGTGTGTGTGGTTTATTCAGGTGTTTTTCAAGTTACACTATTTTATACTTTTGTTTTTAACTAGTCATAAAATTTTTGTATTTGTTTAAGAGGTTGATTTGTATTTATATAATGCTATTATGGGTTTTCATAGTTGATGTTATGCTTTCCATACATGTTTGAGTTTGATTAATATCCCTTTGTTTCCATGTTCTATGTGATTATGGTCTTCTTATTTCCGTGGAAGTTTACATTCCTTTCACCTATTCTGTGTTATAAGTTAGACTTCAATGAGTACAGATAGAAATCTGAATGTAGCTTATCATTTTTATACACAAATAAAACTATGAGTAAATGTTTGGTTTTAACAATAAGCATTGCAAATATACAGAATATTACTCTGCTTTCATTCGCTTTTCAACCCTTCCTCACCAGGGGGAAAATGTTATACATGCAAAGAATGTGGCAAAGCCTTTGAGCACAAAAAAGTATATCAGAATCACCAGAGAATTCATTTAAGAGTGAAGCCTTACAAGTGTGAGGAGTGTGGCAAGTCCTTCCATTTTCCATCATTACTTTCTGAACACAAAAGAAATCATACAGGAGAAAAACTCTACAGTTCTGAAGATTGTGGCAAGGATTTCCATTATCCATCATTACTTTCTCAAAACAAGACAGTTTATAAAGCAGAAAAACCCTACAAATGTGAAGACTGTGGCAAGGCCTTCCATTATCCATCAAGACTTTCTGACCATAAGAAAATTCATACAGGAGAGAAACCACACAAGTGTGAAGTATGTGGCAAGGCTTTCGATTATCCATCAAGACTTTCCAACCATAAGAGAACTCATACAGGAGAGAAACCCTACAACTGTGAAGTATGTGGCAAAGCCTTCCATGACCCATCAAAACTTTCTCAACACAAAATAATTCATACAGGAGACAAACCCTACAAATGTGAAGTTTGTGGCAAGACCTTCCATTATCCATCCATACTTTCTAAACATAAGATAATTCATACAGAAGAGAATCTCTGCAAGTGTGATATATGTGGCAAGACCTTCCATTATCCATTATTACTTTCTCAACACAAAATAGTTCATACAGGAGAAAAACCCTACAAATGTGAAGACTGCGGTAAGGCTTTCTATTATCCATCAAAACTTTTCAGACATAAGAAAACTCACACAGGAGAAAAACCATACAAGTGTGAAATATGTGGCAAGGACTTCCATTATCCATCAAGACTTTCTAAACACAAGATAATTCATATAGAAGAAAATCCCTACAAATGTGAAGTATGTGGCAAGACCTTCGACTATCCATCAAGGCTTTCCAATCATAAGAAAATTCATACAGAAGAGAAACCATACAAGTGTGAAGTATGTGGAAAGGCTTTCTGTTTTTCATCGTCACTTCGTAAACACAAGATAATTCATACAGGAGAGAAACCATACAAGTGTGAAGTATGTGACAAGGCCTTCAGTTCTCCATCAAGACTTTCCAAACATAAGAAAATTCATACAGAAGACAAACCATACAAATGTGAAGTATGTGGCAAGGCCTTCCACTTTCCATTCTTACTCTCGATACACAAGAGAACTCATACAGGAGAGAAACCATACAAGTGTGAAGTATGTGGCAAGACCTTCCATTGTCCATCAATACTTTCTGTACACAAGAGAATTCATACTGGAGAAAAACCCTACAAGTGTGAAGTATGTGGCAAGGCCTTCCATTATCCATCAAGACTTTACAAACATAAGAAAATTCATACAGAAGGGAATCCCTACAATGATGAAGTCTGTGGAAAGGTCTTCCATTCTCCATCAAGACTTTCCAAACATAAGAAAATTTATACAAGAGGAAAACTGTACAAGTGAGAAACACATGGCAAGGCCTTCCATTCCCCATCTTTACTTTTTAAACACAAGATCATTCATACGGGAGAGAATCCCTAACACGGTAAAGTATGTGGCTTGGAGAAGGGTTTTGAGAGAAGGGATATTTGGGAGCAGAAAAAAAAATTACTTGAAGTCAAATTGTGGGTGCATGCTAGTAGCCTATATTCAGCTCAAGACAACTTTTGAGACTGCTTTCTCTATGTTCTGCTCCAAACAGTTCTCTCACCAGTTCTCTCTCGCTCTTCTGAAAGATTCTCTAGGTAGTTCATCTCTTTCAGATCAAAACCCAGTCTTTTTATTTACATGTCAATCCAGCCATTTATCCAAGTTCCTTTTTGATTATCCCATGAATCAGCATTTCATAATCCCAGCCCCTTGATTCTTAGAGGACTGGAAGCACATTTTTTATCAACATTGCAAAAGAATTCAGACATCTGCCTGCTCCTGTTAAGTACAGACTATAAGCCAGGTGTGTGGAACCTCATCCTGAGATTGCCATTCCTACTACAACTATGCCTAATTTTGCTCTGTCCCAGTCAGACCCTGAACTCAGGAATCTGTCTGCCCTTGTAAGCGGAAACAAAAAACTAAGCTCGGTGGGATCTTCTTCGATTACTACTCCCTAAATCTTTTTATCTCCTTCCTTAGTGTCTTCTGACAAGTGTCAAAGACACTTGGCTTTGAGTTCAGCTCATTTTGTTCTTTTAGATTCATGACGCCCCTCCTATAATTCATACTACATCCTTATATTTTACATGGTTGAGAAATTATATATTTTTGGACTCATGTTTTAAGAGTTGTTTCCCACAGCCTTAAAGGCTGTCCTGACAGTCCCAATATTTACCATTTTGCTGAGACATTAGCTACACCTTTGACTCCTGGACTCATGCTGTTTCTAAGTATGATAGAGTCATGAAAATTAACAGAGAGGGCATTCTTTGAAGGAGGAACATGAAAATTTGTACATGATTATACAAACAAGCCTTGTGCCCACTGCAGACATCAAGACTCATTGAGTCACATGCTGGCCCTGTTCCAGGGGTAGGAGCTATGTCATCCCTACCACAGCAATTTATCTTACTTCTGCCTACTTCCCGTCTCCCTCTGACTCATCCCTCCAACTGTGTCCCCTTCATAAAAGAGCAAGCCTTTCAGAGACATCAACTGGGTTTCATCTAACCCAGGAGGAGGAAAGTAGTACCAAGAACAGGCAAGACATCAGAGACACCCCCACTCTGACTGCCAAGAACCCCACAAAAACCCAAAGCCTACAACCATAACTTATGCTGTAGACCTAACACAGACCACTGCTGGCTCCATGATTCCCATTTCAGACTCTGTGAACCACAATGAGCCCTGCTTAAATGATTCCTCAGGCAGTGCTCTTGCAGTGTCCTCAACCCTATGGTTCCTAGAATACTTTATCCTTCTCTTCCACAGGATTCTCCAGACTCCAAGGAAAAAAACTCATGGAGATTTCCAACCTGGACTCTCTGACTAATGTTTGGCTGTGGGTCTGAGTCTCCATTCTCCACCAGCTTTCAGAGAAAGCTACTCTAATGTTGAGTGGACTAGGCATGTATCTATTAGACTACTATGGTTATGAGTAGGTATGGCCCCGATAGACTCATGTGGTTGAATTCTTGTCCCATAAAGAATGGCACTATTAGGAGGTTTGGGCTTTTGGAGTGGCCATGGCCTTGTTGTAGGATGTGTGTCATTGTGGGGGTGGACTTTGAATTCTGTACTCAAGCTACACCTAGTGGTGAAAAAAAGTCTTGTGATTTTAAAAACAGAATCTCCTGTTCAATTTTACCAATGAGAACTCGGATATCATTGGAAAGCCTGTTAGCTCAGAGAATCAGAGAATGCACCCAACTGACCTTAAGACTTCACTGACATCCCAGATGGAAAAAGCTCCTTTTCCACCCTGTCTTAGATACACTTCTCTGCTAAGTCCTGCCTTTCTATTTTATATCCTCTCCGCCAATTGATTTGGCTCTTGGATTAAAGGTGTGCGCTAGGGCTAAGTCACCCTACAACAAGGGTTTTCAGTTCACAATCTTGGGGTTCACAATGTGATCAAATATCCTGCAACATTCTCGATTTTTGTCGAAATAAAAGACTCTCTAACATCAATGAGCTACATAGTATATGGTAAAAATTACATTCACGATGACCAGTCCATTTCTATTTGGTAACTTTGGAGAACATAGTATGTCTTCTGTCTTCATGAGTTCAACATTCTGTACCTACATAACATTTTATCATAACTTCCATTTGTCAACCTAAAAACATATTTTTAAACCTTAAAACATTTTCTTAAATTCTAAACAACTTAAGCTTAACTTCGAGACTATACCTATCTAGTCTTCAACCACATTAGAGACCTGAGAAGGGTAAATGTTTCCTGAGTAAACAGGAAGTGCAGAGCAAGCAGCTTCCAAAACTATAGAAATGTTAGGGACATCTGGCAGCCTGGCAGTCTCCAAAGATTCCTCTGCAACATTGGAACATTTATCTTTTCCACCTATTGGCCGAGAATATCTGGCAGATTTTTCTCTCTGATGCAGGATCTATGAAGGAGTTCTCTACCTTGTCCTGGGAGAGTTTGGCAGTGACTTTCTTTGTGTCCTGCTTGTCCACAGCCTGGACAGCATAACATCAGCAGTTGAGGCAGAGGCAGTTTCTTACCCAGTGGCAGCTTGTCACATTTGCAGCAAACTCCATCAGGAGGTTCTTGATGCTCTCTTCTTCAAAGTAGTATAGGGGTGCTACCAGGAGCTGACATTTCTCATTGTCAAAAATTAATATAACATCATTTAGTGTCATATTCTACAGATTTCTAATGTTTCTGAGGACCATCTAACAATCTCAGTATATTTGAATAGTCAAATGTTGCTTACCTCTAGCTATTTACTATCCGATTAACATAGAAAACATCTGTGATTAACTAAACTAGTACATAACAAATCCACAAGTTTGATTGACCTGAGAGGACTGTATTATCCAACGCTGGACTGATTTCATGACAGGCGACAAACGGGCAGTTTGTGATATAGGACTAAAGTTTTTTGTTTTTCAGCTTAGAACCCGGATCCCAGAACCTATGATCAACCAACCACACCCGAGGGCAGCCAACTGAGAACACTTTGTCATCTGGCCTGAAGACTAGGTACCTAGAATGATTAAGCAGCCCCAATGGGAAGTCTCCAAAGCCTAAGGAATTGTAGAATCAGTCATACCTGTAGAGATAGAGCTACCTAATCAAGGTTAAAGGGCACAGAATCCTTCCTGGAATTCCTCCAACTGACGATAAAAGCTGGGCCTATGAGTCTACCAGAGGTCTCCATTCCCAAAAGCAGAGACTCCTGCATATAGGAAATTCTTCTGAATAAATGCTCTTTGCTTTTGCATACTATTTGAGTCTGAAGTATCATTCTTTGGTGATTCTTGTACCGTAACATCTGACTATTAAATTGCATTTTTTAACTATCTCAATTTTATTTTAAAGATTTTTTTTATTATTATTTATATGAGTACACTGAAGCTATCTTCAGACACACACACTAGAAGAGTGCATGGAATCCCATTACAGATGGTTGTGAGCCACCATGTGGTTGCTGGGAATTGAACTCAGGACCTCTGGCAGAGCGATCAGTGCTCTTAACCACTGAGCCATCTCTCCAGCCCAACTATCTCAATTTTTAATGGCAACTTTCAAAAGGACTAGAGCATCACATTGAATATTTAAGAATTACAGTTACAATACTTTAAAAAGAGTTGATATATAGTATGTTTTAACTGAAATATGATCTTAATCCTGTATCAAGATACAGACATCTGTACCAGTGTAACTGTTTCCTAGTAACAGCACACGAGAAAATTTCCTTGTAACATTAATAATAGCATAAAATGGCTGGCTAGACAGGCAGCAGTTACCAAAGCCTTAATAGGTAGTAGATCCTTAAATGTGGAGCAGAAGCGAGTTTAGATATGATATTTGGGAATCATTTGTCATGGAAGTGAAATTTGGAAATCAGGTGTGTGGGACTGCGTAAGGGTATCCTGGTTCTTGGCTGGGCATGGGCCTAGAACCCCGAGACTCCAAGGGAGAAACGCAGGAGTTCGGCTACGTCCCCAGAACTCAGGGTCCTGAAAAGCAGTCTAGTCTCCATAGACCTACATTGTTCAGTCACGTAGGCCATTACAGCCCCTCCCAAAGTACACAGGTAGAGGGTGTAGCTACAGGCCTCAGGCCCTAGGGATTTACATACTAATGAAGGTCAGAGGGCGGAGCCAATTAACCATTCCTCCCCAGAACCTCCCACTTTCTCCCTCCCTACTTAACCCAGGCCTGCCCTGAGTTTGGGGGGGGGGGTACTTCCAGATCCATCTACCATCCGCCATGACAATAAACCCTTTTGGAACCAAGGACTTCCTCGTATCATTGGGGCCTGCCGGGCCCGCCGCGGCCAAAGCCCCAGCCCCTGGAACCCGGGACCTTCCTCCGGTATGTGACACAGGCTGCCTGGAAGCCTCCAGGCAGCCTCCACCGCAGGCCCCAGGCCGCTGCTGCCTGGGCCTGGAAGCCTGCCTGAGTAGGCCCGGGCCTGCTGCTGCGACCTGTTTCCACCTTGCAGGTCCCGGGCTGCTGCCACCTGGGCCCGGGGCCTGCCGCTGCGCTGCCACGCCTCATGGGCCAGGGGCCTGCTGCCTCATGGGTCCGGGACTCCACTGCGGCCCCACCGTTTTTTCCCACACAGGTGTGCTAATGTTTGGCCTTTGAATGGGTCCAGGGTGGGTCCATCAAGGAAGAGCAAGTGCTTGGCTTACTGCAAGCTGGCTACAAAAATCCTGGAGTGGGAAGGGTGCACACTCAGTGTGGACAGGCAGAGATCCAGGCCACATGAAAGACACGGCAGGCTAAAGAATCAGACTCTAGGATATGGCCTCAGGTTCACAGACAAATGTCCTGTCCAGCAGGGCATTAAACAAGGTCCAGGGAGATCCCCTAAGAGAGAGTGAGGAGAAACGGGCAAACACAAGGAACTTGGCTTGTCTATAGGCTGATAAAACAGTAATTTTTACTTTTTTACACAGGGGTTATATACACAAAAAGACAAGATGTGGGGAAGGGGATGACACAGGAGCGTAGGTGTTCAGAGGGAGTACAGATATCTTCCAGAACAGACTGTCAGCTGGGTGAAGGTTCAGGGGACAGGTCACTATGACTCTGCCTATGATTCACTTGTCCTTATCTAAGTTGGTACTGTCCACCAAGGTTACCTATCTACAAGGTCTATGACTAGCCTGGCAATATTCCAGCAAAGCTGCTTGTTTACAATAGCTTATAGCCTTCTGGTTCAGTGTTTTTCCAAAGAGACCCAAGGCTTTGTGTTAGCAGGCATGTATGTCAGGCCTATTGCTGATTTTAGGCCTTTGGCTGATTTTAAGCCTTCAGGGTATAAGCAAGGCTGCTCCTGACTGACAAATAATTTGTACATACCTCAGGAGGGTCAGATCAGCAGTTTGGTTCAAGCAGCCCTTGTGGCTGGAACAGATGTGAAGGAGAGGGAGGGTTAAGAGAACTGTTTCCAAAATCCCTGGACTCAGGGAGGTCAGACTGAAGTTGTCCATGCAAAGTCTGTAACAAATTCAATTTAGATAAATTTTGCAGCAGATACTCCAAGGTGTCTAGCAGTTGAGTTGTAGATGTGCTGGTGTCAATTTTCCTAGCCTTTACTGGTAACCCAGAAGACTCAATGGGCAGCATCCTGCCCATAAACCTGGGGGGTGAACAGTGTCATACAGTGGGGTGGGATATGTGGGTAACCCAAGGTCATCTGGTCAGTCTCTGAATCCCAAGGCTCCACAGAAAGAAGACTGTAATTTTTTTTTCTAGAACGGACTTGAGCTTGCACAGATGAGACATTTGGCAGGAGGAAAGGGATCTTGAGCCATGGAAGAAGAGCCTGGTACTTCTTGACACTGACTGGGAAAGTATAACTCACCTACTACAAAGTCAGTTGTGTCAAGTGAAGAGAAACATGGAGGGAAGGAGCAGCCCACGTGGCCAGGCTAAGCATGGCATGCTAAGCTCTCGGGGCAGGGCCTCAACTCTTCCAAGTCTCCATACCAGATGAAAGGATTCTATTCCAATGAAGTAAGACAATTCAAGACAAATTAAAGTATAAAGACAGGTTTATTGGGAGCAGTTCTCAGGTAGATTCAATGGTCCCAAGAATGAGGCCAAGGGAGTCAATGTGCAGAGGGAGCCAAGGAAGGAGAAAAGAAAAAGAGCATGAGAGAGAGAGAGAGAGAGAGAGAGAGAGAGAGAGAGAGAGAGAGAGAAAGAGAATGAATGAGTGAGTGAGTGAATGAATGTCTAGGTTATATAGTGAAGACCCTCTGGTGTAGAAGAAGCCCAGTCCCTGGGCTGGAAATTTTCCCAGAAACTGAGGGATGCTGGGAGAACCTAGAGGCCAAGTCCTTGGTATGTTAAATAAACGCATCAGCCACTTGTCCCAGGTCTGAATCCCAACTCAAGACTGGTCTCTGAACTGAAACTTTATCAACTCTGCTACATCTGGTCTAATGATCTGGAACTGCATAATTAACAGGTTGTTACTTTGTTGACAGGTTGCATTAGGACAAATGATTCCAGGGTCTCAGTCCCTGCCTCTTCATAAAAATCAAAGATTTAAACGTAACTAAAATAAGTAGGGCATGACATAACTTAACCCAGGTCAGGTTATCCTGATATTATACGGCAAATAGGCTTCCAGGCAGTTAGAAGGAGAGTCTTAAAGACCATGCCCACAATGACACACTTTCTCTGACAAGGTCACACCTCCTCATAATGCCACTCCCTGGGCCAAACCACCACAGTCCTCAAGATGAATCTTTTCAGGGTTGCTTTTCTGTTTTTCTCCGTGAACATAAGGACTTTTAGAGGTAATACACGTGCTGCCTTTATATCTGTATTGAATGTTCAGTGTGCACAATTTAGCTTAAAAGGTGATTCTTTGATATCTGTTTGAGCAGGGAAAACATCTGTCTGTCTTTATAAGTTAGTTTAGATTATATAACCAAACTGTAATTTTTATTTATGTCATTTGAAAGGATGGTGTAAGTCCTGATTACTCTGTAGCCAACAAGATTTATAGAATATGCACAGCTGAAATTCTAGCTGGAGACATTTTAATGCCTCAGCCAGCCTCAGAGCTGTTCCCATGTAGGGTGATCAGCATATATTTTACCTGTATTTTGTTTGTTTTTGTTTTGGGTTTTTTTTTCCCTTACTTCTTTTTATCTGCAGACAATTATCTTCAGGGGTCTCCGATTGTCATATCTGATTTTCACCAATTTGAGTGGAATCAACAGCCTTTTCTCTCCTGCTGAAATAAAGGCAAAATCTCTTCCCAGTGCAACATATATCCTGCTCTCCATTAAGAGACTATCTTGTGTGTGTGTGTGTGTATCTAATTCATCAGTCTCTTCCAAACTCTAGTGTATTTCAGCAGCTGTGTTATCTGCTTCATTGACTGTCAAAACCCCAACGTCAATAAAGCATTGTTTAATCTCCCTGTGTGAGATCTCATATTCCCTTCTGTTCTATGAGCATTTCCTTTAAAGTATGTCAGGAGCCATAATGAGACAAGCTAATAACTAGCAGGTCTAGCAGGTGATCATCCTGAAAGGGACTGCTTTGGAATATATATATAAAATCTGCGACAGGTGCATCCTTATTGAGCAAGGTTATAAGAGATTCATTTTAGGAAAGATTCCTGCTATTAATATGCTTTTCCTGTTATTATTAAACATATATAACAATCACTAAGTAATAGCACAACCCTTTGAAGCAGATCTCTGCAGATCCATGAAGATATACTGTCTTGTAGTGATGCTACATAGACAAATAGATGACTTCTTAAGTCTTAATGATAATCCTATATGAATTCTTAAAATTATATCAGTGATTATTAAGCTGTTTTATAGTGGGACTGCTATTAGGTCCTTTTCTGATAGTCAAAACTGCAATAAGAACTCTGCCAGTCTCCCAAGTGTCACCAGTTAATTGCTATTAGATAGTAACCAGACTTTCTCCTACTCAGAGCACATTCCAAGAGGTTGTAAAACAATTAACCAAAGGTCATAAAAAGGGGACTAATGATTTATTATAGGTGCTAGGACAGAAGATAAAATATTGACTGGGTTTGTCTGTACAAAACTTCACTAATAACTTAGTTATGGCTTTAAACCTTCAGTGAACCTGTAGAGCTGAGACAGGGGATGGATGTTTAGCCAGACAATTACTCCTAATGGATATGCATGTAAAGATTCTCTGTTGCAAACTTCCATTTCAATTTATGATTTGATTTTTGGTCTGAACTTGTGATAAACTTTGTAACATGTGATCATGTATTCTGAAAGATGCCTAAGTACTGAAGACAAAGAGATAGAAAGAAATCTTTTCCTTTTCCCCCGCCTAGGAGAATTTTTACCTTTAGAATTTTTCCCTTTCCCCACTTGGGATCTTTCTTCTTTTCCCCTTAGATAGCTTTCATAGGAAACTTTTACAACTTAGTAAACTCTATAACCACTCTCTACGTGTCCCCCTTTTCTTGTGGGTATATGTCCAGTCATCAAATAGCACCCTCTGTCATAATACTTTTAAATTGTAGAAAGACACTGGTTGTGCTCTGCAAACTTTCCTGATACATACCTGTCAATTCTGATTCACGCCTATCAATTCCTGATACCAGCTTTCCAGGAACCATGTTTAAATCCTGTTGATTACACACATATAGCTGTAGCAGTGAATTGTTAATCTGCTTTGGCGCCAGACAGGTTACTCATGTGTTGCACCTGCCCAAGAATGCTGGATTCAAGAATGAAACACACACACACACACACCACACACACACACACACACACACACCAGCTAATTTTTATATGCCTTAACTAGCTTAATGGCTGGGCACTTCTAAACCTCCCCACGGCTAGCTCATACACACCTCCAGTATTCCATGCTTAACAACTTCTAAATCTATATTTTATCTTTGTTGCCCTGTTAACTTCTGGGCAGCCCACCCATAGGGCTGCTTTCCCTTTCCACCATCATTGCTGGATTACTTCTCTCTTGCAACTCTTAAACCTAATCCCTCTGCCTCCGAGTCATGGCCATTCTCTTCTCCTTCTTCTACCTCGGTCCTTGCCTATGCAACTTTATTCTCAATCAGAGCCAACTGGGGCAGGCTTCCTTTAGAGTTTGAACATGCAGACTGCCATGTGATTCTGGGAGCTGAGTAAGACATAGCTTCATTTTCATCACATAGCTTCACAGGGAAAAGGGAGGTGGAGCTAGCAGTGGGAAGGAGAGAGGAAGAGGGAGAGAGAGGATAAGTGAGATGGTGACAGATGTTAGCCTCATGTCTCTAGCAATCTCTCAGGTAGTTATTCTTATCTAGGTTAGGTAATTGGGTTAACAATTCTAATTGTGTGGGCATCTTGTGTATTGAATATTTGCAGATATACAAATCCATTGGATAATCATTAAGCATTAAGAGTCTTATTTCTATCAGGTACTGAGAATTGTGATATCTACCACAAGGATGGCGGTTATTGTCTGGGGCTAAGCTGAGCACCGTTGGAGTGGTGGCAGAGTTGGCCCAGGGGCCATGCCTAGAGCCACAGAGGCCAGGGAGCTGACTGGCAGAGGCAGCAGCCATGCCAATGTTTCGTGGGTCTCGGGCCGGCACCAAGTTCAGGAACTTAGAGCCGGCAGCCAGGTGGCTGCCATTTTTTCAAATCCCTCCTGCAACAGCCACCAAATTTCCCACAGGTCCTCGCCAAGTGGGAAGAGGTTTCCACCGGTCTTGCCACAGCAGAGTCCCAACTCTGAAGCATCCGTACCATGCAGTGTTCCATGCAGATGCTGCGTCTCCACCGCCAGATTTCCTTGGGCGTGGGGGTCTCAGAAAGGTAAAGAAGTGCAGACTGGAAGCTCCACTCCTACCAATGCTGCAGCTCTTGCTCAGGAGGCTCCTGCAGTCACCACAGGTGAACATGTCCTGCCTCTCTTCCCTCGGGATGTGAGCACAAGAAAGCAGCACTAGTCCAGTCTGCTTACCTCGCACTGGGTTCCTTTAAGGTAACCGGACACTTTAGTAACCATCCAACAAATCCGTTTGAGCTCACGTGTATAAATGAGAAAAGCAATTGCATACTGGATTTTTTTTTTTTTCAACAATAGCTGCTGTTGGGATAGCAGGATGGATAATGAGTTTCAAGAGAATGTCAAGTGAAATGGAAACTTAAGGGTTCTTTGGGAAGTCAGTTGTATCAGATGGGGTTTTGCTGGGGCAAACGTGAGGGAGCATTTTCCTGAAGCAGACACAGGTGAAAGGACGTTTTGCTAAAGCAGACACATAAAAGAACATTTCGCTGAAGCAGACACGGGTGAAAAACTGGGGCAGACCCGTGAAGGAACGTTTCCCTGAGGCAGACATGTGTGAAATGATGTTCTGCTAAAGCAAGCACATGAAAGGACATGATGATGGATTCTTTGCTAATGACACACTTGTATGTTGAGCCCCATTTGTTAGGACTCCACAGAGAGAAATGCACCAAAAAACTTCTGGTGGCATGCTGCGGTTTCTTGTGGATTCCACAGACTCAGGCTGATTAGCAGAGTGATGTCAGCGGAAACAGACTCATATGCTGAGGCAAGACATGTGCTGTGGCATGACCCTTGGAGAACTCCTGGTATATCCGTGAAGTGTTTGCAAGTGGACAGAGCCGCTGCTGCTGTGAATGGAACTGCTGATTTCCTGAAAACAGATGGGAGTTGCTCCAAAGAACCTTTCTACACATGTCCACTTCCCCGTATACTTTCTTTCCCAATACCTCTTGTGGGTGGTGGGCTACAAGAGAGGTTAAAGTGTTTAAGAACTATCATTAAAGGCAGACTTTGAAAAAAATTAAAGTTATAGCCAATTTACTTACAAGTATGCTTAAGGTATGGAGCTGGACAAATATTTTGTAAGTTTTCGAGAAATTTGGTGCCATCTCAAACAGGACATTCTGAGTGAGCATGAGAACCAAAGAGGCATCAAGAGCCACTGGGAGTTAAAAGAAATTAATGCATCTTAAGATGATTTTCATTCCCACATTAGTGTGTTACTTTCATATTTTAAAGTACAACTGAGTCAGCGCGGGTTCTCAGGCTGTAAGACGATTAAAATTACAACATACATAACAGAAAGGACTTGAAAACCTAGTATTTCTGTCACAGGCTCGACTTACATTCACATATCTCCTGTTGTGGAACTGGGGGTAAACACCAGCCTGACTCCCCATCGCTGTCCTCCAGACTCTGCTGTGGGTTTTCTCCATACTCTACTGTGGGTTTCCAGAAACAAATTCAGGAACAGTAGGAATCACCCTACCTGGGTTCCAGGAATTCCTTCGCACAGACTTCTGGGAGATGTAGTTTGGATACTGTGACATCACAGAGAACCATCTAGGAAATCCCCATCAGACTTTTGGTTAACACGAGTCTTTCTCAAAATCGGGCTGTACATTTCTGTTGTGTCTCTAACATAGAGGTTGGTTCAGGAAGCAGCATGTCCTGAAGGTCTATGTGGGGTGTGGGGTCGGGGTGGGGTGCGCCTCGGAGAAAGCAGTGCGGTGTGGGAGGGCTGAAGAAGCAGCTTGGAAGTGTTGTGTAGAACTACCTGGGACACACAAGGTTGCAGGTCAGGGCTGGGAACAGAGCAACTGGGATTGTGCATTGTGTTAGTTAGAAGCTCGTTTCCGGACAGATCATGCCAGGCCGGCACAGTCCCACGAGAAGAGGGTTTATTGAATGGGCGGCGGGGGGGAGGGGAGGGGGGGCGGGGGGGGGGCGTAGCGAGGAAGAGAAGAAAGAGGAAAAAAGGGACTAGAGGTCGTGGTCTCTGTCTTTTATTCGGGTGGTGACCTAGTTGCCAGGGAATGAATGATAAACACAGGTGAGACTTACACCGGGAGTGTGTGGTGGTTGCCATAGCAACAGACACAGGAGGGTCCTCTTCGCTTAGGGATGACTTCATGACTGGATTCGGAGGCTGACTGTAAAGCCACCTCTAATGCCAACACATTGAGTAATAGCTTCCTTAGGACTCTGCCTGAAGCCCAAGTCTGCCTTGGGTGTCTGGGACATGAGAGACGGTTGGTAGTGCAGGAGCAGATGATAGTGCAAGGTCCAGGATTGTAAGCTAACAATATCAGATGACTATCAGCACCCGGTGTCATGGTAGACCTCAAAGAACAGCTTTGCTGGGAAGCATGATTCACTAGCTGCCCCATTCTCACATGGATGCTGCCAGATTCCTCAATGTCTTTAGAGTAAATGGGGTTTCTGGTCCCCGTGTACACTGCAGCTGGCCAATTGTAATGGCGTTGATGTATGACTGTTCACTTTCTCTGCCACTTAAAGAATTAAGAGAGAGAAAAATCTGAGGCGCAACAGGTCACAAGGGGAAATTCTTGAGTACAGAAGACTACTAAGCCCACAATAAATGTGTCAGCATGTCTTTTTGTTTTGTTTTTTTGTTTGTTTGTTTGTTTGATTGATTGATTGATTGATTGATTGAGACATGATTTCTCTCTGCTCTCCTGGAACTTACTTTGTAGATCAGCTGTCCTGGAACTCACAGAGATCCCCCTGCCTCTGTCTCCCCAGTGCTGGGATTGAAGGCATGCATCACCACACATGTCAGCATGCTTTGGTCTGGTCTTCAATTTTTTGAGCTAGTCCATAAGCAGGGCCCTACCAGCAGGTGAAAACCTCACATGGCTTTAAGGGTGCCAGGATGTCTTTGTTAGGGTTTTACTGCTTTAAACAAACACCAGAACCAAAGCAAGTTTTACAAAGGACATTATTTAATTGAGACTTGCTAACAAGTTCAGAGGTTCAGTCCATTATGATCAAGGTGGGAGCGTGGCAGCATCCAGGCAGGCATGGTGCAGGCAGAGCTGAGAGTTCTATATCTTCATCTGAAGGCTGCTAGTGGAAGACTAACTTCTAGGCAGCTAGACTGAGAGTCTTAAGCCCACACCCACAGTGACACACCTACTCCAGCAAGGTTACACCTCCTAATAGTGCTACTCCCTGGAGCATGCGCATGCAAACCATCACACTTCACTCCCTGGGCTCCATAGGCTTGTTCAAACATGAGTCTATGGGGACCTCACCTAAACATAGCATATTTAGTCCAACTTTCAAAGTCCCCACAGTCTATAGCAGTCTCAACAATGTTAAAAGTCCAAAGTTCAAAGTCTCTTCTGAGATTCATCCAATCACTTAACTGTAATCCCCAAAGCAAGACAGGAAACCAGCTGGGCAAACTCCAAACTCTGCATCTCCATGTCTGATGTCAAAACACTTTTCAGATCTCCAACTCCTTTTTAATCTTTACTGACAATAACAGTGCTTTCTCCTGGGCTGATTCCACTCCCTGTTAGTAGCTTTCTTTGGCAGACAGCTTTGGCATCCCAAACGTCTTGGGGTCTCCAAGGCAACTTCAGTGTTACAGCTTCTATTTCAATGTCTAGGATCCACACATCATCATCTGGGCTCCTCCGAAGGGGTGACATCACTTCTCCAGCTCTGCCCTCTGTAGCACTCTAAGCTCAGGTTGATCCACTCCACTGCCGCTGCTGTTCTTGGTGGTCGTCCATTCCATGGTACTGGCATCTCCAATACACTGGGGTCTTCTGCTGCAAGTAGGCTTCACCAATAGCCTCTCATAGGCTCTCTTCATGGTGCCAAGCCTCAAAGCCTTTGCATGACCCCTTCAGTCCTGGGTGGTCAACTGCAACTGAGGCTGCACCTTCACCAATGGCCTTTCATGGCCTCTCACAGTGCCAAGCCTCAGCTGCTCTTCCTGACCCCTTCACGCCTCTAAAACCAATACCACCTGGGTGATTCTTACACATTACCAAGTACAGGTCCCCTTGGTGTGTAGTTCTCTCTCTGTCCTCCTAGGCTTTTTTCATTGCATCTTAATGTTAGTATGAGGGAAGGAGTTACTTGTCTTTACAACTCATGCATGAACCTTGCTGTATTCGACATGTCCTCTCTGGAAAAATCCTGAGGGGAATTGTGGTGGGTGATTGATGACATTTTGTTATCTCCAGTCTACATGATTGTGTTAGAGATCATGAAAAAAATTACAAGAAAACATTTGAACGGAAGTAAAACACATATGCTAGGCAAATGGATGGAACTAGAAAATATCATCCTGAGTGAGGTAACCCAATCACAAAAGAACACACATGGTATGCACTCACTGATAATTGGATATTATCTCGAAAAATACCCAAGATACAACTCAGAGACCCCATGAAGCTCATGAAGATGGAAGACCAAAGTGTGGGTGTTTCAGTCCTTCTTAGGAGTAACAAAATACTCATGGGAGCAAATATGGAGACAAAGTGCGGGATAGAAACTGAAAAGGGGGCCGTCTAGAGACTGCTCCACCTGGGTATCCATCCCATGTGCAGTCACCAAAGGTAGACACTGATATGGATGCCAGGAAGTGTATGCTGACAGGAGCCTGATATAGCTGTCTCCTTAGAGGTCTGCCAGAGCCTGACATATACAGAAGCGGATGCTCACAGCTTACCATTGAACTGATCAAGGGGTTCCCAATGGAGGAGTTAGAGAGAAGACTGGAGGAGCTGAAGGGGTTTGCGGCCCCATGGGGAGAGCAACAATACCAACGAACCAGAGCTCCCAGGGTCTAAACCACCAGCCTGGGAACACATAGGGAGGGACCCATGGCTCCAGCTGTATATGTAGGGGAGGATGGCCTTGTCTGGCATAAGGTGGGAGAGGAGGTCCTTTGTCCTATGAAGGCTGGATGCCCCAGTGTGGAAGAATTCGAGGACAGGGAGGTAGGAGTGGGTGGGTGAGTGGGGGCACATCCTCATAGAAGCAGGAGGAGGGGGGATGGGATAGAAGGCTTCTGGGTGGGAGGGAAATGGGGAAAGAGGATAACATCTGAAATGTAAATAAAATATCCAATAAAAAAAATTTTTTAAAAACACATATGCAAGGAACAAACTTGAGGAATCCAGATTCTCATTGCATTGTCATTTTCTGTTAAAAAAAAAAAAGTACCATCATAGCGCCTTCCATAGTCATTATCAATGCAGTAACATAACAGTGACATAT
Source organism: Mastomys natalensis (assembly GCA_021653895.1). Classification (NCBI taxonomy): domain Eukaryota; kingdom Metazoa; phylum Chordata; class Mammalia; order Rodentia; family Muridae; genus Mastomys; species Mastomys natalensis. Next base: position 122,639 of record JAJTUV010002247.1, on the reverse strand, counting down.
TTTGGGGTGTTTGGTGTCTGGTTCCCCTGCCAATTCTCTTTATGTCTGCATTCCATTGTTCTCTTCATTCCAGAATCAATATAAAAAAAGTCTGATGGATCAGGGGACAATTTTCTATTTTTTACTGAATACACTCCATGTACTGGTGCTTTAAGTTTCAGAAAAAAAATATAAGGACTCTATAAAATCCACAGATTCACCTAAACATCTAATGTACAGAGCAAAAACTAAAATTACAATTACATCATTCATGTTTTCAAAGTAGATTCTATATGTGTTCTCCCATATATTTTTTTCATGGTGTATTCCACCTTCTCAGTCATAAAGTGGCAAAACACGTTTACTTGAAGCAAAAGTTAATGATTGCTTCATACCACTGTTAAGGAAATAAAGCCTTGCAGCAAAGTTCTAGGAGGTGCTGCTTCATGATGTGCGTAGTATGTATTTTAAGCACTAAACTGTGCAATCTGTAAGTAAGCTCTTTTTGAATGGAGGGTCACGATTGTTTGTAACCTGATCAGGAATCCAGTCCTCTCTGTGCATCTCCCTTTGACTTCCCACTAACGTCCTGGTAGTCTAGAGTTTTGTCTGACTTCTCTGGGTGATACTAACAGGAAATCAAGAGTTCTTAATATATCTATTCTGTCCATTCTGCTGCTCCAAGCTTGCCTCTGGGACCAGTCTCCAGTGAACTGGAGTATCAATATCTACCTCCCAATTAATGTAAGAATATGTAGCAGATTTTAATAAATGACGAACTTGCACACCTCATATTAGACCTTATTTACATTGGGTTTGCATATCTTACATTCCATTAAAATATTTGCCATTAATTGTACTGGATAAAACGTCTCCTAAATGATATCCTTCCCATTGCCCCTCCCCCACAGCATCTGAGGAGATTGGCCTCAAGACAGCAGACCCTTGCCCGTGCAGAATGGAGGTAGCCTGTGTTGGGCTGCAAGGGAATGGTCCTTGCAGCTAATTCTCCATTGGGGATGTGCTCCAGTTCCCTCAGAGAAGAACCTTTCCATCTTCACTGTGCTCTGGACTCTTGCCGTTCTCCACACTGGTCTGCTTTCTCTGTTCTCATTGGTCTTATAGGTATAAAACTGTAAATATTGGTTAGGGTTTTTTTCTTCCATTTACTTATAAAATGGGAACATGCCCAAAGAGGTACAATGGAGCATTTTAAGAGAGTTCAACTGCTTTTCTCTTGAGAAAATCGTCACTGTTCGAATCACAACTTTCTTCAGTTTGTCTGGGACTTAGAGGTCTGTTGACATCTTCATTGTTACTCAACTCTGCCCTTTATTTACAGATATTTTTCCATGTGTCATTCTTTACACAGTACGTATTTCTGCCGAAACAAACTCTTGTGACAATAGTCTTCTAATGGTGAAGAGACCATTAGACCAAAGGCACTGCAGACACAAGACTCAGAGGATAACACCTGCGTCTGATGTGAAGATCTCCTGCCTAGGCACAAGGTTTCATAGTGCTGTGTCCTGGCCTGCAGGGCATTAAACAGGGTCCAGGAGATTACCTAAGAGAGAACAAGGAAAAACGGGCGAACACAAGGAACACGGCCTGTTTATAGGCTGATCAAACCATGAATTTTCCTTTTTTACACAGGTTATATACACAAAAAGGCAGAATGTGGGGAAGGGGATGACGCAGGAGCATAGGTGTTCAGGGGGAGTACAGATATCTTCCAGAACAGAGTGTCAGCTGGATGAAGGTTCAGGAGACAGATCACTATGACTCTGCCTATGATTGACTTGTCTTTATCTAAGTTGGTACTGTCCACCAAGGTTACCTATCTACAAGGTCTATGACTACTCAGGCTTGGCAGCCTTCCACCAAAGCTGCTTGTTTACAATAGCTTCTAGGCATCTGTTTCAGTGTTTTTCCACAGAGACCCAAGACTTGGTGCTAGCAGGCATGTATGTCAGGCCTATTGCTGATTTTAGGCCTTCAGTGTATAAGCAGGGCTGTCCCTGACAGTGCTGGAGGGTGTTTCGCAAGTTTCCTATGGGAGAGAAGCAGTAAATCTTACTGCTTAGCAGTTACACTACTGAACCACAGCAGTGATCCGTGTGGCAAGCTATCCTAAGTGTGCCACAATGCCTCTCACATTAGCAGCAGCTGTCTAATTGGACTTAAATGTGGATCAAGAGGATGTACATCGTTTTTGGAACCATAGGCAGCCATTGATGGCTTGTTGAGAGCACACTAATGCCAATTTACTAAATCATCATAATGTTTCCGGAGAGGCAGTAGAGAGATTATGTGAGTCAGAGGTCCAGGAGGTCTGCTCTGAGGTTGTACATCCTAAAAAGTGAAGAAAAATTGCACTCTTGATAACCCAACACCATGACTACCTGAGCAATGACAATGGCACGTGATGCCCTGCAGGGGGAGTCTTCTGGCTAGACTATGGAGTATGGACACCTAAGACCTGCTGAGAAGGAGAACTGATGTTTCCCAGGATGAGCCCACTCACCATTCATCCAGTAACAAGGGTCAGTCCTGATAACATAAATACAGGAGACACTGAAGAGAGTCAGCTGTTTGTATTTATATAGTTATTTGCATGTATATACATATATGCAGAATACTAATAACTAAAGAAGAGTATGTCATATATTTTAAATGTACTGTCAGGAGACATGAGAGGACCAGGAATGATGAAACCAGGGAAATATAATTTAAGTTTACCAGTTTTTCAGAAAAAAAAATAGTATTGTAAATTGTGACAACATGGGTGAAACTGGAAATTATTTCAGGCATAGAGAGACAGATACTATATAGTTTCATTGATATGTTCAAGATACAGAATTGTAACTTATAGACAAGGAGGTAAAATAGTTTTTACCGTGGACCAGTGACGTCAGGAAGCCGAGGCTCTGGGACTTCCTGAGAAATGGATGCCCTGAAACAGTGGGAAAGGAGAAACTTGCAGTCTTGTTGCCCTGAATGCTGGATGTGTGTATGGATCATGTAGGGAACATCTTAGAATCTGGGAAGATAGTGTTTGAGATGAATAGAAACATCATCTTGGTGGATTTTTTTTTTTCCTTTGATGAGTATAAAATGTTCTTTCATGTTTGGTTCATTTTATTGTTTTGTTTGTTGATTAATTTTGGTTTGAATTCTATTTTGTTAGGTATTAGAATAGCTACATAAGGTTATGTCTTAGGTCCATTTGGTTAGAAAATATCTTTCCAACATTTTACTCTGAGGCAATGGCTACCTGTGATGTTGAGGTGTGTTTCTTGTAGGCAGCAGAAAGATGGATTTTTAAAAAATCACTTCCATTCAACTAGTCTATGTCTTTTTATTGGGAACTTGAGTGACTAATAAGTGTATTTGATTACAATGTGGTGAGAGTTGTTACAGAATATTTTGATTATTGTACATTGAAACCCTGATTGTCAGCAAAATATAAAAGCTTAGATCGATATTACATTTGTAGGATGGGTTTGTCTATATATCCTAAATAGTTCAGTTTGGCTCTAAAAGCCTTCATAGATAAGAATGCTAAAGAATGGAAAGTTCCTGCCTATTTTAAGGCAAGTTGATTAGCATGGGGCTTGTGATCTTTGCTCTATGACACAAGGCAAAGTCAGTTTGCTGGCCTTGAGAAACCCCACTGTAAAGTGGAAATGGCTCTGGCCCCTACTGACTTCAGTTAGAATCCCACATCATGATGGTGACACAGGTTTAGGGGAGGAGTTATTGACTTCTTTGATAGCAATTGGACCTTCAAGAATTCCCTCCTCTTTCTCTCTCTCTCTCTCTCTCTCTCTCTCTCTCTCTCTCTCTCTCTCTCTCTCTTCCTCTTCCCCCCCCCCTCTCTCTCTCCCTCTTTCTCTCTCTCTCCTCTCTCCTCTCTTTTGACTTGGAAGAGCATTATGGAAAAGGCTCTGAGTAAGAGATAATAAATTTCCATTTGAGTTTGCGGGAACTACAGAGAAGCAGCTGGCAGGACACAGGTGAAACAGTATTCTAGGATAAAGACCTGAGGAGCCCTTTTGAGTTTGGAGGAGCTCAAGAGAAAGGCAGAGTAGCTCAGTAGTATGACACACATGGAAAGTTCTAAAGAACTAGCACTTCGGTTGTAAAATCAGGCTTTTATTGATAATGTGTATATAGTTAAAAACTTAAAGGTACCTCACTGAACTAGTGCCGCGTCCGCCTTGGCCAGCAAGTAAGACACGACACGGTCGGATTCTTCTCAGTCAGCTTTATTCCAGAACGACTCTTGACTTAGGGATGGGGACCTGGACCAGGAAGGGGATGGGCTTGGCTCCCAAGCAGCAGAAATGAGCTGCTTATATAACTGCCCTAGCGGGCTGGGTGATGTGTTCTCTCAGGATAGGTTCAGCTGCCAATACCTCATTAACATAAGCCCGCTCGGGAGGGGCACGAGGCCGACGCATGCTCAATGGACTTGTTTACCAGTTTAGCTGAGCTGGCCACTCTGGAAGCCAGCTGCTTACATTGTCAGGTGCTAGTCATACGACTTTGCAACTGTAAACACGGCTGCCTACAAACTAGCAGCTTTTATGCCTCAGTTCCTGCTTCTGTTCCTTTTTTGGTATACATATTAGTTAATTTTAAAGGATAAATATTACATATGGGGGTTTCTCTGTTTTTTTTTTCACTTTTTTATAATCATTTTATTCGTTTACATTTTAAATGATATCCCCATTCCAGGTTTCCCTTCCACAAATCCCCATCCCATGCCCCCTCCCCTTTGCCTCTATAACTTTCTTTTTCTGGTCCAATCATTTGACGATCTAAACGGGTGTTGTACTTTTATAGGCATCTCCTTCTTTAGGTTAGAAAATTTTCTTCTATGCTTTTCTTGAAAATATTTTCTGATCCCTTGAACTGGAATTCTTCTACTTCTTCTATTCCTACTATTCTTAGGTCCTGAGGACTAGCCTCAGTTGATTCAGGGGTCTCGAGAATGAGAGAATCGGATCGATGTTAAACTCAGAGTCTCAAGCAAGGATGCAGGTGCAAGCTGACAGGTGACTCACTGTTCTCCTTGGAACCAGCATTCAGGTTTTCTGTTTTTATTCCTGAGTTCACCTCTGTCTTTTATTTGTTACGCGTTTCCTTGTTATGCAATAATACATAATCAAAAGTCTTTTCGTTATTTTCCTCAAAGCCATTATTTTTCCCTAAAGACTTCATGTTTGTCTGTTTTTTTTTTTTTTTTCTTGGCTTTCTTGAAGGGATTTGTTCATTTCCTCAACTTTTTTTTTTTTTTTTTTGTCTTTTCCTTGATTTCTTTAAAAGATTTGTTTTATTTCCTCCTTAAGAACTCTATCATCTTCATAAAGTTGGATTTAGGTATTTTTCTTGTACTTCATCTGTGTTGGCATATTCAGGGCTTACTCTAGTAGGACAGCTAGGCTCTGCGGGTGACCCATCGCCTTGGCTGGTGATGACTATTCCTATTCTTTCATGTAGGCATCAGGGTTTGGGGTGATTATATGTCTAGGTCCTGACTTGTGAATTTGTCTTCAGTGGATGGTGTTTTGTTCCTTGGTTTCTGTTTCCACCCTAGTCATTGAGCAGGTATTGTCATTGAGAAGGGGCTGGACTTCTGGTGATTGGCTTGGACTCTGGTCTAGAAGCTGGTCTATTCCTGAACTGGGGACTGGGTCATGGCAAAGAGGACTTGTGGGATGATTGGAAATAGGACTGGGCACTGAGAGAGTTGGGGTTGCCTACCGCCATTCAGACTACCTGGACTTCCGGCAGCAGGCATGAATTCATGGTGGCAGGAATTTGAGAGAGCTCATTACATTGAATCAACATTTTCTAGTGCTTTTAAACTTGCCAAATTTGTAGTACAACCAATTTAAATGTATCCCCGACTAGCTTAGAAGTAAATGAGACTCAAACTATTGTTATTTTATTTGGCTTTGACAATTACTGGGGGTGTGGTGCAACCCCTAATCAAATTTTCTAACTTCTGGCCTGGCTACCTCCCCAGTGGTGTTCACCAAATACTTGCCTGTTTCTCCTGGCTGTGTGCTCACGGTAGATCTCCTCCCATGGTACCTCACCCTCTCGGTTCCCCATTCTCCTCCTTGCTCCCACACTCATCCGGGTAATTAAAAAACCCATCAGCTTCTAACCCCTCCAGCAATTGCTGTAGCCATTTTTTAACCAATAGTTTCAAATTAAGAAACAAGGTTTGCACAACAAAAGCTGGTAAATGTGAGGAATCGCTCATAGGCCTAGATCTTCCAGTACAGAATTTAGCATAACAAGACATAGCAGCAGCCAAATCTCAACACAAAGTGGCAAGAACCATCCAAAATCACCGCAGCAAGGTTGACGGATTGTGAAAAAAAAATGAAGCATCAGCAGAGGTGTGAATAAAGGATTTATGAATTGGTTCACTCAAAACCCAGCTTTGTCAACGCTCCATTCCCAGTCCCCCAACAGGTATATACGTTCTCTTCTCCATCATCTAAGAACTCCCTGAGTACAACTTATAATTAACAGGCTGAGTATGCTTATGCCGGGCAGTGGTGGCACACGCCTTTAATCCCAGTGCTTGGGAGGCAGAGGCAGGCAGATTTCTGAGTTCTACAGAGTGAGTTCCAGGACAGCCAGGGCTACACAGAGAAACCCTGTCTTGAAAAACCAAAAAAGAGTATGCTTATAAGTGTTAACTTGAGAGAGGCTATGATAATCTGGGTAAATCCAACTGAAGAATTACCTCTATCAGATTAGCCTGTAGACAAGTCTTTGAAGTAATTTCTTGACTAATGATTACTTTGGAAGGCCTCTGTCGGCCTTTCCATCACTAGGGAAGTGATCTTTGGTTGTATAACAAGGAACCTGAGAAAGCCATTGGGTATTGGGGGATGGAACAGAGCATGAAAGAATATTCTTCGGTGGTTTCTGGTTATGTGCTTGCCTCCAGTTTAATATTTGCTCTCCAGCTCTGTCTTCTTTTATTAACAGTTAATAACATATCTACCACCTGAATTATTTCCTCCCCAAGGTTGCCTTTATCTCGGAGCTCTAGCAGAAGAGAGAAGTCAATTAATAGATTAATAGAGTCATGAAGCAAAAAGGAACATATCTTTATTTTCTCAAATGTGTAATTTCCAAGGTACTTATATTCTAAAAGAAATATAAGCTTGCTTACAAGAGAATGTATATATTATTTACTAACATTTGTCAACCCACAAAGCTGAGATGGGTATACTGAGTCTAAGCTTTATCCTGTTTTGTTTTGTATTATGTGGAATGCTCACAGAATTCCAATGCTCACAGAACACCCATGCAAATTCTATACTTGATAGCCACCCAGGGATATCTGCACGGGATGCACAGATAGATCAGTTCAAAGAAATATGAGAATAACCAGAGAGGTTTGAGTATAGACAAAAGACACACGTTCAACAAGGTAATGAGAAAACTTCCCCAAATGTACAAATAAGTAGGACAATCATTACTTTTGTGAAGAGAAATGAGGGAGTATATGAATATATTATAAAGTCACATAATGAAGTTCAATGATCAACCTCTTATGAAGTAGCCATTTGCAATATAAACTTTTGATCCAACTCAGTATATATTCAGAGAAGGTATGGAACTATCTACACAATTCATGTGCCTGTCGGTGAAGCCTACAGTTTATCTGGAGAAAAGTTACAGGCTCGGTGTGGTGGACATAGGAAGTCTTGAGAACTGCATGAGCAAGGAGTCTATTAGCCTGGATTTTTGCTTATTACAGATGAAAGGTTGTATGTTTTTTTTAATGGAAACTGGAAGGTTTTAGTCATTTGTTTTAGTATATTTAATATTCAGAAGATAATATTACTTTCAAACATTGTCTTAGTCATGGTTTGTATTCCTGCACAAACATCATGACCAAGAAGCAAGTTGGGGAGGAAAGAGTTTATTCAGCTTACACTTCCACAGTGCTGTTCATCACCAAAGGAAGTCAGGACAGGAACACAAGCAGGGCAGGAAGCAGGAGCTGATGCAGAGGCCATGGAGGGATGTTACTTACTGACTTGCTTCCCCTGGCTTGCTCAGCTTGCTTTCTTATAGAACCCAGGACTACCAGCCCAGGGATGGCACCACCCACAATGGGCCCTCCCCCCTTGATCACTAATTGAGAAAATGCTTTACAGCTGGATCTCATGAAGGCATTTCCTCAAGGGAGGCTCCTTTCTCTGTGATAACTCCAGTTTGTGTCAAGTTGACATACAAAACCAGCCAGTACAAATATCAACTTTTTTTTCAAAACATGAAACCTGAGTTTTATCCTATTTTATTTTGTCAGTGTTTTCCAGATAGGGTTGTTCTGTGTACTGCTGACATTCCTGAAACTCACTCTAAAGACCAAGCTGTCCTGAAGTACAGAGATCCAAGTCTCTCTGACCCATGGCTGCTGGAATCAAACGAATACACAACCATGGGCCCCATAAATACTTTTAATTATATATTTTTATTTTACTAGCAGTGTATGTGTATGTCTGTCTGTCTGTCTGTCTATGTCTCTCTGTCCATCTCTTCTACATGAGCCTCATGATGTCAAAAGAGTTGGGCTGATTCTCTAGAATTGCTACTGTATGTGCTTGTGAGCCACCACGTGCATGTTAAGAAACAAACCACGCCCTGTAAGAATATTAATTACTCTCAAACTACTAAACAATCTCTTTAGCTTACTGTAAGCATAGATTTTAAACGAATTTGGGCAAACATCACAGCTAATGAAGAATGTTCGTATGGGAGAAACTTAAATGATCAAGGTATTATAAAAGGATAGGATATGTGATAAAGTTGAAACTGCCATCATGGTGTAAACAAACATAAGGCCTGAGAATAGGGCTACGGTAAACTTTCCCTAAGTGTGCTTAGGCCTCTAATGTCATGCTGAATTTGGCTTCCTCTAGAGTCTGCATGTTCAGTTTGTGCCTACACCACATTAAGTTCCTCCTCCTTTTGAATTAACCAATCCCACTAGGAGGAAATGGAGACTGAAGAACAGTTGAGAATGAACGCTGCATCTTCCCGGATCAGCGCCTCTCAGAAGAGTCAGTGCCCTCTCAGGTAGGTGTCCATGTAACAGACACAAACATACATGTGTATACACACACATACACACACTGGAAGCCTAGCTATGCTCAGAAATGCTAAGTCCTTGTGGTTTCTGACAATGCCCTTCACTGCAGCATTCAGGAGGAGGACAGACCAGTCATGACCTCATTCTAAACAGACATGTCAATCAAGTGTCCAGGTTGCTCTACTGCTTGTTGACTCTGGTTTCTTTAAGTGGAGGAAACTGTTCTGTATCACGGGGTTAACGAACTGTATGGAATAGAAGAATTGAATAGGAACTTCACAGTCTCTGCTCTGAAACAGCTTCCCTGGGAATCAGCTTACATCATGGAAGCAGGACGTCTTCCTTGCGATGAATGGAGTTTGTACCTTTGTCTCAAGCACGGACTGCCCAGGAATAAACCTTCCTGAGACGGGCATTCTCAGGACTCCGTGGTTCCAGTATAGCTTCTTTACGACTGTGACATTTGACGGTCCTAGGGACATATGTCTGATACCTTTGTATTCAAGGAGGAATCGCCTCAGGGTTCTGCTGAGGGACGTTCAAGACAGATACCAAATGTTTAAACAGTCTCAGGCATGAATGATAACATGCTCAGAGGAGAGAGGAAATTCGCTAAGGAACATCAAAGAGATCTAAGGAAATCCTATAGTGCACATTGTACCAAGAGTCAGTACACACACCCTGTGATCCCAGGAGCTCTGCGCCTCCTCTTGGGAGATGTTGATGAGGAAAGCCTGTGCTCAGAGAACACCTGGTGGTGGTTAGTTTTGATTTCCAATTCCCCTCTCTTAAGCACCTGAGATGCTGCGTGTCAGGCGGGGTCACGGAGCATGGAATCGTTAAGCATCTTAACGAAATTCTCAGTCCTGCATTAGCTTCCTGCTTCCTTATTTTTAAGTAAAGCAGACCATGAAAGCATGATTTCCCATGTGTTAGTGTGATTTTATAAGTAGATTTGTAGATTTGAGCTTTAAAAACACGTTTTAGCAGAAATTACTAGCAAACGTGAGAAACGTCGCTGTGAAAGGCTGGACTCACATCGCGTGCTGACACCACAGCACTTCAAAAGAGCCCGAATGCCGGGTGGCTGCCCATGTGCCAAAGACTGTTTCTTTACAATTTCACTTGCTCACAGTAGGGCAGATACCCAGGCAGTACACAAAACCCCTTTGGTGTGTTCCTGGAAGTCCTTTGCACTGACTTGTGGGAAATGTAAGCGTTACTATTATGACGTCACCAGATGGGGCTGTCAGTATTAAACTTCCGGATTCGTTCTTAATCCTTTCTTTTCCCCCAAAGTTAGGGGGCTTTCCTGCTCAGCGGGGCTTGGATCTCTGACATGGAGGTTGGTGCGGGGAGCAGCGTCGTCCTGCAGATCTGAGGGACTGTGCAGGGTGGCGGGTCGGACGCGGAGGGTGCTTACTCGGGCTGGTTGGGAGACAACAGGGCAAGCTGCTGACCTGGAGATGCTGTGCTGACCTAGGCTGGGCCACTCCCCTGGGAGCAGGATTGACCGTGGAGAATGTTGGAAACAAGAGGATTGCAAGGGCAGGCTGGGTCTGCTGACTGCCTGTGCCGAGATGCTGAAGGGAGCTCACTCAACTTTGCTGAGAACCTGCTCTGTCTAGCTGATCCGTGCTCACATGACTGTGATCATTTTCTCAGGATTTACAGAACTTCCCAAAGTGTCCAGGGACAGAGAGTCTTGTAAGGGCGACTGTTGTGTGTTCCTTTTCCTTTGGAATGAATTGTTAGATTTATAGATGCCTCGGGTTGAGTAGGAATTTCTAATGGACACCGCTGTGACCTGAGTCCTTACAATACATGACTATGTAGCCACAGAATCATCTTGGAATTGGTACGAACCTGTGTTTGCACGATCCAGATAATTAACCTTTCTTTTCTCTTACCTCTGGTACGTGGGCTACAGGGAAAGTTGAAGCGTTCACGAATGTTTTCTAGTTCCATCCATTTGCCTGAAAATTTCTTGATATCCTTCTTTTCAATAGCGGAGCAGTATTCCACTGTGTAAATGAACCACATTTTCTTTATCCATTTGTTCATCGAGGGATCTTATGTTGTTTCCAGATTCTGGCTATTATGAATGAAGTTGCTCCGAATGTAGTTGAGCAAGGTGCCTTGTAGTATGGCAGAACATCTTTTGGATATATGCCTGTGGTATAGCTGGGTCTTGAGATAGAACTATACGCAATTATCTGAGAAGCTGCCCAATAGATTTCTATAGTGGTCGTGCAACTTGACACTCCCACCAGCAATGGGGTGGGGGAGCTTCCCATTGCTAGGCATCCTTGTCTGTATGTGCTGTGGCTTGAGTTTTTGATCTCCGCCATTCTGCTGGGTGGAAGGTAGAATCTCAGAGTCACTTTGATTTGCATTTTCCTGAAGGCGAAGAGTGTTGGACCATTTAAAGGTTTTTCTTGGCCATTAGAGATTCCTCTTTGAGGAATTCTCTGCTTAGCTCTTTACCTCACTTTTAAATTGGGTTATTTGGGTTGTTGGCGTCTATCTTTTTGAGTTCTTTATTATTTTGGGTATCAGCCCCACCCCTCATGGGATTTAGGGTTGATGAAGATCTTTTCCCATTCTGTAGGCTGCCAATGTTTATTCCTATGACAGTGCAGCTTTTCAGTATCATGAGGTCCCATTTATTAATTTTGGTCTTACTGCCTGAGCTATTTGGTGTTCTGTTCAGGAGGTTGTCTCCTGTACCAGTGTGTTCAAGGCTACTCAATACTCTCTCTTGTATTGGATTTAGTGTATCTGGTTTTACGTTGAGGTCTTTGATCCATGTGGATTTGAGTTTTTGCAGGATGATAAGCATGGATCTATTTGCATTCTTCTACATTCAGACATCTAGTTAGACAACTACAATTTGTTAAAGATGCTTTCTTATTTCCATTGTATGGTTTTGGCTTCTTAGTCAAAAATCAAATGTCCATAGGTGTGTGGTGTTTATTTTCAGGATCTTCTATTCAACTCCATTCATTATCCTCTCTGTTTCTGCACCAATGCCATGCATTTGTTGTTGTTGTTTTGTTTGTTTGTTTGTTTTACTACTCTGTGGTACAGCTTGAAATCAGGGATGGTCATTTTATTGTACAGGATTGTTTTAGATATCCTGTTTTATTTTGTTTTGTTTGTTTCATATGAAGTTGAAAATTGTTTTTCCAAGGTCTGTAAAGAATTGTGTTGTAGTTTTGATGAGAAGTGCACTGAATCTGTAGTTGCTTTTAATAAGACGGCCATTTTTACTATGTTAATCTTACCTATCCATGACCACAGAAATCATTCCATCTTTTGATATCTTAGTCACATTCCTTTTCCAGAGTTGAAGTTCTTGTCTTACAGTCTTTCTCTTGCTTGGTTAGAGTTACACCAAGATATTTTTAATATTTGTGGATAGTCTGAAGGGGGTTGGTTCCCTAATTTCTTTGTCAGCCCGTTTATAGTTCGTATAAACTGAGGGCCACTGATTTTTTTTTCTTTGAGTTGATTTTGTATCCAGCCGTTTTGCTGAAGGTGTTTATCTACTGTAGGAGGTCTCTGGTAGAGTTTTGGGGTCACTTGTGCATACTATCATATCATCTGTGAATATCCATACTTTGACTTCTTCTTTTCCAAGTTGTATCCCCTTCTTGTTCTTTTGTTGCTCTAGCTGGAACTTCAAGTACGATATTGAAGAGATAGGGGGATATGGACAGCCTTGTCCTGTCCATGGTTTTAGTGAAATTGCTTTAAGTTTCTTCCATTCGTTGGCCTGCTAGTATGTTTTTCTTGTGTTTAGCTATGCACTCTGTATGCCTGATCTCTCCGAGGCTTTTAACATGAAGGGGTGTTGGATTTTTTTCAAAGCTTTTTTTCAGCATCTAAGGAGATTGTCCTGAAATATTTGGTTATCTCAGTTTGTTTATATGGTGGATTCCTGGGATAATGCCTCGTTGATCATGGTGAGATGTTTTTTATGTGGTCTTTGATTTTCTTTGAGTATTTTATGAGTATTTTTGCACCAATGTTCATAAGGAAAACCGATCTGAGATAGTCTTTCTTTGTTGAGTCTCTGTGTGCTTTAGATATCAGGGTGACCACTGCTGGGTTTACCTAGAGGAGCTGTAGGCAGGTTGGGAGTTAGAGTAACAGCTCCAAGGGCTTGCTTTTTAATCCTATTATTTACGTCTCTTCACAACTCCCTAGTTTATAGTCTCCCAGTTCTTCCCAGTTTCCCCACAAGGTCATATGTACCCTCCAGTCTGCCTCTCTTTTCCCTTTTTAATTTATTTTTCTTTTATGTATTCACTTTACATCCTGATCATTGTCCACCTCCCAGTCAACCCCTTCCACAACCCTTCCCCTATTCTTAACCTTATTTCCTTCTTTTATCCTTGTTTCCTTCCACTCCTGAATCATTGCCACCCCCAGTCCCACCACACCACTAACTTTCCCCATTACGTAACAGGTTTTTGAGGTATCCCCATTTCCTTCACCATTGAGCACTGCAATCTCTGAAGCTAGGATGCTCTCCCTAGGTCCAGCGGCATGCCCAGTAGAGACTCATAGCCCCAATACAGGTTAACAGGTTTTGAGGTATCCCCCACTTCCCAACTTTCCGTCCATAAGGGTCACGACACCAAACTCCACCTACTCCTTGCTATGGGTGTCTATCTGTCTGATTCAGCTGCTGAGTGGAGACTCTCAGAGGACAACAGCTCCTATCTGTATGGTTCAGGAATCTGATAGATGTCAAAGAAATACTTTAAAACTGCGTTTTCTTCTGGGCCCAACTATCTAAGTGATGGCGGCTCTGCTTAGCTCTGCCCATGTTCCATGCCAGAGGCCACGTGCACACCACAACTAGAAATGGCCAGAGGCCATGCAGCACCACAGCTAGGAACAGGACATCCAGAAACACCGGCCCTGCCACCCACAAGACGTCATGTGGGAGATGGCTCTGCCAATCTTCCACACAGTCTCCACAAGGTTGGGCTGTGCCCAGACCATCCGCCATCCACATGGTATATGAGACTCTAATGCATAATGATTAACCAAAGGCTTTTATTGTTTGGTAATGCTCAATAGCAAGATCGCCCACACAATTGGCGGTGTTAACCAACTAACTAACCTAACCTAGATTATAAGTAATTATATCTAGGACTGCTCTCGGTCCAAGCGTGGCTCTCCATCCTCCTACATCTCTGTCTCTCCTTCGCTCCTCCTCTTCTTTCTCCTTTTCCTTCCCTTACTCCTCCTCTTCCTCTCCTTACTCCTCCCACCTTAGCTCCTCCCAACTTGTAGGGAAAATTTCCCCCGCTACAGATAGAGGTAGAGGAGAGGTAGGGGTGAAAATCCCATTCTCTCTATTATGCTCCCAAACAGAATGCCTGCAGGGCTTCATGGCCTTCATGACCAGCCAAATAACAAGACAGGGAAGCAGTTTGCCCAACACAACTCATTTGCAGCTCTTTGTTCAAATTGGGAGAATCTGACCTCCACTTGTTTCTTATAGGCATATTCATGCACAAGCACATAGATGAAACCTCTTCTGGTGATAATTTAACCCTAAATCCCGTATGCACAATAAATCATACATAAATCTCCTAGAGGGACAATATTAGCTAAATACAGATCATATGCGAATAAGAGGATACTCATTGTCAAGTCTATAAACATACGTTTTATAGATTGAAGAGAAAAACAGTTTGTAAATGAATAAAAAAAACTAATCACAAGAAGCACCTTGGAGGACATGGGTGGCAGTAGACTTTCTAGCCACGTCATAGAATAAAGTTTGGCACACTAGCAGTCTGTTCTACGCTTTTCTAGGAAAAGCAGGTTTTGCCTTCCTTCCCTTGAGAGGAACAACTCTCTGGTCCTATATTCTCTAGCACTTTTATCATGAAAACATATTGGAGCACATTAAAGAATTTTCTGCTTCTGAGATGACCATGTGATTTTTGTCCATATCGTTTATTGCATATATTGACTTGCATATTAAGAACCATCACTGCAGTGAAGGGATAAAGCCAACGTGGTCATGTCAGTGATGTTTTTGACGTGTGTCTGTATTTTCTTTGCAAGTTTTTCTTCCCATATATATTTTTTTGAGCACTTTGATTCTGACTTCATTATGGGTACTGATTTTGGCTACCGAAGTTCTTTTGTTGTTATAGTTTTGTTGTGTCTCTACCTGATATTGTTATTAGAGTGATACTTGCTTCATAGAATTTGTTTGTAGGTGCACCTTCTGTTCATATATGTGCTAAATGATTGAAGAAGGATTAGTTATAGATCTTTGCATGGCTCAGAGAATTGCTGTGAATCCATCTGGGCATAGAATCTGTTTTTAGCTGCAAAACTATTATTGCTATTTCAGTTGCCCCATTGGATTTGAGTCTGTTTAGGGTGTTAATTTATCCCCTTTAATTTTGCTTCCCTTTTAATTTTGCTTTGTGTGTGTAAAACATATACAAGAATGAAAATGAAATCTTAAGAAAACTAAGCGTTTGGGACCTATTGAAAGAAATCCTGTGGATGAAGAGTATAGCTCTAATTGCCTAATGAAACTATGAGAAAGAAAACAGAGAAATGATTGAATAATACGATGAAGAAATTTTTGATAAACAAGACAAACATCATCCAAATCCTCTCAATGGCAAAGAGTAAAAAGAAAGATAAACAAACAAAACAAAACAAACAAACAGAACAGCCAGAAGGAAATAATTGAAACTAGGTTAAAGAAAAATATTCAAATGATCATCAGATTCACAGCAGGTTCATTAAGCAGGTAAACAAGATTGAGAGACACTTGATCGAGCTCACCAAGAGAAACAGTACTCAAATGATCAGGGTCAGAAATGAACAAGGAGACATTATAATGGATACCAAAAATTCAGAAAACCATAAAGGAATATTTTGAAAAACTGTCCTGTTTGAAAAAATTTAAAAGACTCACTCGGAGCTCCTTCTTGTAGACAACATAAACATGGATTCATTTCTTTATCCATTCCCCAACCAGTGTTTTGTGAATGGAGGACTGTGGGTGGGCATCACTTGCTCTGATATGTGAGTGTTCATTGTCAGTATGTTCCTCATTTTCACTGCTGTTTGGGTTCTCAGTGGTCTTTTGTGGTTTTGTTATTTTGGCTTCCAATTCCTTTCTAGAGTCTCTTGGCTACACTCATCCCTCTCTGCAGCCAACAATGTTGTTCTCTGTATTTTCTATAGGTGGATTGTAGACTATAATTCTTGTACTGCTCTTTATATTGTAGATAGTTTTTCTTTTTCCTTCAGTTCCTGCAGATAGTTGTGTAGTATGTAGTATCTTAGGTTGGGTGTCATGGCCTTTTAAGACTTAGAATGCATTTCTCCAGGTTCTTTGGCTTTCAAAGATCCATTTAGATACCGGCTGTTATCATAATAAATGTGTTCTTTCACTTACAGATTTCATTATTCCATGAGTATTTTATTTTCTGATCTTGTCCAATTAGTGTTCTCTTTGTTTTTTATATTTTATGGGTGTGCCTTTCTTTAGTTTAGGGAAGTTTCTTTTAAGGCCTTCTTTAAGATCATATCTATGCCATTGCCTGGGACTTTTCTTCCTCATCTATACCTGTAATTTGAAGATGTGGTCTTTTCACAGTGTCTAACACTTTGTATATGTTTCCTTCCTGGAGATTTTTTCTTTTTTATTTCATATTCTTAACTTATTTTGTCTAGATATCTACTTTATCTATAAGTCCTTATTTGTATCATCTGGTGATTGATTCTATTGTAAGTTTTTCTTTTAAGTTTTCTTTTTGGATAATTGGTGTTTTGAATTCTGTCTTCATTTCTGCTAGAGTCCTCTTCAGGGTTTCTCTTTGTTGAATTCCAGTTTCTAATCCTGAATTGTTTTGTCATTTCCATCATTCTAATATTTTTTATTTCTTGGACATCACTCAAGCACTCATTCTCCTTAAGTTCCTTGTCTTCAATGGCACTGAGATGATGCTTCATGCCTTTTTGAAATGTGTTGTAGTCTTTGATGAGGTTATGACTTACTTCTAAAGTCTGTGCCCTAGTGTTCATCTAAGCATGTGTAATAGCATCTTGTAGGTCATTGAGAGGAAATGCCAGCATGATCTTTTATATTGTTTATTTTTTTCTATGAGAACTGATCATAAGGTTTTTTAGGGGATCTGCAGCTTGTTTTATAGCATGTCAGCTCATCTGCAGCAAATTTAATATTTTTATAGGTTTGCATTGTCTGACTTATAAAGCTTCCTTTAATTTTCTCAGAATCTAAACTAAATCATAAAGAAAATAATCAAGGAATTGTGTACACATGATTAACTTGTGATAGTATTCTTCAGTGATAATACAAGATGCATTATGGTCATTTGTGACAATATGGATGATGTTGGGTTTGTGAGCACAGAACAATCAGAAGAAATGCAGGAAAGAGGCTGAGAACAACAGATGAGACTGCAAACTAGTACACACAGAAAAGGGCATCAAGTCTCCTGAAAGCATGCGATGGAGGGTTGTGTGAAGGGAGAAACCAGGAAGGCTTGGACCTTGTAGAGAGACAGGTAAGAGGGTTGGAAGTGAGGAAGTTGATGCTGCTCTAGGAGCCCCTACAGGTCTGCAGTCTCTCCCTCCTGGTGTTGTCTGCTTGGGGAAGTAGGATTATCTTGGGTGACAGGCTGTCCCCCAAAACGTTGCTTTGTGGATTGTATCAGAAAGTAAGGTTGAAGGTCAGCTGTATTCAAACAGGAATCCTGTTTTTACAAGCAAGATTCTATCAGATGGGACAAGATATCTATTATTTTAGGCATAAGAAGACAAGTCCCACATCCTATGTGTCCAAGCTTCTTATGCTGTCAACGTGACTTACCTATACCAGCAGCACTTCTGAGTAAGGTCACTGGAAGTAATACACCCTGCTTGGTGGTGAAGCAGGCCTGCTCTGAGATTAAAGATGACTTTGACAACTTACCCACTCCTTCAAAACATGTGTCTCAACTTTGGAAAACAGTTTGGCAAAGGACAGACTTCAGGAAAGAAAGGTTGATTTTGTGCTGTAAAAATTTCTTCATTCCCAAGCCCTCAGTTTGCCCTATAAATGGTCATAGCCTCATTATCTGCTGTACTCCTCAATTTGCCACCAAAGTGAGTCTGTCTCTCAGTGTGTGAACCAACAAATGCAGTCTTGTTTGTTAAAGGTCAGACTCCTGTCTCTTTTCTGTCCTCTGTCTCTTTATGCTACCTCAGAAATCTAACAGTGTAAGATGTTGAATCTAAAGGCTTATAAATCAAGTTAGAGAAGTAATTTTTATTCATTTGCTGGTAATCTCAGGAAATGGAAACCTGAAGGAACATTGATCAGTGAATACTCTTCCTTTAAAAGATGAAGGAATCTTAGGGTACTAGTGTTGCCCTGAACTCAAGGAAATAAGATCTCAAATGACAATAGATGGACCAGGGCTAAAAAAGAAAGGCATAAATAAGACAAAGTAATAGCTGGGAACTGGACAAATAGCAAGATCAGGTCTATCCAGGGTAGAGGTGAGGGAAATTTTATTTTACAAGATCTATCATCTAACGGAGACCATCCCGTCTTCTCTTTCCCCCATCGTCCTCCCATCTTCTCCTTCCCCTCATTGTATCCTTATGTTTGACCTTATGTTTGACCTCCAGCTCCGTCACAAAGCCCTGCCTACCTCTACTTTCCCCCACAATTGACTATTGCCAGTTTGATTTAACCAATAGTTTAAATTGGAGAACAAGATTTACAGAAGGAACACTGGTGTACATGGGAATTTGCCTGGCTTGGGGCAGCTAGGACATGGGGTATAGAAGTTAGCATTTAAATACATAGAAGCACCAGACCAAACCACAACAATAATGTATGGTATTTACCCCCCCCTTTTTTTTTTTTCAGGTAAATGTTTGTCATTCAGGGATGTGGCCATATATTTCTCTGCAGAGGAGTGGGAATGCCTGGGTCCTGCTCAGTGGAAACTGTACAGGGACGTGATGCTAGAGAATTACAGCAACCTTGTGTTCCTGGGTGAGGATACCTTCCGTGATGAAGTCTTAATTAATTGTCAGCATGAAACTTGCTCCCTTTGTACAGTACCTCATGGGAGTTGTGCTTCCAACAGCGAGGTTCATAGGGCTACTTTTAAGGAAAATTAGCATTATTCATATAGCTTAGAACTACTTCTTCTTGTATTCATATCCCCCTATTAAATGTATCATTTGTATTAGAAAATAAGTGACACACCTTAAAGAGACTTCACACACTTTGGTTTTAAAAGTTTTCCCCTGTAACTGAGGAGTATGAAGCTTGGAACCCACAAACTAAGTTCCTCCACAGCATTCTGATGTGGCCATCAGAAAACACATGAGAACTGGTTCTCTATACCCCTTCATTGTATCATCTCATCCTTGTACACACAGCCCTGGAGGGACATTTTATCTCCCAAGAGAACATGCTAACAATCTTGTCCCTTTTCCCACAAACAGGTCTTGCTTCCTCTAAGCCACACCTGATCACATTTCTGGAACAAATACAAGAGCCTTCAGATGTGAAGAGTCAAGCGGCCATCACTATGCACCCAGGTGTGTCAGAAGGAGGGTGTCAGAGAACAGAGTAGGGAATTTTAAGATACAACATAAAGCCATTGAGACAAAACATTCTGGTATAAATCATCTTTTAAAGATCTAATTTTCTCTTTCTCTCAAAGGAGGACATCATGTAATGTTTAGGATGCTTTGAGTCCCATAAACTTTGTTTTCTTCTACCATGAGATTAACTTGTGTTTCCCAGACAGCCTAAGCTCTGTCCTTCTATGTAATTTTAACTTGGCTATTTATATTTTTCATAAGATACATGTACATGCATTTTTAAAAGTCATGATTTTTCTTATACCAGCTAGTTCCCAAATGAGTGAGATAGAGACAATAAGAGTTATTTGATGAGCTTTACAACATAGTTCCTGGGCAGTTAATAATCATTCTATTCTGATGGCCTCCCAGCCAAAATCTACATGATAGTTGCATTTTACTATTGGCCTGACTCTCTGGGCTTCAGATGTCTATCATGTGGCTCTGGACACCTTCCTCATAGCTATCTCCCCACTCTCTGTCTCTGTATTTTCGTATATAGTGTGTGCGTGTCTTTTCCTTGGGCTGCCCGAAGTCCAGCTCTATTTTCTCTTCAGCCCAGCTTTTATTGACAAGCTAGAAAATAATGGGAACAATATTTATACTAATTTGAGACAGTAGATTCTGAAAACAAGAATTACAATGCCATGTCTAGATGGCAAAAAGATATGGGGGCAGAAAAATCAGTGTTTGAATGATAGGATAATCTCTTACACAGTCCACAAAATCATTATGCCTTAAGATTTGTATAAAACTCCTTGCCTTGAATCCTTGAAATGTATTCTTTCATGTTATTATGAAAAGTATTCTAATGCCACCTAAGTTTCATATCTTCCAAAACCAAACTACATACTTAGTATATATAAGAGAGATACATAGATATAGACATAGACATAGATATAGTTTATTCAGGTGTTATATATTCAGAAAAATATTATCTTGCTTATTCAGGTGTTTTCCAAGTTATGCTACTTTATTTTTAACTAGTCATAAAACTTTTGTTTTTGTTTAAGGAGTTGATTTGTAATTGTATAATGCTAATATGGGTTTTTGTAGTTGATATGTTTTGCTTACATGTGTGAGTTTGGTTAATATTCCTGTGCTTCCATATTCTATGTGGTCATGGTATTCTTAATTCAGTGGAAGTTTACATGACTTTCTCCTCTTCTGTAAATTAGGTTTTAATGAATACAGATAGAAACTTGAATGTAGCTTATCATTTTTATAGACAAATGAAACTATGAGTTAATATTTGGTTTTAATAATAAGCATTGTAAATATACAGGATATTACTCTGCTTTCATTCATTTCTCAACCCTTCCTCACCAGGGGGAAAATGTTATACATGCAAAGAATGTGGCAAAGCCTTTGAGCACAAAAAAGTATATCAGAATCACCGGAGAATTCATTTAAGAGTGAAGCCCTACAAGTGTGAAGAATGTGGCAAGTCCTTCCGTTTTCCATCATTACTTTCTGAACACAAAAGAAATCATACAGGAGAAAAACCCTACAACTGTGAAATATGTAGTAAAGCTTTCCATGCTCCTTCATTGCTTTCTGTACATAAGAAAATTCATATAGGACAGAAATCCTACAAGTCTGAAGACTCATTAGTTTCTCACCACAAGATAGTTCATACAGGAGAAAAACCCTACAAATGTGAAGGCTTTGGTAAGGCCTTCCATGATCCATCAAGACTTTCCAACCATAAGAAAATTCATACAGGAGAGAAACCACACAAATGTGAAGTATGTGGCAAGGCTTTCGATTATCCATCAAGACTTTCCAACCATAAGAGAATTCATACAGGAGACAAACCCTACAAATGTGAAGTATGTGGCAAAGCTTTCCATGATCCGTCAAAACTTTCTCAACACAAAATAATTCATACAGGAGACAAACCCTACAAATGTGAAGTTTGTGGCAAGACCTTCCATTATCCATCCATACTTTCTAAACATAAGATAATTCATACAAAGGAGAATCTCTGCAAGTGTGATATATGTGGCAAGGCCTTCCATTATCCATTATTACTTTCTCAACACAAAATAGTTCATACAGGACAAAAACCCTACAAATGTGATATATGTGGCAAGGCTTTCTATTATCCATCAAGACTTTCCAGACATAAGAAAATACATACAGGAGAGAAACCATACAAGTGTGATGTATGTGGCAAGGCCTTCCATTATCCATCCATACTGTCTAAACACAAGATAATTCATACAGAAGAGAATCCCTACAAGTGTGAAGTATGTGGCAAGGCCTTCGATTATCCATCAAGGCTTTCCAACCACAAGAAAACTCATACAGAAGAGAAATCATACAAGTGTGAAGTATGTGGAAATGCCTTCTGTTTTTCATCATCACTTCGTAAACACAAGATAATTCACACAGGAGAGAAACCATATAAGTGTGAAGTATGTGACAAGGCCTTTGGTTCTCCATCGAGACTTTCCAAACATAACAAAATTCATACAGAAGAGAAACCATACAAGTGTGAAGTATGTGGAAAGGCCTTCCACTTTCCATCATTACTCTTGGTACACAAGAGAATTCACACTGGAGAAAAACCCTACAAGTGTGAAGTATGTGGGAAGGCCTTTTATTGTCCATCTACACTTTCTGTACACAAGAGAATTCATACTGGGGAAATGCCTACAAATGTGAAGAATGTGGCAAGGCCTTCCATTGTCCATCAACACTTTCAGTGCACAAGAGAATCCATACTCAAGAAAAACCCTACAAGTGTGAAGTATGTGACCAGGCGTTCCATGTTTCATCAAAACTTTCTCATCACAAGAGAATTCATTCAGGAGAAAAACCCCACAAATGTGAAATTTGTGGCAAGGCCTTCTATTATCCATCAAGACTTTCCAAACATAAGGTAATTCATACACGAGAGAAACCTGCTATGGCCAAGCATGTAGCAAGGCCCTCAATTATCCATCAAGACATTTCAAACTAAGAAAATTATTACAGGAGAGAAACCAACAAATGTGAAATATGTGGTAAAGCCTTCCGTTTTCCATCATTACTTTCAATACACAAGAGGAATTCACACAGGAGAGAAAACCCTATAAGTGTGAAGTATGTGGCAAGGTCTTCCGTTACCCATCAAGACTTTCTAACCATAAGAAAATTCATACAGGAGAGAAAGCATACAAGTGTGAAATTTGTGGCAAGGCTTTCGATTATCCATCAATACTTTCTAAACACAAGATAATTCATATAGGAGAGAACCCCTACCTTGGTAAAGTATATGGGAAGGCCTTCAGTTATTCATCAAGAATTTCCAAAGATAAGAAAATTTGTACAGGAGAGAAACCATAAATGTGCAAAGTGTGTGGAAACATCTTCCATTTTCCATCATTACGTTTTAACACAGGAGAATCATACTGTACAAAAACCCTACAAATTGAAGTATATGGCAAGGCCTTCTGTTATCCATCAAGACTTTCCAACCATAACCAAATTCATTACAGGAGAGAAAACATACAAGTGTGAAGAATATACAAATGTTTTCATTCTCCATCATGGCTTTCTAAACACAAGAGAATTCAATACAATAAAGAAACTCTAGCTGGGCAGTGGTGGCGCACGCCTTTAATCCCAGCACTTGGGAGGCAGAGGCAGGCAGATTTCTGAGTTTGAGACCAGCTTGGTCTACAGAGTGAGTTCCAGGACAGCAGGGCTACACAAAGAAACCCTGTCTCAAAAAAAAACAGAAGAAGGAGAAGAAGAAGGAGAAAAGGAGAAAGAGAAGGAGAAAAGGAGGAGAGGAGGAGAAAAGGAGGAGGAGGAAGGAGGAGGAGGAGGAGGAGAAGGAGAAGAAGAAGAAGAAGAAGAAGAAGAAGAAGAAGAAGAAGAAGAAGAAAGAAGAAGAAGAAGAAGAAGAAAGAAAAGAAAGAAAAGGAAACTCTACAAGTATAAAGTATGTGGCCTGGCCTTCTATTCTAAATGCAAGAGAATTCATTACAGATTTGAACCCCTACAATTGTAAAGTACAAGTCCTGTCCTTAGAACTTCCCAGATTATTTCTACTCATAGCCAATTCTGGAGGAGAAACATTACACATGTGAGGAATGTGGAAAAGCCTTCTCTATGAAGTCATACTTAAGTCTGCACAAATTAACTCATAATGTGGAGAACATATACTAATGCAAAGAATATGGAAAAATGTTCAAAAATCTTTAGGGATCATCAAATAATTCTTTCTGAGAAAAAAAAAACATATGAATGTAAAGAATGTGGCAAATAGTTTAGAAGTTCCATTGCATGACTAAACGTGGGATAATTCTTACTGGAGACAAAACATTACAAATGTGAAGAATATTGCAAAAGACTATTAGCAGTCTTCTGGTCTTAAACAACACTAAAGAATTCATCTGTCAAAGAACTATACAAATGTGAAAAATGTGGCAAGCTCTTCTGGACTTACTAAGAACCTTTGGATCACCTCACAATTCATACTAGACTGAAATGCCACCTGTAAAATGCACACTTTTTAATAAGCTTTCTTATATTTCTTAAGACAAAGTAGTTCAACCTAGAGTGAAATAGTACAAATGTTAACACTTCTTGAGATCCTAATGTTTATCAAAACTTCAGGCTGAATAGAAGCCTCTAAGTTTAGAGAATGTGGTAAAGCCTTTGGAATCATTCATACAACCATGTCAAAAGTGGAGCTGTCAGATGTGTTTTTCCTTGTGGCCTTGAAGCTGTCTTTTGTTCCTTCTGTTTTAGAAATGGAATGTAAGTATGTGGTAAAAATAGTGACCTGTTTTTTCACTGTAGGAGCTCACTGTCAAGAGAGTGCCTTGAGTCTCACATAACACATGGACCATGGTCTTTCATAATATTGTAATTATTAAATATTTTGTGGACCTTTCAAGTTGTAGCCTATTTTACTTATGTGAAGAAAGTAAGTTTGGAGAAGAGGAAGGAATGTTATGATTTAAAATGTTGTGACTAGAGCTAGCATGATGACTTTGGGAACACACTTAATTGTCAACAAGACCCACACTCATGTTAGTAATCCAGTACCCACAAAATAGAAAGAGGTAATTACCTCTAAAGGTTGTCCTCTGACTTCAATGCATGGGCCCACATACAATCATACATATGTGTGCCCAGACAAAATAAACTTGTGTTTTTAAATTGAATTTCTGTTTTATGTAGACAGGGGTCAAGAAGTAGTGCTTACATCTCAATTGTTAACACCGTGAATTCTAGAAGCATGTGGGAGGCAAGCCTTAGGTTGTTGATTTGCAGGACTTACCTTGATTAGTTTAATTGAAGTCTGAAGACCTGTTGATTACGGTTGGAAGTGTGTGTTTGACTGAGATGCTGTATTATTAGAAACTATCCTGAGAACACCTCTTCATCCATCTCCTGCTTCCTGACTGGGGATGGAACATGACGAGCTGCTTTAAGTTCCTGTTGTCATAACTTTCCCATCATGCATTGTGGTTGGAGTAAGAATTGCCCTCAGGGTTCATAGATTTGAATATTAGTCATCAGGCAGTAGCAACTCTTTAAAAGGATCAATAAGTGTGGCTTCGTTGGATTAAGTATGTCATTGGGGGCTCGTATTTGAGGTTTCTAAAGCTCAGAACCAGTGTGTCCTTCTTCATACTGACTATGGATCGATATGTAGAATTCTCAGCTACTTCTCAAGCACCATGTCTGTGTGCATTTCACCATGCTTTCTAGCTTCCTTTTCACTATGACGATAATGGACAAAACCTCTGAGACTCTATACAAGCCCCAATTAAATGTATTCCTTTTTCCTGATTTTTAAACTTTTATTTATTCACTTTATATCCTGATTGCTGCCCCCTTTTATGTTTCCTCTTACCAAGCTCCTAGGCCCACCCCCTTCTCTGAGAGGATAGAGGCCTCCTCCCCACCGTTATCTCCCCACCCTGGCACAGTCTCAGCAGGCTCATCCTTTCCCACTGAGGGCAAACAAGGCAGCCAAGTTTGGGGAACGTATTCCACAGAAAGGCAAGAGTTTTAGGGATAGCCCTCACTCCAGTTGTTTGGGTATCTGCATGATAACCAAGCTGTACATCTGCTACATATGTGCAAGGATGTCCAGCCTGTGTATGTTCTTTGGTCGGTGGTTCAGTCACTAAGAGCCCCTAATTGTCAGGTTAGTTGACTGTTGGTCTTCCTGGTGTTCCTAAGCATGTCAGGGCCCTCAATTCTTACCCCAGCTCTTCCATTTCAGCCCCTGAGTTCTATCCACCGTTTGGCTCTGGATCTCTGCATCTGTTTTAGTCAGCTGTTGGGTAGAGCTTCTCAGAGGACAGTCATGCTAGGCTCCTGTCTTAAGAAAAGATATACTTGGGGACTGGAAGGATGGCTCAACAATTAACAGCACTAGGTGTTTTTCCAAAGGACCCAAGTTTTATCCCAGAATCCATATGGCAGCTAACTTCTATCTGTAAGTCCAGTTCCAAGTGATCTGCCACTCTCTTCTGGCCTCCTTACATTGCACAGAGACTTGCACAGAAAATACCTTACATACTTGAAGAACCTGACTAGGAAGGTCAAAGATCTGTAGATGTAAATTTCCCAATACATGTTAAAATAAAATTGTAAAACTCAACAGAGAAAAGGAGCAACCCTGTAGCATTTTCTTCTGGTTAGATTCCATTGATGGTTGCTGCAACTTCCTTAGTGTGACAGCAGCCTCTGGATTAAAGAAAGATTTCTTTCACGAGCCTTTGCTTTCTTTGTTCCTTTATAGGCCAGTATCCTTTACAGTGTGGAATGTCATGAAGACCAAGCTGCACATCTTCTACATATCTGGGGGAGGTGGGGAGGCTATGTCCAGCCTTTATATGCTCCTTGGTTCATGGTTCAGTCTCTGAGAACCCCCAAAGGACCAGGTTAGTTGACTCTTGGTCTTTCTGTGGAGTTCCTATCCCCTTTGGGGCTTGCAATCCTTCCCCCAACTCTTCCATAAAAATTGCCAATCTATATCCTCTGTTTGGCTGTGGGTCTCTGCATCCTACCAAGTAAGCTGCTGGGTGGAGCCTCTCAGAAGACAGCTATGCTAGACTCCTGTCTACAAGCATAGCAATATCATTAATAGTGTCAGAGTTGGGTGCTTGCCCATGGGATGGGTGTTGCACATAGTTCCTTCTACCCACTTTAAGCTCTGGAAGACTGCACTACCAGTCCCCACCCAGAGAATATTAGATCTTCAGATGAAAAACACAGACACAATGCTCAATTTCAACCTGCCTTATTGGCTCAATTGTTCGATGCTTCTAATATCCCTCAGATATCATGCCCTTCCCAGTACTATTAGCTCAGCACCTCTTAATCTTCCCTTAACTTCTCCTTGTTCAATAACCCAAAACTGCCCACAGCTTAGTTGTGTTTCCAATCTCCACTTGGAAAAGTGTCCTATGGCTGCTCAGCCCAAGATCTCACATGGCTGGTCACCTTTTCTCCCTCCAAATCATGTCATGTAAGAAAAACCCTCTGGCTTGCCTGTAAGGGCCAGTAGCCCTGCCTCTTTCCTTCTGCCCAGCAATTGGCCCTAGCATCTTTATTGAATGATCAGGAACCAACTGAGGAACAGGACCTAGCAGCAGAACCAGCCTTACAAATGGGTCTCAAGTTGGGCCCGTTATGGATTGTCCATTCCCTCAGTCTCTGCACCATCCTCTATCCTTGCATTTCTTGTAGACAGGATAAATTTGGGTCAAAAATTTTGAGGTGGTTTGGTGTTCCTATTGCTCCAATGGGGTTTCTGCCTGGCTACCAGAGGTGACTTCTTTGGGTTCCATATCCCCAGTGCTGTGAGTCACAGCTAAGGTCACCCCCATTGATTCTTGAATACCTCTCCTATCCCACACCTCTTTCATGTCCTCGAGATGCCAACCCCACCTCCCCACCACCATCAGTTGCAGATTTCCAGTCTCATAGCCTTCTGGCCATCTCTCCTATCCCTCCCAATACCTGATCCTGAACACCCCCACTCCTCTTCCTATACCCTCTCCCATCCTGTTCCCTCCCTCCATCTGCCTCCTATGACTGTTTTATGCTCCATTCTAAGTGAGATTCAAGCATTCTCTCTTAGGCCTTCCTTCTTTAGCTTCTTTGGGTGACAGGTAGCATGAGTATCCTGTGTTTTATGGCTAATAACCACTTATAAGTGAGGACATACATACCTTTGGGCATGTCCTTTGGGGAGTGGGTTATCTCACTTAGGATGATATTCTCAGCCCAGAATCTGTTCCCTTTGCCTGGGGCAGACCCTTAGCTGGTCTGCTCCTGTGGAAACACCAATCCTGAGACATCCTAGAGGGATCAACTGCATCCAGAGCAGAGGGTAAGACACCTTGCCCACCACCCCACACCCCAGAGTTACAACTGGGACTCAGGGGGAGGCTAAGGAACTAGCAGGCACCCAAACCCTGCCCCTCCGGAACACTACCCCCCTTCCGCCCAGAATCTGTTGCCCTTTGCCTGGGGCAGACCCTTAGCTGGTCTGCTCCTGTGGAAACACCAATCCTGAGACATCCTAGAGGACCTACGGCATCCAGAGCAGAGGAATACCACCTCCCTTCCACTCGAGCTTGGTCTTTTTGCCTGGGGCAGACTCTTAGCTAATCTGCTCCCGTGGAAACACCTGATCCTGAGACAACCTAGAGGACCTACTGCATCCAGAGCAGAGGAGGACTTACTGCATCCAGAGCAGAGGAAGCTTAGATCATAGGAACAAGAGACATCTGGAATCTGAGGAGTCGACACAAGCAAGATAACTGGAAGACAGACTCCAGTCAGACACAGCGAGCACAGGTAACACTAGAGTCAACCAGATGGCGAAAGGCAAGCACAAGAACACAAGCAACAGAAACCAAGTTACCTGACATCATCAGAACCAGTTCTCCTACCACAGCAAGCCCTGGATACCACATAACACAGGAAAAACAGGATTCAGAATTAAAATCACTTCTCATGATGATGATAGAGGATTTTAAGAAGGACATAAGTAACTCCTCAAAGAAATACAGGAGAACACAGGTAAACAGGTAAGAAGGAACAAAAATCCTTAAGAAAAAGAGAACACAGGTAAACAGGTAGAAGCCCTTAAAAGAAACAAAAATCCTTTAAAGAATTGCAAGAAAACACAACCAAACAGGTGAAGGAATTGAACAAAACCATCCAGGATCTAAAAATGGAAATAGAAACAATAAAGAAATCTCAAAGGGAGACTACTCTGGAGATTGAAAACGTAGGAAAGAGATCAGGAGTCATAGACGCAAGCATCACCAACAGAATACAAGAGATAGAAGAGAGAATCTCATGCGCAGAAGATACCATGGAAAACCTTGACACAACAGTCAAAGAAAATGCAAAATGCAAAAAGCTCCTAACCCAGAACATCCAGGAAATCCAAGACACAATGAGAAGACCAAACCTAAGGATAATAGGTATAGATGAGAGTGAAGACTCCCAATTTAAAGGGCCAGTAAATATCTTCAACAAAATTATAGAGGAAAATTTCCCCAACCTAAAGAACGAGACACCCATAAACATACAAGAAGCCTACAGAACACCAAACAGACTAGACCAGAAAAGAAATACCCCCCGACACATAATAATCAAAACACCAAATGCACAAAACAAAGAAAAAATACTAAAAGCAGTAAGGGAAAAAGGTCAAGTAACATATAAAGGCAGACCAATAAGAATTACACCAGACTTTTCACCAGAGACTATAAAAGCCAGAAGATCCTGGTCTGATATCATACAGACCCTAAGGGAACACAAATGCCATCCCAGACTGCTGTACCCAGCAAAACTCTCAATCACTATAGATGGAGAAACCAAGATATTCCATGACAAAACCAAATTTGCACAATATCTTCCCACAAACCCAGCACTTCAAAGGATAACTGACGGAAAACGCCAACACAAGGAAGGAAACTACAACCTAGAAAAAGCAAGGAAGTAATCTTCCAACAACCCCAAAAAAAGGTAGCTACACAAACATAATTCCACCTCTAATAACAAAAATAATAGGAAACAACAATCATTTTTCCTTAATATCGCTTAACATCAATGGACTCAACTCTCCAATAAAAAGATGTAGACTATCAGACTGGATACATAAACAAGACCCAGAATTTTGCTGCATACAAGAAACGCACCTCAGTGACAAAGACAGACACTACCTCAGAGTAAAAGGCTGGAAAACAATTTTCCAAGCAAATGGTCCAAGAAACAAGCTGGAGTAGCTATTCTAATATCAAATAAAATCGACTTTCAACCAAAAGTAATCAAAAAAGATAAGGAAGGACACTTCATACTCATCAAAGGAAAAATCTACCAAGATGAACTCTCAATTCTGAACATCTACGCTCCAAATGCAAGGGCACCCACATACATAAAAGAAACTTTACTAAAGCTCAAAGCACACATCGCACCTCACACAATAATAGTGGGGATTTTAACACCCTGCTCTCTCCAATGGACAGATCATGGAAACAGAAACTAAACAAAGACACATTGAAATTAACAGAGGTTATGAACCAAATGGATTTAACAGATATCTATAGAATATTTCATCCTAAAGTAAAAGAATATACCTTTTTCTCAGCCCTCATGGTACCTTCTCCAAAATAGACCATATAATTGGTCACAAAACAGTCCTCAACAGATACAAAAAGATTGAAATAATCCCTTGCATCCTATCAGATCACCACGGATTAAGGCTGGTCTTTGATAAGGACAGAACCCACAAGGGAAAACCCACACCCATGTGGAAACTGAACAATGCTCTACTCAATGATGACTTTGTCAAGGAAGAAATACAGAAAGAAATTAAAGACTTTTTAGATTTTAACGAAAATGAGGAAACATCATACCAGAACTTGTGGGACTCCATGAAAGCAGTGCTAAGAGGAAAACTCATAGCTCTAAGTACCCACAAAAAGAAATTGGAGAGAGCACACATTAATAACTTGACAGCACACCTGAAAGCTCTAGAACAAAAAGAAGCAAATACACCCAAGAGGAGTAGGCATCAGGAAATAATCAAACTCAGGGCTGAAATCAACCGAGTAGAAACAGAAAGAACTATACAAAATATCAACAAAACCAGGAGTTGGTTCTTTGAGAAAATCAACAAGATAGATAAACCCTTAGCCAGATTAACCAAGAGGGCACAGAGACAGTATCCAAATTAATAAAATCAGATCTGAAAAGGGAGACATAACAACAGAAACCGAGGAAATTAAAAAAATCATCAGATCCTACTACAAAGGTCTATACTCAACAAAACTGGAAAATCTGGATGAAATGGACAATTTTCTAGACAGAAACCAGGTACCAAAGTTAAATGAGGAGCAAATAAACCATCTAAACAGTCCCATAACCTCTAAAGAAATAGCAGCAGTCATTAAAATCTCCCCACCAAAAAAAGCCCAGGCCCAGATGGTTTTAATGCAGAATTCTATCAGACCCTCAAGGAAGACCTAATACCAATTCTCTTCAAACTATTCCACAAAATAGAAACAGAAGGAACACTACCCAATTCGTTCTATGAAGCTACAATCACACTCATACCTAAACCTCACAAAGACCCAACAAAAAAAGAGAACTTCAGACCAATCTCTCTTATGAATATCGATGCAAAAATACTCAATAAAATTCTAGCAAACCAATCCAAGAACACATCAAAACAATCATCCATCCAAATCAAGTGGGCTTTGTCCCAGGAATGCAGGGATGGTTCAATATTTGGAAATCCATCAATGTAATCCACTATATAAACAAACTCAAAGAAAAAAACCACATGATCATCTCACTAGATGCTGAGAAAGCATTTGACAAAATTCAACATCCCTTCATGGTAAAAGTCTTGGAAAGAACAGGAATTCAAGGCCCATACCTAAACATAGTAAAAGCAATATACAGCAAACCAGTAGCCAACATCAAACTAAATGGAGAGAAACTTGAAGCATTCCCACTAAGATCAGGGACTAGACAAGGCTGCCCACTCTCTCCCTACCTATTCAATATAGTACTGGAAGTCCTAGCCAGAGCAATTAGACAACAAAAGGAAGTCAAAGGAATACAAATAGGAAAGGAAGAAGTCAAAATATCACTATTCGCAGATGATACGATAGTATACTTAAGTGACCCCAGAACCTCCACCAGAGAACTCCTAAACCTGATAGACAACTTCAGCAAGGTGGCAGGTTATAAAATCAACTCAAACAAATCAGTAGCCTTCCTCTACGTGAAAGATAAACAAGCTGAAAAAGAAATTAGGGAAATGACACCCTTCACAATAGTCACAAATAATATAAAATACCTCGGGGTGAACCTAACCAAGCAGGTGAAAGATCTGTATGACAAGAACTTCAAGTCTCTGAAGAAAGAAATTGAAGAAGATCTCAGGAAATGGAAAGATCTCCCACGCTCATGGATCGGCAGGATTAATATAGTAAAAATGGCCATTTTGCCAAAAGCAATCTACAGATTCAATGCAATCCCCATTAAAATATCAACTCAATTCTTTACAGAGCTAGAAAGAGAAATTTTCAAATTTATATGGAATAACAAAAAACCCAGGATAGCGAAAACCATTCTCAACAATAAAAGAACTTCTGGAGGAATCACCATCCCTGACTTCAAGCTGTACTACAGAGCAATAGTGATAAAAACTGCCTGGTGTTGGTAAGAGACAGGCAGGAAGATCAGTGGAATAGAGTTGAAGACCCAGAAATGAACCCACACACCTATGGTCATTTGATCTTTGACAAAGGAGCTAAAACCATCCAGTGGAACAAGGACAGCATTTTCAACAAATGGTGCAGGTTCAACTGGAGGACAGCATGCAGAAAAATGCAAATCGATCCATTCTTATCTCTGTGTACGAAGCTCAAGTCCAAGTGGATAAAGGACCTTCACATAAAACCAGACACACTGAAACTAATAGAAGAGAAGGTAGGGAAGACCCTCGAACACCTAGGCACAGGGGAAAAGTTCCTGAACAGAACAGCAATGGCTTGTGCTCTAAGATCAAGAATGACAAATGGGACTACATAAAACTGCAAAGTTTCTGTAAGGCAAAGGACACTGTCAATAGGACAAAACGGCAACCAACAGATTGGGAAAAGATCTTTACCAATCCCACATCCGATAGAGGATTAATATCCAATATATACAAAGAACTCAAGAAACTAGGCTCTAGACAACCAAATAACCCTATTAAAAAATGGGGTATGGAGCTAAACAAAGAATTCTCAACTGAGGAAACTCGAATGGCCGAGAAGCACCTAAAGAAATGTTCAGCATCCTTGGTCATCAGGGAAATGCAAATCAAAACAACCCTGAGATTCCACTTCACACCAGTCAGAATGGCTAAAATCAAAAACTCAGGTGATAGTAGATGCTGGCGAAGATGTGGAGAAAGAGGAACACTCCTCCATTGTTGGTGGGATTGCAAGATGGTGCAACCACTATGGAAAACAGTCTGGCGGTTCCTCAGAAAATTGGACATATCACTACCTGAGGACCCAGTTATACCACTCCTGGACATATACCCAGAAGATGCTCTAACACATAACAAGGACATATGCTCCACTATGTTCATAGCAGCTTTATTTATAATAGCCAGAAACTGGAAAGAACCCAGATGCCCTTCAACAGAGGAATGGATACAAAAAATGTGGTACATTTACACAATGGAATATTACTCAGCTATTAAAAACAATGAATTTGATAAATTCTTATATAAATGGATGGAACTAGAAAATATCATCCTGAATGAGGTAACCCAATCACAAAAGAATATACATGGTATTTACTCACTGATTATTGGACTTTAGCTCAGAAGCTTGAAACACCCAAGATTCAACTCACAGACCACATAAAGCTCATGAAGAATGAAGACCAAGTGGGCGGGGGGGCTACAGTCCCTCTTAGAAGAAGTAACAAAATACTCAAGGGAGCAAATAAGGATGCAAAGTGCAGGACAGAAACTGAAGGAGGGGCCGTCTGCAGACCAGTCCACCTGGGTATCCATCCCATGTGCAGTCACCCAAGGTAGATGATGACATGGATGTCAGGAGGTGCATGCTGACAGGAGCCTAACATAACTGTCTCCTTAGAGGTCTGCAAGAGTCTGACATATTCAGAGGCAGATGCTCACAGCTAACCATTAAACTGATCATGGGGTTCCCAACAGAGAAGACAGAGTGAAGGGCTGAAGGAATTGAGAGGATTCGGGACCCATGAGGAGAGCAACAATACCAACCAACCAGAGCCCCCAGGGTCTAAACCACCAGCCTGGGAGTGCTTAGGGAGGGACCCATGGCTCCAGCTATATATGCAAGGGAGCTATATATAAGTGGGAGAAGAGATCTTGGTCCCATGAAGGCTGGACATCGTGGGTTGGGTATTCGAGGGTGGGGAGGTGAGGTACGGGGAGGGTGGGTGTGGGTACACCATCATAGAGGCAGGAGGAGGGGGGAAGGGATAGGGAGTTCCTGGGAGGGAGGGGGGGAAAGGGGGTAAGGGGAAAATACCTGAAATGTAAATAAAAGTTCCAATAAAAAAAAAAAAGAGATGCTGCAATAAATGATTGCAGACAAGTACTTCCTTAATTGGTTTCTGACAGGATCATTACAATATGTGAAGGGTTTACAGTCTCTAGATTCTGAGTTTAATTTCAGGGGAATAACATTAAAACTGAACTGTGGAAGGCTTTCACAAGTGTGCTCCACGCCTCATGACACTGCATTTCTAACAGTCCCACTAGACTGCAGGGTGCCTGCTTCCAACACAGACAGCTTAAACACAGAGAAAAAGGAAATCTTCCTTAGCTTGGAAACCTCTCCAATTTTCTGAATATGAAGGATATGAAAGTCTCTGGCAAAAAGCACCATCTTCTATGAGACACTGTACTGAGTGAGGAAGCGACATGTCGGTGGTGAGATAGGAATTCTCTATAGATGCAATGCTCACCCAGGAACACAAGGTGGGCTGTAATTCTCCAGCATCACGTCCCTGTAGAGATTCCACTGAGCAGGCTCCAGACATTCCCTCTCTTCTGCAGAGAAATCAATGGCCACGTCCCAGAAGGACAGCATTTCCTGAAATAAAGACCAATGAACGAATGATATCACACTTTTAATTAAAACCTAGAATAATCATGTCAGTACCAAGATGCATTGGGCTGGCTTGTTCTCCTGTGAACTTGTCTCTAGGTGAGGTCTGTGAGAAAAGAGAAATATAATTGAGAAAATGTCTCAAGGAGACTGTCCTGTGGTCTGGGTTTTTGGATTTGTCCAGAGTTCATCAGTGACACAAAACACAGTGACAAGGAACAGGAGCTGGAGCAGGCAAGGGGTAGGACAGTTAAAGGAAGAACTTACTGACCAAATGTAAGTATGTGAACACATGAAACATGAGAATCTAAAATAGAACAGATATCACGCTGCTCTTTGGTCATCTTTCCTTTCTATCATTTCTCCAACAGATATCGACTGACTGTGTTGGTGATGCTCCTATACCATGTTTTCTACATATGACGCCTGAGTATTGATGGGCAGCAGCTGAGAAATGCATTTGCTGATGTTACCATTTTCTTATTTCAGTAATTTTTAATTTAAGATTTATATTTTTAACATCATATAGAGAAAATCACAAGATGACCCATGAGAACATCCTACATTATTTTTCCTTTTATTAATTTTACATTGAAATTTTGCAGAAATATTTAGGTATAATGGGGTATTCTGTAGTCAACTTTGGATTGTCTTTCTCAGTTTCTGAATGCTTATCTCCTCAAACGCTGTGTTCCAGGCTTCTGAAATGTACACTGCATGATGCTTGCACACGTCCAGCATCCGGACAACAGTACTGTGAACACAGATCTCCCTACATCACACTGTTCCCTTAGCACATATTAGTGTCCAGTGTGACCCCAGGCTCAGCTTCCCGATGTTGATGGCTGATGGGAATTACAACTTTTTACATCTAACATATGAATGCAATCATATGGTCTCTCTGCTGAAGTAATTTCCAGTTTTACCCAGATTATCACAACTGATAAGACTGGTATGTTCTTCTGAGAAATTGTGCAAGTAAAATAGAATTACATCCTTGCCCCCTCCTTCATACTCCTCTCATGTCCATTACTCCATCTTAAATATATGGCATTTTCTTCCTTAATTATTATCATATATATATTTGATATATGATAATATTTATATGTATAAGTTATATATGTATAACTACATAAATACGAACAGCTGATTCTGTTGAGGTTTGCCTGTACCTGTGTTTTGAGGACTGACAATTGTACCAGATGAACAGTGATGGCTTCATCCTTAGGGCAGACCAAGTCTCATCTCTCAGCAGGACTTTGGGACACTCTAGCTAAGACTGAGGTCTCTAGGGATGAGGCCATATGAGATTCCCACCTACAGCGTATTAGGTATATTCATGTCATCATTGTTCAGGCAGTCCTAGTTTGGGGTTATCCCTTCTCTCTTGGAAGCTTGCAAATCACCCTCCAGGACTATGAAAACTTGTCCTTAGGGGAGAGGCTTTTAGGTCAGACTCACAGGACAGGGCTGAACTGCATGGTGTCTCAGCACTAAGACAAAGGAGGAGCCATGCTCCCAAGGCTTGCAGTGTTGTGGAAACATACTCTGTAAGAATAATGGCACTGAAAGTGTCCTTTAATAAAGGACAGGGTTAAGCAGCAATGGGGAGGCCAAGACATCTTCAGATCACAAGCATACTAGAGAAATTTGGTGAATAAAACATCCATTGATTCCTCAAGGGAAAAGCAACTGAACTGTGTTGAAACATCTTTGTAGCTAACATACCACATTCCCACCTTTACAAGTGAGTGAAGAAAAGAAACCCACATATTCCACTCGCTCTTTTTTTAAAATATGAGACCTCCAAAAGCAGGGGAAATTGATCACCATGGAGAGTGGCAAGAGACACTCAGTACTCATGTGAGGGACAGTGGAGGAAGTGGTTTTCTTCCTGCGAACTGTAAGAAGCATCTGCACATAGTGAACCTCTGGGGCAGGGACAAGGGCAGTCTTGCCAGATGCAGCTGCAGAAAAAGACAAGAATATAAAGCACAGTAGCCTGCATCAGTCAAGAACTGCAGAAAGGAAATGATGGAGTCTCTGCTTAGCTATGAAAGGAAGAAACTGGAAAGATTCAGGGAAGACCAGAAGAAACCATCCTCAGGTCATAGCAGAATCTACCACAAACTACTATCCAAAAGGAATGCATATTCACTGCAAATAAGAACAATATTCAAGCAAGAAAAAGAGGAGAATTCTTCCTACTCAGTAAGTGCCAACAAGTATTTAACCACCAAAATATAGTGACTTTATCAAGACAAACAAAGCTAGTGAAAACAAAGTTGACATCACACATGGAATGGGCCAACAGAAGGGAAAACATGTACTTTGTAAGACACCAAAGTGCTGAGAGCATGGATTTGCCATGGCGCTCACAGCAAGACAGGAAATGAACCACAGAAAGTATTTCTCATGTCCACCAACTATGTTTAAATGTTTTCTGACATAGCCTCAGGTAGTCTGGTCTAGTCTTGAATTGGCTATGAAGCAGGGGACAAGCATATGGTCCTACCCTCTTCACCCTCCCAAATTCGAAGATGACAGGGATGTGCTCAGAGGAGGCTCAAGGTTCTTTTCTACCACAGGTCTGTTTACTTGAAATCACATGAATACACACAGGTCTGTGAGTTCCTCCTCACCCTGGGGACCTGACACAAAAGCCTGGCCCCTAAAACAAGGCCATGTGGGCTTTTTACCTCCTCTTAGAGACCTGCTCAGAACCTTTCTCAGGTTCAAGGCCTGATCAAGTCACCTTGATGTAATCATAGTGTGCCAAGCAGACATTGAATCTTTTTTACAATTACTCAACCCTAAGTTAAGGACAGGGGACCTATCAAATATTTAAGGAAACCCAGCCTTCAAGGTGAAACCAGGTGTCAGTTTCCCTGTTTGCAGAGTTCCCTCTGTCTGTCCACTTCATGTGTTTACTCACCCAGAGTCAAAGAGTTTCTGTGGCCTCCGATCCTGCCAAACTTCACTGCTGTGTTCCAGAATTTCCCACCTACGACCTATTGTGCCTTGGATTTTTTTCTCTCTTAATTCTTTAACTGTCAGAGAAAATGAACATAAAATGAACATAATCAAGACCGTTGCAATAGGCCAGGTACAGAGTACAGGGGGAGCAAAAACACCATTTGCTCTAAAGGTACTGACTGAGGAATCTGACAGCGTCCATGTGAGAACGGGCAGCTAGTGGAGTGTGCTTCCCAGGAAAGCTCTTCAATGAGGTCCCTGCACTACCTCAGGTGCAAGTAGTCATCTCACCATCATTAGCTTGCAATCCTGGCGTCTACTCCCGCGCTACCGGACTGCTCCGGTTTCCCAGGAGCCCAAGGCGAACTCCGACTGCACCCGGTGTCCTGGGGAAACAATCACCCAGGACACAATCCCAGTCGCCCAGTTCCCAGTTCAGAACTGCAACCTCAGGCGACCCAGCCAGTTCTGCACAGCAAATCCCAGCAGCTTCTTCTGCCAGAGACCAGGACCCCTAACAGGGACCCCTGCCAGCCTTCCCCCCTCGCCTAGAGGCCAGAGCCTTGCCACCCACCTACATCCTGTTAGACAGAACACCTTGACCATACCCATCCTGCTGAGAGCTAATGCATGAAGTAATAGCTATTTCTGAGAAAAGCCCCCAACCACAAAATGTTCTAGGGCACAGGCCAAGAAGAAGCTGTACTTTTCCATTATCCCACCTGCCTTCCCCCTCCCCCTGACCCCAGCTTGCTATAAAAGATTGCTTTATTTTTGAATACACGGCTCTTGACAAGCAACCGTTTGCTTGAGTCCTTCTTTCTCTCGCCCATTCTCTCCACAGGCGGTGGTCTTCCTTGCCCCCACGAATAACTAAGACCCGCGGGTCGGGTCATTCTTCTGCCCTCCCACCCAGCCCTGGTAAGCTCCCTCAGAGAAGCTTTCAACCAACTTCCCTCATCTTCATCAGCCTGCTGTTTGCACAAAGCCCCAGGCTGTGCTGTTTCCTGGACCAACCTTCATGACGGAGACAACAGCAATGTACAGCCGCAAAGGACTCTCGCAAAACTTTGAGGAAGACACCTTGTACAAAACGAAAGCTAAATTGGGATTGCCTGGATGGCTCCTCGGGGATGGCACAGTAGCATGCATGGACTACATATCCCAGAAGTCTGTGCGAAGGTGTTCCTAGAAATGAGTATTTTATTTACCTGTTCTTACATTTGTTTCCTTCTCTCTATTGTCTTTACTATGGTACTTAAGCCTATGTTAGAGCACTTGACTCTAATGTAGCTCTGTCTTAATACTCAGTATTGCAAATAAATAATACTTGTCCCTCTGTACTGACACTGCATGAGACATACATGGATCAGATTCCACCTCTTGAAAAATAGTTTTTATGTGACTATTGGGATCCTCACGGGGTAAGTTGGCCAGGGACACAAAGAGGGTATAGACCATTTATCAAAGTTACAACTTTCCAACGTGGTAAGAAATGCGTTTTCCTGGGGGCTCTACTAGAATTTTACTGGTCTCCATCTGGTTGCTCACAAACACAGGTACATGTACACCACTGGGTACGTTTTGTTGTGCTGCTGTTGTTACTTGCCCGCTCTGATTACACATGGAGGGACACAGTTCCTGACATCACCTGGTATGTGCACTGGCCACTGGCCCATTATCATTGTGAGAATTCTCTCTGCAGACATCTGATCTGTCTTACTCAATTTCCTTTCCTTCTCTGATCTGCAAGTGTTTCTAGGTGACAGTATTTTGAAAGTCAAAGCATGTGCCTTGAACTTACCTCAGTTCTTCAAAATCAGGATGAAGAAACGATTATTTCTTTAAAAAAAAAAAAAAAACAAAAAAAAATCAAATATAGTTTATTGGATTTTGACAATCAAATACACCATAACATCTAAACTGGAAGCCTCTGAGAGTTTCACTATCATCTATTTTTTTAAAACGACAATTCATTTCTCAACATGCCCATACTAGATAACATACTAGACTTTACTAGTCCCAAGACAGTCAAAGCCCAAAGTCTCTTAATGTTGTAATTCAATCAATTGCTAATCTCAAACTGCTTACAAGATTACTCCTCCAACACGCCATGGCAGTGGAAACCTGCCTTTTTCAAAGGAGAGGACTATCTAGGCACCTGGCAAGGAAGGACAAGAACAAGTTCTATAGACATGGCCTGTGAGAAGCCAACTCCTATCACATCACATGCACTGGGTCTGTGGATGCTGAAAGAATCATGTGGATGCCAAAGAACAGTGTCAACTTAAACTGGATCTGTGTGGGCTGAAGCACAGACAGCCCCTGTCTAGATGTTGCTAAGGTCCTAACATGAGTTCCAAGTCCCCGTAGCTGTCACCTGCATGTTTCATGACGTGTGACCCCAAAAAGATGGTAGGAGGGACATTATACACAGTCCCAATTCCAGGGTAAAGCATTTCTCTTGACAAGGCCGCAAAGCTCCATGCCGGCCTACAGGTGGCACCTCAGAGCCTCCACAGCTAGTACAAGGTGGACAGTGCTGTTCAGTTCTGCTTCCATGTTGGGATAGTGTCAGGCCCCAAGACGGTTTCCTTTGTCTCTGTGTGCTGACCCGGAGAACTTTCCTAGAAGTGTAGTTTTGAGCAGGAAGCTTCCACAATGGGCTTTCAAATGTAATAAAAAATTCAAATGAAATTGCACTTCCACAAGACAGAGACTTCCATGGATGTGCTCTTGGCTCAGAGCACATTTAATGTTGGCTCAGGAGAAAGTACCAGGATTGCCCATATTGGAGTTAATCTCTATAACAAGTATAGCACATTTCACAATGTCTATAACTTTAAAGTCACTAAGGTTTTAGAAAGAATGGCACCCTACAGCCTCATACAATTGATGTTTGGGTCCTAGTTGGTGGAAACTATGTGGAAAGGATTGGGAGGTGTGACCTTGTCACAAGACAAATGTCACTGAGGGTGGACTTTGAGGTTACACAATAGCATGTGATTTCCAGTTATCAGTGGTGTGCCTCAGGTGTGGATCAACATGTAAGCCGTCTGCTCCTGCTCACGACCATGCCTGCCAGCTTGCTGCCATGCTCCCTGCAGAGGAATGACTGCTCAACTCTTCAACCACAAGCAGGAAATCAATCTGCTTTACATGTTGTCTCAACACATAATAAGACACTCCGTTCTGTGATTTCCCAGTGGAGAAGAGAACAGTCAGCTCACCTCAGATCAGGCTGTAATGACAGACACAGCAAGCATTCCACCCAAGACTGTATCATGAGTGAAGACACAGCAAAGTCTCTGGCTTCATGAATCACTGAGTTTACTGGGGTTGCTGACAGGCATTTGATTGAGGGATTAGCACAGGAATACAGGTGACGCGAGGCAGCATGTGACTGAACGCTGGGTAAGAACTCAGGAAAGTTGCATGCCTGCACACCACTCTTGTAGGATGCTGCAGTGGTAACAGGGGTCTCGCCCCCTATAGTCCTTACTATTTATTTCAGCTTCATCAGTGAGGCTCCTGTGAGTCTTGTAAGGAACTCTGAATTCCCCATGCCTGTCCCCAAGCTTTCTTTCTTAAGGTTAATGAGGCCCACCTCCAGAATGGGATGTGTCCTTGGAAAGAAAACTGCTGTTGACGAAGTCACAAAGACATTCATGAGTGAAGG
The DNA here is from genome assembly GCA_021653895.1 of Mastomys natalensis. NCBI lineage: Eukaryota > Metazoa > Chordata > Mammalia > Rodentia > Muridae > Mastomys > Mastomys natalensis. The sequence continues at coordinate 81,058 of JAJTUV010002247.1, read as the reverse complement.
AGCAATGAACACTTCTATTCAGCACTGTTTGTACTGTCGAAGGCCTACTCCCAAAGTGTGAAGACACACATGTTTAGAGAGGGTCCTCTTTCGTTGATGATTTACCACAAAAGTCTCATAAGAAACATTAACAGAAGTGTGTCTCCTGGATGATTCATGACTCAACCTGTGAACCGTCAATCATTCTGGGTAACTGGGTTTTAAAATCACCTGCACTGGGGTGACCTCATCAGATATTGGTGTCTGGAAGTGAGTTTCAGATACGATTATCTTCCTTACGGTACCTTACTTTGGAACAGGGTCTTTACATGAACCTGGTGGATGGTAGTCTGTATATTCCCCAGAGACCGATCTGGACATGAGGTAGTACTTAAATGGCTCAGGTCCATCTTGTCCTGACTCCACTCATGTTCATTTGAACACTTCCAAGCCTTCTAGTCTCCTTCCATAGTTACATCTGTTCATACACCACGCTTTAAGGTTCGTAGGACAAGCAGCCTTCAGTATCAGCCTCTCCTTTCTGTCCCTGGACACCTTGTTTCCAGTCTCAATTTCTCTCTACACTTTACACATTACATATCCGGTTACTTCCAAACACACTGTGTAGTAGCCTCACTCAAGTGTCCCACTTGCCCCACTAACGGTTAGTTCTTATGGAAATCCTCCCAGTTTGGGTATTTGTGTATATATCACTGTTATACAGGACACTGTATCTTCACCGGTCGAGCTATAACATCACATCGCTGTCTGCTTTATTTAAAGACAGAGACAACCATTTCCTTAGCCATAACCAAGAGACCACTCTATCAAAAAATGTAGGGATACAAATGGGTCCCTGACAATCATCCCTCTTCAATTTGTAACTTTGTAGGTGTAGCAGAAGTTCCATGTGTTCTCACTCTCAGGGTGGTCACTGTGGGACTGCATGCCTCTTCCATGTGTTAACATGTTCTCACTCCCAGGGTGGTCACTGTGGGACTGCATGCCTCTTCCATGTGTTAACATGTTCTCACTCCCAAGGTGGTCACTGTGGGACTGCATGCCTCTTCCATGTGTTAACATGTTCTCACTCCCAGGTGGTCACTGTGGGACTGCATACCTCTTTCAGGTTTTGTGCTCACACAGAATATGTTGCCTCCTCTCTTACAATACTCTCTCAGGTTCAGATGGAACCAAAACTTCTTTCAAATCGACAAAGACCTAATAGCCTTTCAGTTTTAGCATGGTGACACTCTAGAAACCCATATCCACTGTTTTATTATTATAATCGCTCCTAGTGTTGAAAAAGACAATATGTATTTAGTTATCTCAGATACTTCTACTCATGAAGTCACAGGGATTTGCTGGTTGTTTGCAAAGTGTGCAGTTACCTGAAAGAACCCTGCGCTGATGTACAGACTGTAAAATGGGCTGCTGTCTTGTGGTCGTATCCTGAGGTATGGGAAACAGGACAAGACTACTTGTGGTGGCTGCACAAAGCTCATGAGCAGATGTCATGTTGGCAAGAGTAGAGCACACAATCCATAACTATTTACCCTTCTGGAACCCCAGGCATTCAGGAGCCTTGCCAGCCAAGGAGACCAGGCCCCAACCCCCAGTGGCTATGGAGTGTGTGAGACCAATTTTTCTGTCTTAGAGAGTCCCTTAGATGTGTAGTTCTGGAGTAAAACTGGAAAGAGAAGCTATGCTGGGTGCTAATGCCTGCTCTTCCCGCTATGTCTCCAAGCCTGCTTCCTCTAAGTGAGATGGGATATTCCCTCTGTTCTTGAGATTACTTTGCCTTATGTCTATGGACTCCCTTGGTTTCTGCTCCAAAACGCCTGAATACTCTTGTCTTTGTTTTACATTTCCATTATAAAAGCACTCCTGTTTTGGGTATGGGTAATATTGCAAATCTGTCAACATATGCTGTTTTGGGGAATTGAGAAGCATGGGTTTGAAACTAGGATTTAGCATCTCCATGTCAAACCTAAGTATATGCATCTCTAAGGTCTGAATCTCCTGTCCTGGAACAGTGTCCCTGACTCTGAGAGAAAATAGATTTAGGGAAAAAAAAAAAAAAAAGCAGCTCAAGTGATTGATAATGAGGGTAAGAGACCTCTGTCTAAAACTCTCCATAAAATTCCAACATCACACGTTTACCAGTGCTACCTCTGTTATTCTGGAACTGAATATGACTTTAATGTGTTCTGTTAGATCTTCCTGGAGAGAAACACTAATGCCCATCAGCCTAGGTGAGATCCAATGCAGACCATTTTACAAAAGGTGAGACATGTGAGTTTATCGAGCTTTTTACATGCCCAGGAGAAACATTATTGGAGGACCTTGGGTGACACCACTGAGCAAAAACGACAGTAACTATACCATGGCCCAGATCTCAGACCCACGTTATGAAATAACAGTTTTGTTTTATATCTATAGGTACAGTAGAAAGAAACTCAACGATCCATACAATATTCAAGCACACTATAGAACACACTGGTTGGGAAGTTACAGCAAAGAGAAGTCTCCACTGTTCTCTGATGACATCCTCTATATTTGTACTGATGGATGTAACATGTTGGTGTTGACATTCCAAACTAATTCACTTAATAGTCTACACTATGGATTGAGTTGGGTAAGGTTTGAAGGATTAGGAACGATTTTTTCCACACTGCACAAAGTCATAAGTTTTATTCACTATGAATTATTTGATGTGTTTTAAGGGCTGAAGAAGTATAAACTTTTTAAGACCTTTGGAGGATTTCTCCCCAGTATGAACTGTCATGTGTCGAGTAAGGCTATAAACATTGACAAAAGCTTTGCCACATTCCACACACTTGTGTGGATTGTCTTCAGAGTGAATTGCTTGATGTCGCACAAGGCATGAGGACGAGGAGAAGCACCTAGAACACTTTTCACACTTGTGGGATTTCTCTCTAGTATGAACTCTCTTATGTCTCCTAAGGGATGAATGATAACGGAAGGCTTTGGACAATTTTCACACTTGTACGGTTTCTCTCCAGTATGAATTGTTTGATGTTCCTGAAGACTTGCAGAACATGAAAACCTTTTTCCACATTCTTCACATTTATAGGGATTGTCCTCAGAATGGAACGTTTGATGTCGTCTGAGGGATGAAGATGAGCAGAAACATCTCCCACAGTCTTCACACTTGAAGGGGTTGTCTTCAGAGTGAATTGTTTGATGTCTTCTAAGGCAGGAAGATGAGGAAAAACATCTCCCACACTCTCCACACTTGTATAGTTTCTCTCCAGTATGAACTGTCTTGTGTATCCTAAGGGCTGAGTGATAACGGAAGGCTTTATAACATCTCCACACTTGTAGGGTTTCTGTCCAGTATAAATTTGTTCATGTTCCTGAAGGTGTAGAGGAGGGGACAATCTTTTGACACATTCTTCATACTGGGAGGGATTTTCTCTACTATGAATTCTTGATGCTGCTTGAGCATTGAAGGATAGTAAAACGATTTGCCACATTCTTCACACTTGTACGATCTTTCATCAGTATGATTTTTCTGGTGTATAAAAAGTGATGAGCGAGTATTAAAGGCCTTACGACACTCTTCACACTCGTAGGTTTGTCTCCAGTATGAAGTCTCTGGTGTATGGAGAGTGCTTTATGAGAACTCAGGGCCTTTCCACATTCTCCACACTTGTAGGGTTTCTCCCTATATGAATTCTTTGTCGTTTAATAAGGAGTGATGTACAATTAGTGGTCTTGCTGTAGTACTTAGGATCATTGGGTGTTATTCCTGTTGAGCCAAAGTTGAGATATGAACAAAGTTAAGCACTATTCATTATACTTATGTGGCTTATTTTTTAAAGCTTTTTTTTTTTTTCCAGACAGGGTTTCTCTGTGTAGCCCTGGCTGTCCTGGAACTCACTCTGTAGACCAGGCTAGCCTAGAACTCAGAAATCCGCCTGCCTCTGCCTCCCAAGTGCTGGGATTAAAGGCGTGCGCCACCACCGCCCGGCTGTGGCTTATTTTTTAAAATGAAGACATTGACTCATATATATTTAACCATAAATAAAAATCTGCAGTATATTTCAATGCCTGTAAGCACTGAGAAAATTCACAAATAGAGTAGGTGCAAAGAATGTGTACTTTTACTGGAGTAAGAGCACAATCAAACAGAACATAGAAATAATGGCATAGTATTCAAAGTTAAATAGCTAAGTAAGTTGGAAGGGCAGTTTACTACCAGAAATAAACTTTTCAAGCAATAGAGATATTAGAAGGCCTCACATCCAGGAAAGTATAAAATAGCCAAGCCTAAAAAAGAAAAAGTTAATTGTGATTGTGTGAGATTGGATGAACATCAAACTTATCCTAAGTATAAAGTTTTCTTTTGGAAGGTAGGAAAGATATGTTGCATATCAAGTAGACTGTCCACATCAAGACTAAACCATATAGCCTAAAGATTTTAGACAGTATTTTATGTTTTATATTGTTGACTGGAAAATATATACTTGAGCGGTATCAAGGCATAATAATAAATATCAAGGTCATCCAGGAATAACAGAAATTTTGCTGGGACAACATATATAATCAATGAATAGATATCTCAATTACATATTAGTTATTTGGTTTGGCTGGTTTTGGATTTTTGAGAAAGGGTTTCTCTGAAACCCTGGCTGTCCTGTTAATTGCTATGTATATGAGGCTGGCCTTGAACTCAGAGATCCACCTGCTTCCACCTCTCAAGTGCTGGAATTAATTGAATGGGGCACATGACTTGGCAATAAAATTACCATTTCTAAGACTAATTTACAAGATTATAAAAGCACTAACCACTGAATGAAGAGAGGCAATGAAAATGGAAGAGCCCTGTTTACCCAGGAAGGGAAAAGTCACAGAAGCAAAGCTTATAGATATTTTTATCTTACATTCTCCTTAAATGTCCTATCAATGTATTTTACCCATCCACCAAAATACATAGGGTGAGCATACCAAGTGATGATAGGCAATGCACACTTAGAAACAACGATGCAGAAGATCAAAGGACAAAGAAAAAAAATCTTGAATCCACAAAATTCTGAAAGCTTATTGATGAGGTATTAAACACACACTCCTAGTGTAGAGATTGATCTTTAAATTATATATCCACAAAAGGCATGCATTTTAAATCCTTACTACTGAGTATGTGATAAGAAAACATTCTAGAAGATTTTCATCCTTCACAAAGAAGCCTTGACATGAATTTCACTAGCACGAACATAAGTGATTTGAGACCCACTTAAGTGTGATGTTAGTTTCTTACAATGATTTCACACCTAGGTCTGCAGAAAAGAGGCAAACATACAGATGTGTGCGAAGAGTGCAAAAACTGTCACCACCCAGTGTGACTCCCTTTGGCCTGAGTTTTATCCAACAGCTCACCCAAGCTAAGCAATACTGCTGACAAAACGTTGTCCTGTAGCCTCCACACCTGGAGCTGTGGAAGATCCACTGTTTGAATTGTTTGAATGGATAGAATGAGAAATTTTGAAATTTTACACCACTGTGGTATGATGCAATTGTGGGTTTGGCTTTTGAAGTCAATTAAATCAGGGCCAGAGGGTACTGGAGTGACCAATGTATGTCCTGACACCAAAATACAACCTAGTCCCTTCTGGTCCTCCAAGGAGGTCATTTTTGGCTGGTCCAAGATTCTAGTAAGTGGAAAGATTCCTGACAGGAACTCCTCCCCTGGGTCTCCTGACAGTAAAGATGTTGAGTGAAGAAGTAATGGAGAACAATTTTCAGGTAAATTAGTGTGCTAAGTCATTTCTGTGGCTGCTGAATGAGCTAATAATCCACTGAGCATATGCTGTCTCAGCTACTGCTCTCTGTCTTCCAGTTTGTCCCTCAGGTGACCCTCAGGGTGGAACAGGGAGTCAGGCCACAACATGAGCGTATTTTGGAATTAGGGCAAATGGAAGATGTGCTCCTCTGTTCCTCGTCTGTGCTCCAGCAGATGCCAACCTTCTTTCTAAGGTGGCTTTAGCGGTTTCTCAGTAAAGTCCATGTCTACTCCTCCTCAACTGATTCATGCCCAGCACTGAGCTCCACCTTACGACTTGTCAAAAGACTAAATCTAGTCACTCCCACACACCCTCACCCAATGGGTTCCTTTGGCTGCTGGGACGGAGCTATACAATCTCACTGACCCATCCATGCACAGGAAGGTCCAAGGACTGCCAGGACCACCTCTACTGCAGAACATAAGTAGCCACCAGACCAGGGGCTGCACAGTTGGCAGAAGCAGGGACCTGCACATCTCAAGGGACTAGACACCCTGTGGACCAGTACTTAAGGTAACAGTGGACAAGGGGTTGAATCCATTTTCCTGTGGGGAGAATGCTTCAGCTACACACTTGTGTGTGAAACCAGAGATGAAAGCAAGATTGGGTCCTTTATACTGGGTTCAGAAACTCTGAGATAGAACATTTTGTTGTAGTTTTGGGACTCCTTTGCCTTATGACTGAAGTCAACCTTTGTTTCTGCTCCACCAACTCCAGATACCCTTCCTATCATCTCTAGAATGTTCTGAGTTCCACAATGTCTAGTTTTCACGTTTCTCTCTTTAAATGTCTCTTCTCAAGGCTACAGGTATTGATGTATGTAAAGCTTAGACACTGATCCGGAATAGCCAATATATCCGTGTCTCATAGAATCAGTATATTATCCTTAACACTGGGATCTTTATAAGAGGACAATACATATTGAGGTTCTCCAGTTGTCTGCCCACGTCTGAAGACACTGGAAAAAAGTTATGCTTAGGTACATGACTGGGTTTAGTCTTACAGGGAAAAAAATGCCTTTTCCATACAGAGAATGTTTTTGTAAACATCACATGCTGTTTGATCTTACTGAAACCTAGTTCTAGAGATGGGAGGAGCCCCTCCCACTTCAAGCTCAAGCATAACTGATTCAGAGTTTCTCCCACAGCCTCTGTCCTGGGTCAGACTGGCTCCCTGAGTCTGTGACAGATAGAAGAAGCACAATGGCAGGACAGCCCAGGAATGACACCTTGGACGGGAGAACAGCTAACAGGTCAACTGTTTCCAGCAGAGGCTGCTATTATTTACCTCAGTCTTACACACCTGAATGCACAGTGGCTGCCTCGTGTCTCTTCACACCCGTAGGCTCTTGTCTTTGCTCCAGAAATGTCACCAGATGTGGCTTGCAGACAGCAAGACCTGTTTGTAGACAAAGGGAACCAGGTTAAGTGTTCTTCATCGCAACTGACATGTCCCTTCCAATACAGTGTTTATAAGAGATGCTGCAATAAATGATTGCAGACAAGTACTTCCTTAATTGGTTTCTGACAGGATCATTACAATATATGAAGGGATTTACAGTGTCTAGATTCTGAGTTTAATTTCAGGGAATAACATTAAAACTGAACTGTGGAAGGCTTTCACAAGTGTGCTCCACGCCTCATGACACTGCATTTCTAACAGTCCCACTAGACTGCAGGGTGCCTGCTTCCAACACAGACAGCTTAAACACAGAGAAAAAGGAAATCTTTCTTAGCTTGGACAACCTCTCCAATGTTTCTGAATATGAAGGATATGAAAGTCTCTGGCAAAAAGCACCATCTTCTATGAGACACTGTACTGAGTGAGGAAGCGACATGTCGGTGGTGAGATAGGAATTCTCTATAGATGCAATGCTCACCCAGGAACACAAGGTTGCTGTAATTCTCCAGCATCACGTCCCTGTAAGATTCCACTGAGCAGGCTCCAGACATTCCCTCTCTTCTGGAGAGAAATCAATGGCCACGTCCCAGAAGGACAGCATTTCCTGAAATAAAGACCAATGAATGATATCACACCTGTAATTAAAACACTAGAATAATCATATCAGTACCAAGATGCATTGGGCTGGCTTGTGCTCCTGTGAACTTGTCTCTAGCTGAGGTCATGTGAAAAAGAGAAGTATAGTTGAGAAAATGTCTCCTGTGGGGAGGCTTCTGGCATTTTCTTAATTGGTGACTGAGAATGAGATGGCACACAGCATGATGGGTGGTGCCCATCATGGGAGCTGGTTCACTAGCATTATACACAAATAAACACACTCGAGCCGGTGCACACACACAGAGGAGACAGTCTGTTACTCTCTCACATGAAGTTACTTGTCAACAGCAAACATGAACAGTCATGAATGAAAATACAATGATGAGGGGCCTCTGGCTGTCGTCTGGATTTCTGGATTTGTCCAGAGTTCAGCAGTGACACAAGGCACAGTGACAAGGAACAGGAGCTGGAGCAGGCAAGGGTAGGACAGTTAAGGAAGAACTTACTGACCAAATGTAAGTATGTGAACACATGAAACATGAAAATTAAAATAGAACAGATATCACGCTGCTCTTTGGTCATTTTTCCTTTCTACCTTTTCTGCCACAGATATTGATTGATGTGTTCCTGATGTTCCTAAATCATGTTTTGTACATGTGACACCTGAGTATTAATGTATGAGGTATGAGGTCACATGAGATTCCCACCTACAGCGTATTAGGTATATTCATGTCATCATTGTTCAGGCAGTCCTAGTTTGGGGTTATCCCTTCTCTCTTGGAAGCTTGCAAATCACCTCCAGGACTATGAAAACTTGTCCTTAGGGGAGAGGCTTTTAGGTCAGACTCACAGGACAGGGCTGAACTGCATGGTGTCTCAGCACTAGGACAAAGGAGGAGCCATGCTCCCAAGGCTTGCAGTGTTGTGGAAACATATACTCTGTAAGAATAATGGCACTGAAAGTGTCTTTAATAAAGGACAGGGTTAAGCAGCAATGGGGAGGCAAGACATCTTCAGATCACAAGCATACTAGAGAAATTTGGTGAATAAAAACATCCATTGATTCCTCAAGGGAAAAGCAACTGAACTGTGTTGAAACATCTTTGTAGCTAACATACCACATTCCCACCTTTACAAGTGAGTGAAGGAAAGAAACCCACATATTCCACTCGCTCTTTTTTAAAATATGAGACCTCCAAAAGCAGGGAAATTGATCACCATGGAGAGTGGCAAGAGACACTCAGTACTCATGTGAGGGACAGTGGAGGAAGTGGTTTTCTTCCTGCGAACTGTAAGAAGCATCTGCACATAGTGAACCTCTGGGCAGGGACAAGGGCAGTCTTGCCAGATGCAGCTGCAGGAAAAGACATAGGAATATAAACCACAGTAGCCTGCATCAGTCAAGAACTGCAGAAAGGAAATGATGGAGTCTCTGCTTAGCTATGAAAGGAGGAAACTGGAAAGAATCAGGGAAGAAAAGAAGAAACCATCCTCAGGTCATAGCAGAATCTACCACAAACTACTATCCAAAAGGAATGAATATTCACTGCAAATAAGAACAATATTCAAGCAAGAAAAAGAGAGAATTCTTCCTCTCATAGTAATGCCAACAATTATTTAATCACCAAAATATATGACTTTATCAAGACAAAGTTGACATCACACGAGGAATGGGCCAACAGAAGAGAAGCACATGTAGTTTGTAAGACACCAAAGTGCTGAGAGCATGGATTTGCCATGGCACTCACAGCAAGACAGGAAATGAACCACAGAAAGTATTTCTCATGTCCACAACTATGTTTAAATGTTTTCTGACACAGCCTCAGGGAGTCTATTCTAGCCTTGAATTGGCTATGAAGCAGGAGATGACCAGAGAGAGGGTCCTGCCCCACCTCACAAACGCAGAGATGACAGGGATGTGCTCAGAGGAGGCTCAAGGTTCTTTTCTACCACAGGTCTGTTTACTTGAAATCACATGAATACACACAGGTCTGTGAGTTCCTCCTCACCCCGCTGACCGACACAAAAGCCTGGCCCCTAAAACAAGGCCATGTGGGCTTTTCACCTCCTCCTAGGACCTGCTCAAACCTTTCTCAGGTTCAAGGCCTGATCAAGTCACCTTGATGTAATCTCGTGTGCCAATCAGACATTGAATCTTTTTTACAATTACTCAACCCTAAGTTAGGGACATGGGACCTACCAAAGGTTTAAGGAAACCCAGCCTTCAAGGTGAAGACCAGGTGTCAGCTTCCCTGTTTACAGAGTTCCCTCTGTGTGTTCACTCCATGTGTTTCCTCCCCATAGTCAAAGAGTGTCTGTGGCCTCTGATTCTGCCAGATCTCACTGCTGTGTTTCATAATTTCGCACCTATGACCTGTTGTGCCTTGGATTTTTTTCTCTCTTAATTCTTTGAATGACAGAGAAAATGAACATAAAATGGACATAATCAAGACCTTGCAATAGGCCAGGTACAGAGTATAGGGGGAGCAGAAACACCATTTGCTCTAAAGGTACTGACTGAGGAATCTGACAGCGTCCATGTGAGAACGGGGCAGCTAGTGGAGTGTGTTTCCCAGGAAAGCTGTTCAATGAGGTCCCTGCACTACCTCAGGTGCAAGTAGTCATCTCACCATCATTAGTTGCAATCCTGGCGTCTACTCCCGCGCTACCGGACTGCTCCGGTTTCCCAGGAGCCCAAGGCGAACTCCGACTGCACCCGGTGTCCTGGGAAACAATCACCCAGGACACAATCCCAGTCGCCCGTTCCCAGTTCAAACTGCAACCCAAGTGACCCAGCAGTTCTGCACAGCAAATCCCAGCAGCTTCCTCTGCCCTCCCACCCAGCCCCGGTAAGTTCCCTCAGAGACCAGCACGCCACTTCCTTTCGCCCCTCAGAACCCTCCCTCTACCCTCACCCCCCCCAGCACACCCTTTTCCAAAGGCTGCTTGCACAAAGCCCCAGGCTGTGCTGTTTCCTGGACCAACCTTCATGACGGAGACAACAGCAATGTACAGCCGCAAAGGACTCTCGCAAAACTTTGAGGAAGACACACTTGTACAAAACGAAAGCTAAATTGGGATTGCCTGGATGGCTCCTCGCGATGTCGCAGTAGCATGGACTACATATCCCAGAAGTCTGTGCGAAGGTGTTCCTGAAATGAGTATTTTATTTACCTGGTTCTTACATTTGTTTCCTTCTCTCTATTGTCTTTACTATGGTACTTAGCCTATGTTAGAGCACTTGACTCTAATGTAGCCTCTGTCTTAATACTCAGTATTGCAAATAAATAATACTTGTCCCTCTATACTGTCACTGCATGAGACATACATGGATCAGATTCCACCTCTTGAAAATAGTTTTTATGTGACTATTGGGATCCATCCACCGGGGTAAGTTGCCAGGGACACAAAGAGGGTATAGATCATTTAACAAAGTTACAACTTTCCAACGTGGTAAGAAATGCCGTTTTCCTGGGGGCTCGACTAGAATATTACTGGTCTCCATCTGGTTGCTCACAAACACAGGTACATGTACACCACTGGGTACTTTTGTTGCTGCTGTTGTTACTTGCCCCGCTCTGATTACACATGGAGGGACACAGTTCCTGACATCACACTGGTATGTGCACTGGCCACTGGTCCATTATCCATTGCGAGACTTCTCTCTGCCAACATCTGATCTGTCTTACTCAATTTCCTTTCCGTTCTCTGATCTGCAAGTGTTTTCTAGGTGACAGTATTTTGAAAGTCAAAGCATCTGCCTTGAACTTACCTCAGTTCTTCAAAATCAGGATGAAGAAACGATTATTTCTAGGAGGGGGAGGGGAGGGGGGGGGGGGGGAGGGGGGAGGGGAGGGGGAGGGGGAAAAGATAAAAAACAAACCCAGAAATATCAAATAAGTTTTCTTGGATTTTGACAACCAAATACCTTAAGATACACCATAATCTCTAATCTGGAAGCCTCTGAGAGTTTCACTATCATCTGTTTTTTTAAAAAGACAGTTCATTTCTCAACATGCCCATAGACTTTACTAGTCCCAAGACAGTCAAAGCCAAAGTCTCTTAATGTTGTAATTCAATCAATTGCTAATCTCAAACTGCTTACAAGATTACTCCTCCAACACGCCATGGACCAGTGGAAACCTGCCTATTACAAAGGAGAGGACTATCTAGGCACCTGGCAAGGAAGGACAAGAATAAGTTCTATAGACATGGCCTGTGAGAAGCCAACTCCTATCACATCACATGCACTGGGTCTGTGGATGCTGAAAGAATCATGTGAATGCCAAAGAACAGTGTCAACTTAAACTGGATCTGTGTGGGCTGAAGCACAGACAGCCCCTGTCTAGAGTTGTAAGGTCCTAACATGAGTCTATGTAGGGTTCCAAGTCCCGTATATGTGTTTCATGACGTTTTTTTGGTATGGATAAATTACTTACACATATGTTAACATATGATGTTTTCGGAAACTGAGAAGATGGCTTTGAAAGTAGAATTTGGCATTTCCACGTCAGATTCAAGCATATGCATGTCCCATGACATCAGTGCCAGCCTCCTGTCACAGGTGAGGAGGGTGTATCACCCTGTACCCATGTCACTCCTCAAGGCAGAATCTTCTTAAACAGACAGTAACTCTGGAAAATAATCCTGTTGTGAACAAATGTATATTCATACAGGATATTCCCATGTGTAATGACATCTCCTCTGTATTCCTGAGGAAGCGGACCTAATAAGGTGTAGAAAATTCCAAGCATGAAGAATACAATGAGCACATATGCATATTAGGAGGTGTGGTTTTGTGAGAGGAAATCTATCATGTGGACTTTGAAGACAAGTGCTCAACCTCTCCCTGGTGTGGAATCTAGTCTCCTGGTTGCCTTTAGATCAAGATGCAGAGCTCTATGTTCTTTCAGCGCCTCATTTGACTACACACTGCCAGGTGTCCTGCCATGATGATAATGGACTAAACCTCTAAACTGTGAGCCAGCCCCAATGAAATGTTTTCTTTTATAAAAGGTGTCTCGGTCTTGGTGTCTATTCATAACAATAAAACCCTAACTAAAACACATATTAAACCTAATATTTTGCTCAAAGGGCCTTGTTGACCATTTCTTAGCAACTACTTTAAAAACAGAGCCAGCCTTTCTACACATGATCCTCTCTTTGCTATTGAAGTGAGTGAGAATTAGCTGGGACTTATACTCATTCCTCTTTGTTATCTCTAATGTGCACTTGATGTTTACATATTGGTAAAATCTTTGTTTGACAAAAATCTACTATGGAAGGTATCTGAAGTGTTGTCTCTTTAACTTTTTATCCACCAATTTCATTTGACTGGTAGACTCCTTTGCTAACTTTCAAACTGATGTATAAGCAGTAACCCAAGTACAGTGATCGCCATTATGTAGGACAGGAAGGGAGGGAGGCCACTGCTCAACTTTTTCCTGTTGTTCTCATGGCAGAGCCACTTGGAAGACACAAGGTGGTGTGGTGCACCTCATCTCTGAGAAAACCATCCCCTTCTCCTCCCGATGTTACACTGATGAAGGACTCCTTAGTCCTCAGCATTGAGCCCTTCTGGGAGACTTCTCACCACTCTGTAAACGTTTTTACAGCCAGAGTCATGTGCTATAATCACTGCTGAAATAGGTCAACTTTGGATATGTCCAAAACCAACAGGGTTTAAAAAGATACTTATTGGGGGAGAATTTAACGCATGTATAATGTGTTTGAGTCAAATATCCTCCAATTCCTTCACCTCAGATTACATTTTACCCTTTATGACAATTTATTCTCCAATGTCTTTGCTTTAACTTTCTTAATTTCTTGTTTCCACTCAGTGCTGCATGTTTGTGAAGAGGTGGAGGTCCATAGACTGGAGACTGGAACCCTCTCAGATGACTGTCTCCCACAAGAGCCATAGTTCCACCTCTCTGGGTGAGATACTTTGAGGCCCATAGGCAACCATGCTTGTTGCATGGCTGGTTTTAGCTTATGCACATGTTGTCCAAGGAGTATGAGCTACTGTGTGATCATGCTTGAAATGGTCCTCACATTTTTAGCAAATATGATTTCACTGTAGACATCATTATATCTGGCTCTGACCATCTTTCTACCTCTTCTCCCTCAGAGATCCCTGACTTTCCACATTAGTGGTGTGATATAGGTATGACATCTAGATCAGTGCCTCTACAGAGTATTGTTCTCCACAGTTTGACCAACTATGAGTCTCTGAATTATTCTCCATCTACCACACTATTAAATTTTCTGGTGGGTGGTAGTAGGTGCCTGACTCTGTGGACACAAAGATAAGAGCTTAGGTCACCCATAAGAATAACAGGAGGAGGTTCTCCCTAGGGTATACCACCTAGACCCACACAGGTTTATCATCTGATTAACGTCACTAGTTATTAGTTGCTGTCTGTTGAATAAACTTTAAATTCAACCAGAGAATAACTGGTCATTACAATAAGATTGCTGTTGCTATTGCCCCACGGCTACATCAGTTTGTCCAGCCACTTATTCTACTCCCTGAGTTCACAGCTGGGTAAGACTGCTTGTCAGGCACTCACTCCCACGGTGGCATACCTAGACTGTGCTTCCACTATAAAACCCAACCAGGAGACAGGAAACTTCTAAGTTGGTTCCACCTGATGGTATAAATGAACAGCCACTGTTCATAAAACGAGAATTCTATCCTTACTTCAGAACTGGGAAATTAAATAATCCATGTGAGAAAGTTATTAAATGGCTTATTATCAAGCCCTTTAAGAATATAGGTGACTGGGCTGGAGAGATGGCTCAGTGGTTAAGAGCACTGACTGCTCTTCCAGAGGTCCTGAGTCCAATTCCTAGCAACACATGGTGACTCACAACCATCTGCATTGGGATCTGATGCTCTTTTTCTGCTGTGTCTAAAAAGAGCAAGGGTGAATACATAAAATAAATAAAATGTTTTTTAAAAAAATAAGGAACGTAGGTGAGCAAGCTTGAGCTTCCATCCAAAAAGGCTCTTAATAAGGAAGGAAGTGAGGGCAGAGTTTCTAAAGCCAAAAGGCTGCACTCACATCACATGAGATGTACACTGAAAGGTTCTGTTTGTTTCTTAGTTTGCTTTTTTTTCACCTTACCCTTGCACAGCAGGGAAGTAGGACCCTTGCACGTATAAAACACAAATAATGGCCATTTTTCAGGAATGACCCTTTGTATATAGATCCTCTCTCAGCAGAGAAGAGGATTCCTTTTTGAGAAGATGGGAAATACATGTACTTCCCTGAGAAGGCTCCAGAGGGCATGGGGTACCGTGTGAGGACAACCTGATCGGCCTAAGTCATGCCATTCACCACTTCTTTTAGTTCTTTTCAAATCCTTGGATTTTATGAAGTGGTGGGACTGGGCCCTTGGACTCATTTTTCCTGAGGCAACTGGCCATTTGTACAAGATTAACAACCAGTTAATTCATCAGGGCCCAGTTGTGAAACCAGATGTAGCACAGGAGACAAGAGCACCAAACTTTGACAAAGTCTTTTCCCTTACATCCTTAGTATGTTATGGTATGTGACTACCATACAATTTACTCTGATGGGTCTATTTCCCATCCAGGAGGAGTGGTGCTATTAGCCTGGGGATGTCCTGCCATCCAAGGATATTGTAAATTTAACACCTTCAGCTCCAGTACTCTAGGTCACAGACAAAGATTTTTAAAAATATAATTACAGTTGATTTTGAAATTTTTACTATATTAAATACACTAAGTTTATTTTAAATTTCCATTAAAGTATGTGTTTTAGAATGTACTTCAATACCATATACGGAAGACTATAGAAGGAGAGAAATGAATTGGTCTTTCCATCCTATCTTGTCTCCATAAATAAATTTCACTTGTACTTAGCATGATGAAGAGTACAATTTTAGGTACATTGGAGACATTTAGTCACTGAAAAATAATGGTTAACTTTTAGATTTTAACTGCCCATGATATAACTGTTTACCCCAATTAGTAACCGAACATTTGAAATGACTTTTTAGGATCTGTATCAATAATAAAGTAAGACCTGCACCTGTGTTTCATACCTAACATCACATATCCGCACATCAAATACCCCTTTTACTGAGTGAGTACATGGGGCTTGAGTCCATATTTCAATTCCCTGCCAAGTTTTTATGATATGAAAGTCATATGAGAAACACTGTTCTGAAATGAAATACAGGTTCTTCATTCTGGAACTGAATATGACTTCAATGTGTTCTGTTAGATCTTCCTGGAGAGAGAAACACTAATGCCCATCAGCCTAGGTGAGAACCAATGCAGACCATTTTACAAAAGGTGAGACATGTGAGTTTATCGAGCTTTTTACATGCCCAGGAGAAACATTATTGGAGGAGCTTGGGTGACACCACTGAGAAAAACCAGTAACTATACCATGGCCCAGATCTCAGACCCACATTATGAAATAACAGTTTTGTTTTATATCTATAGGTACAGTAGAAAGAAACTCATCGATCATACAATATTGAAGCACACTATAGAACACACTGGTTGGGAGGTTACAGCAAAGAGAAGTCTCCACTGTTCTCTGATGACATCCTCTATATTTTACTGATGGATGTAACATGTTGGTGTTGACATTCCAAACTAATTCACTTAATGGTCTACACTCTGGATTGAGTTGGGTAAGGTTTGAAGGATTAGGAACGATTATTTCCACACTCCACACAGTCACAGAGTTTTATTCAGTATGAATTATTTGATGTGTTTTAAGGGCTGAAGAAGTATAAACTTTTTAAGACCTTTGGAGGATTTCTCACTAGTATGAACTGTCATGTGTCGAGTAAGGCTATAAGGATTATCAAAGGCTTTGCCACATTCCACACACTTGTGCGGATTGTCTTCAGAGTGAATTGCTTGATGTCGCAAAAGGCATGAGGATGAGGAAAAGCACCTAGGACACTTTTCACACTTGTAAGGTTTCTCTCTAGTATGAACTGTCATGTGTCGAGTAAGGTTATAAACATCAACAAAGGCTTTGCCACATTCCACACACTTGTGCGGATTGTCTTCAGAGTGAATTGCTTGATGTCGCACAAGGCATGAGGATGAGGAAAAGCACCTAGGACACTTTTCACACTTGTAAGGTTTCTCTCCAGTATGAAGTGTCTTATGTTTCCTAAGGGATGAACGATAACGAAAGGCTTTGGGACAATTTTCACACTTTATGGTTTCTCTCCAGAATGAATTGTTTGATGTTCTTGAAGACTTCTACCATATGAAAATGTTTTTCCACATTCTTCACATTTATAGGGATTCTCCTCAGAATGGAATGTCTGATGTCTTGTAAGGGATGAAGAGAAGCGGAAACATCTGCCGCAGTCTTCACACTTGTAAGGGTTGTCCTCAGAGTGTAATAATAATTGATGTCTTCTAAGGGATGAAGATGAGGAAAGACGTCTGCCACAGTCTTTACACTTGTAAGGTTTCTCTCCAGTATGAACTCTCTTGTGTATCCTAAGGTTTAAGTGATAACGGAAGGCTTTGGGACAATTTTCACACTTGTATGGTTTCTGTCCAGTATGAATTGTTTGATGTTCCTGAAGACTTTCAGAACATGAAAAACTTTTCCACATTCTTCACATTTATAGGGATTGTCCTCAGAATGGAGTGTTTGATGTCGTCTGAGGGATGAAGATGAGCAGAAACATCTCCACAGTCTTCACACTTGTAGGGGTTGTCTTCAGAGTGAAATATTTGATGTCTTTTAAGGCAGATAGATGAGGAAAAACATCTCCCACACTCTCCACACTTGTAAGGTTTCTCTCCAGTATGAACTGTCTTGTGTATCCTAAGGGATGAGAGACAGCGAAAGGCTTTATAACATACTCCACACTTGTACGGTTTCTCTTCATAGAGATTTTTTCCTGTTCCTGAAGGTGTAGAGGAGGGACAATCTTTTGATACATTCTTCATAGTGGGAGGGATTTTCTCTACAATGAATTCTTTGATGTTGCTTAAGGAATGAGGGATATCGAAAGGATTTTCCACATTCTTCACAATTGTAGGTTTTCTCTCTAGAATGAATTCTCTGATGTTGCTTGAGATTTGAAGAATAGTAAAACGATTCTCCACATTCTACACACTTGTAGGTTTTCTCTCTAGAATGAATTCTCTGATGTTGCTTGAGATTTGAAGAATAGTAAAAGGATTCTCCACATTCTACACACTTGAAGGTTTTCTCTATAGAATGAATTCTCTGATGTTGCTTGAACATTGAAGGATAGTAAAATGATTTGCCACAGTCTTGACATTTGTAGGGTTTTTTATCAGTATGGATTTTCTTGTGTATAGAAAGTGATGACCTACAAGTAAAGGCCTTATGACACTCCTGACACTCATAGGGTTTGTTTCCAGTATGAAGTCTCAGGTGTATGGTAAGTCCTTTATGAGAACTCAGGGCCTTTCCACATACTCCACACTTGTAGGGTTTCTCCCGTATATGAATTCTTTGTCGATTAATAAGGAGTGATGTACAATTAGTACTCTTGCTGTAGTAGTTAGGATCACTGGGTATTATTCCTGTTGAGCCAAAGTTGAGATATGAACAAAAGTTAAGCAATATTCTTTATACTTATATGGCTTATTTTTTAAAATGAAGACATTGACTCATATATTTAACCATAAATAAAAATCTGCAGTATATTTCAATGCCTGTAAGCACTGAGCAAAATTCACAAATAGAGTAGGTGCAAAGAATGTGTACTTTTACTGGAGTAAGAGCACAATCAAACAGAACAGAGAAATAATGGCATAGTATTCAAAGTTAAATAGCTAAGTAAGTTGGAAGGGCAGTTTACTACCAGAAAGAAGCCTTTCAAGCAATAGAGATATTAGAAGGCCACACATCCAGGAAAGTATAAAGTAGCCAAGCCTAAAAAAGAAAAAGTTGATTGTGATTGTGTGAGATTGGATGAACATCAAACTTATCCTAAGTATAAAGTTTTCTTTTGGAAGATAGGAAAGATATGTTGCATACCAAGTAGACTGTCCACATCAAGACTAAACCATATAGCCTAAGGATTTTGGACAGTATTTTATATTTTATATTGATGACTGGAAAATATATACTTGAGTGGTATCAAGGCATAATAATAAATATCAAGTTCACCCATGAATAACAGAAGTTTTGCTGGGGCAACATATGTGTCAATGACTATGTATCTCAATTTATTTGGTTTGACTGGTTTTGGATTTTTGAGAAAGGGTTTCTCTGTATCCCTGGCTGTCCCATTAATTGCTATGTATATGAGGCTGGCCTTGAACTCAGAGATCCACTTGCTTCCACCTCTCAAGTGCTGGAATTAATGGAATGGGGCATTGCGCTTGGGATTAAATTACCTATTTCTAAGACTGATTAATTGACAAGATTAAATAACCACTGAGCAAAAAATAGACAGCGATAAAGAACAAGACATGAAAATGGAAGAGCCCTGTTTACCCATGAAGGGAAAAGTCACAGAAGCAAAGCTTATAGATATTTTTATCTTACACTCTCCTTAAATGTCCTATCAATGTATTTTACCCATCCACCAAAATATATGGGGTGAGCGTACCAAGTGATGATAGGCAATGCACACAGAGAAAAAATGTAGTTAGAAACAACGATGCAGAAGATCAAAGGACAAAGAAAAAAAATCTTGAATTCACAAAATTCTAAAACCTTATTGATGATGTATTATGCACACACTCCTAGTGGTATAGTTTAATCTTTGAATTATGTATCCACAAAAGGCATGCATTTTAAATCCTTATTACTGAGTATGTAATAGGAAAACATCTAGAAAATTTTCCTCCTTCACAAACAAGTCTTGGGATGAGTTTCATTAACATATGTGTTTGAGACACACTTAAGTGTGATGTTAGTTTCTTACAATGATTTCACACCTAGGTCTGCAGAAAAGTAGGCAAACATACAGATGTGTGCAAAGAGTGCAAAGACTGTCACCACCCAGTGTGACTCCCTTTGGCCTGAGTTTTATCCAACAGCTCACCCAAGCTAAGCAGTACTGCTGAGAAAATGTTGTCCTGCAGCCTCCACACCTGGAGCTGGGGGAATCCACTGTTTGAATAGTTTGAATGGATAGAATGAGAACTTTTGAAACTATAGGTCACTAGCCTGCCTCTGGTGTGATGCAATTGTGAGTTTGGCTTTTTTTTTTTTTTTTGGTTTTTCGAGACAGGGTTTCTCTGTGTAGCCCTGGCTGTCCTAGAACTCACTCTGTAGACCAGGCTGGCCTCGAACTCAGAAATCCACCTGCCTCTGCCTCCCAAGTGCTGGGATTAAAGGCGTGCGCCACCACCACCAGGCTCTGAGTTTGGCTTTTAAAGTCAATTAAATCAGGGACAGAGGGTACTGGAGTGACCAATATATGTCCTGACACCAAAATACAACCTAGTCCTTCTGGTACTCCAAGGAGGTATTTTTTGTCTGGTTTTTAGCTCACTGAAAACCTGGTTCTGGAGACAGGATGTGCCCCACCCACTTCAAGGTCAAGCATAACAGACTCAGATTTCTCCCACAGCCTCTGTCCTGATTCACACTGGCTCCCTGAGTCTATGACAGGTAGAAGGACAACAAGAGGACAGCCTGGGGAAAGACTCCATGTGCTTGAGAACAGCTAAGACGTGAACTGCTTCCAGTAGAGGCTGCTATTAGTTACCTCATGGTAGAAATTTCTGTAGAATAAGAACAACTAATGGGCAGCACAAATATCGTTGGAGGAACAGTGAGTAGCCAGGCTCCCCAGGCTCAGCCTCCTGCCATGACTTCCAGTAGGAAGGGCACATTCACAGATGACCTGCACAAGTTGGTAGACAACTGGGCCTGAGATGCCATGAATCTTTCAGGCAGGAAAGGCAGCAAAGGACACATGAATTATGAGGGCCCTGGAATGGCAAGGAAGTTCTCTGCTCCTGGGCAGCTGTGTATTTCCATGACCTCAAAGCTGGGTGGCTCTCCCCCATCTCTGCAGCATCTGCTACCTCTCTAGGTCACTGCACTAAGTCCATGTGTCTCCACAGCAGTATGGTTTTCCAGCTGCCCCATTTGGCACTCAGTGGAGTGGAACAGGTGGTCCAGCACCACAGCCACTTGGCCAGTTCCAACCTGTAGGAACTGTATCCTGCAAAATTCCCCATCAGCAATCTGCAGAAGTCCATCAGCAACGCCCTGGTTCCAACCCTCGGACCACCTAGTAGCCGCAAGGATGCTAACTGAATAGATTTGAGGGCAGAAAATGGAATGCTGGGGTTTGGGGTGGGGTGTTGGGAAGTAGCCTATATACTAACTACTAGTGCTAGGTTTTAACTGGTTATTTCTTACCAGAAGGGAATGTTTTTAATACCATTTTGGCTCAAAATGGCACCTTCTCTCAGAATGCGGATTTTTTTTTTTTTTTTTTTGTTTCGAGACAGGGTTCTCTGTGTAGCCCTGGCTGCCTGAATCACTCTGACCAGGTCTCGATAATCCGCTGCCGCTCCAGTTGATTAAAACGGCGCAAGCCGCTGCGATTTAAAAGAAGAAGAACAGCTTTCTGGGGGAAGGGGCTGCCTGGGACTACTTTTCTGATTTTGTACCCACCAGTAAGGCCTAGTGCTAGAAGACAGCCTTGTTACCAGACATCCCCAAGAGCTCAATGTAAGCCAAACCCCATGTGTATCTGTGTGGATAGAGCTCTTAATCTTGACATGTGCCCCAATTTCCTTATTCCCTCAAGACAAACATTCTCTCTCATTCTGATCCCTACCTCCACTTTTTTTTTTTTTTTCCTTTTACAACCTAATGAAAAACACCAAGGGACTGGGGTTGCAACCCTTTTTACATAGGTCATGATGCTTTAAGCAAAAGATATTAGCAGTTTTGACTGCAGCATTAGCCATTAGGGAAAACAATGACATCCCGGCGGACATGTAACTGTGCCATCAGTTTTGATGGGGAAACAGTGTGAATTTAAATGTTGTTGGACAACATTAGTTTTAAGAGTAAAATTTGAAAGGTTTGAAAGGTTCTCACACAAGCTAGCTCTGTCCTTTACTTATTAAGACACTTTATGATTATGATAAGTCTACATGTTATCTACATCATAAAGACCATCTTCCGTTTTCTATAAAGTTTTCCTGGAAGCTGTCCAGGCACGATGGGTCACCAGTACGTGCACACACCATGTTAATTCATCAGCTTACACTCGCTGTGAAGTTTGCTCGGAACCTACTTTTATTTAGCTGATGTTACACAGTATCTACAACTACATCTTCCTAAGTCTAGCTGGAGTCTAGCTGTGTCAGCTAAACACAGTCACAGCTGGGCTTGTTAAAGGTTAGCATTCCTTCCAAACAGGAGGCTACAGGCAAGGTCACTGAAGCCTCACCTGGGTCCCCAGTCCCTCCTCTCAGATAGTTGTATGGAATGAGGCATTAACTGCATGGGCTTTCAAGGTTTCCAAGAGACAGTGGGTATACAGACCAGGAAAACCTACCACTGGGCTGCAGGGTTGACCTCAGCAACCTGGGAAAACTGGAATCTATACTAGCTAAGGGCCCACATGAAATAAAATATTGCCTATCACCCATACCCTGGGGGAAATTTTCTGACATCAATTGCTAAGTTTGCTTGTTAAACTTCTTATGTCTCATTTGAAATTGCTTAACCCAGAGACAAATATTTAAAGGATCAGATGCATGAGTCTAAGGGAGGGTGGTGTCTCAGTTGACTCTTCAGTCAGTTACAGACTGAACTGCTGTACTCTCCTTCCCAGCTCTGTGTTTACAAAAGGTGACCTCTCTTCCGAGTCTATTGACCTCTCTAAACCTTGTGCTGACAGACAACTTTTGTCTGTGTAGGTCTGTGTAACCATTTTAAGATGCAAAGTATACATATTTGAAGTTATATCTTAATAAAAGGATGAAATTATTTTAGATAATACAAATTATATAAATAAAGAAGGGGACAAGAGCACAACATCATGGGGCTGAGTCACATTAGGTCTGACTATGTAACACAGGCATTGTGGGAAAGAGATTTAATCTCAAATTTTATTTATGGTCCTAAGCTATAAAATTCCATTTATGTTAGCAAACACTTCTGACTTACAGATCTCTGTCTAGTCACTAGTCTTTGCTAACTTTCTTAAGCTTTAGGTATGTAGAAAATGGTGTCATGACAAGAAATGACAGTTGCTTGTATACCTTTTATTCTTGCATGTGTCTCTTCAAAAGGCCAGCCATACTATTGTCTTTTCTGTATCATTTTCTGATGAAATAAAACAAGAAACAAAGACGATTTGGAGGACTGATCTAGACTGTGTAAAAGTGCACCACAAAAGGACCAGGAAAGTGAAGTCCCAGTTCCTCCAGGGTGTATTTCTGTTAAACTTTACTTAGAGATAAAAGACTTTCAGTTCAGAAACTGTAATTATTTTGTTAATTTATTTTTTTTTTTTACCTCATGTGTATTGGTGCTTTGCCTGCATGCATGTTGGCATAGATTTCTGTGTGATGGTGTCAGATCCCCTCAAACTGGAGTTACAAACAGTTGTGAGCTGCCATGTGGTGGCTGGGAACTGAACGCTTCCTCTGGAAGAGAAGCCAGTGATCTCAACCACTGAGCCATCTCTCCCGTCCCAGCAATTGTAATTTTGTTAAATGTCAGCATTCCTTCAAAGAAGGAGGCACCTTTACACAGTCTAGATCAGTCCTCCAAATGGTCTATGTTCCTTGTTTTATTTCATCAAAAGAAGACAGAAAAGACAATAGCATGGCTGTCCTTTTCCTAGAGACACATGTAAGAATAAAAAAAAAAATAAAGCTGAAATTTTTTATAGAGATAATTACTTTCATTATTAAAATCCTAATCTGATGAGTCACTAATTCACTGTAAAATGTCACAGTAAATATAATTTACCCATAATTGGTAATGATGAGTCACCTAATAAGTGATTAAATATAATCAATGTGCCCAATATATTTGTATTCATGCTAAATACAAGTGCAATTCATTTATAGAGACAATACTGGACCAAGTGAGTAACACCTACGTTCCAGTCTACAGTCCTCTGGAATGTCAACGTTTAGCCTCAAACAGGGAACTCACACAAATTTAAAGTCACCTTACAGCTCGCTCAATATGGGATAATAATCAAAATCGTGTGCAGTTTAAAAAACTGGTTATTGAAATTGAATGATTGAGTGAAGTCAGCTAAACCTACACTAAGCTTGCACGGTAGGACACATCGAGGGTAGACAGCAGGTTACTGTTAGCACACTGTCCAATGGGACACAGACCTACAGAGTAAAAGCCACGCCCACCTCATCACGGGATACGGATGCACGGGGAAGAGGACTTGCCAGCATTTGCTGCTCCTGGCTCCCTCTGGCCTGTAAGCCGGAGAAGGAACTCCTACTCCTTATGTGCAGGGAAGAGGAATCACTCCTCCTGTTTCACAAGACAGAGGGATGGATCCCTCATGCTGAGCAGATCTTAGACTCAGCACCCACAGTCTAATGTCTCACGTGGAAGCCTCAGTGCAATTACTCTGCATTCCATGTCTCCTAAATGATAACCAAGGATACTGTGAGCAGGGGAACCCCGAACCAACACCTGCCACCCAAATGGTCTGGGACCTACATGCAAGTTCAAATGGCCATGCCATGTCCTCTGGCTTTGATTTCTCCTCCTCCTAACAATGCTAACCCCTGAACTGAGAGGTCAGTGTCTGACTCTGTAAGCAGTCCTCAGCAGAGTGTGACACAGTACACGACAGAGGCTCTGCCACAGGGCCAGTCAGCACAGCAGGCTGAGCTGTGCACCACTAATGTCAATAAAGGTGCATGTGCCCCATGTGGACCCACCACAGCCATGGAAAGAAAGCAATCCAGGCTGAGGAGGAGGAGATGTGGACTGTGGAGGCTCACCCAGAGCAGTCTCTCTGAGTCACCTTCCAGAGATGACTGGACAGGCTCCTCAGCCCTGCTCCCATTACAAACCGGAAGCCAGTGGATACAGTCACACAGGAGACCTAGAGAAAGGACCATGAGATCTCTTCCTCCCGACGATCATAGTAATATTAACCATAATAGTTCCTATGAGGATAACCACAATGGCTACCCATGACTGGACTCTATAAACAAAAGACTTTATTAGCTCTGATGTATCTGGGAACATTAGGTTTGGAAAATAAAGTTTTCTGAATGTTTTGTAATGGTTTATGACTGTGTGTATATCCAAATAAAACTTAGTCCTTGTATATGATATAAATATTTTCCTTTAAAAAACTGGAACCATGAAAGAGGCACACAATCACTGGTTGCATAGCTGGTTTGATGGGGACCCTTGGATGAACACCTAAAAGATTTAAAAGACCTCTCATCTTCTCTTCCTAGGTCTAATGGTCTGGCCCGTAATAAACTGGTGCAAAACTTTGGTGAATAAACAAAATAGCCTCTGCTAAATTATTGAACCTATTGGCCCAATACAACGCCTTATATAACACGTCAATGCTTTGACTCGTCCCTAAGATCAGTGAGAAGTGACCTGTCCAAAGTGACTCCTGTTAGTCTGACTTTTATCCAACTGCTCCCCATCCCCAATTTGTCCTAATCCACAGAATGGAAACTGTTGAGCCTCCTGCTTCCGCCTGCCCCTGTGTCATGGGAGTGTTGATTTTATTAACCAAGTCATGCTCACTTCAGTACAGAGATCTTTCTGGCATGACTCTGCCCTTAATCCTAGCAAATAAATGACTCCCAGTCTGACCAGTACTCCACTGCATTTCCCTGAGTGTTACATTACAATAGAGACTCAACAAAAAGAAAACCTTGGAAGTCCCTGTAAACACACGCACAGATCACTGTTTGCAAAATATAAATCCTAAAAGCCTTAAACCATAAATGTCTAAGAGATGTGGGGAGACTTAAAGAAGGATTTCTCATAATACATACTTTGAGGCACATGGGGAAGCCTCGCTTTTTGTTCGGTCTTTGGACTTGAACTCTGTCCCCAGACCCCCTCATTCCTACACACCTAGATACACAGTGGCTGCTGCTGGTCTCTTCACATCCCAAGGTCCTTGTCTTTGCTCCAGAAACTTCACCAGGAATGGCTTAGAGAGAGGAAGACCTGTTTGGAGGAAAAGAGGACAAGATTGTTTAAGTGTTCTTCTACTCTCTCTTTCAGTACAGTGTTTATAAGGAGAGAGATGATGCAATAAATAATTGCAGACAATTAGTTCCTTAAATGGTGTCTGACATGTTACAGTACAATACATAAAGGAGTATAATATCCTGATTCTGAGTTTCTTAAAGAGAAAACATTACAACTGAATTGAGAAAACGATTTCAATGAACAAGTGTGATCTCCACGCCCGATGCCAGTGCACTTCTAACAGTCCCACAGGAGTGAAGGAGGCATGCTTCCAACACAGACATTTCAACACAGGGAGGAAAAACAATGAAAATGTGTCTTAGCTGTACAGAAACCTCCCTAATTTTTCTTAAAAGAAGGATATGAAACTCAGTGTTGAAATACTCAGTACAGTGAGACACTGGACAGAGTGAGGAAGCGACATGTGGTGGTGAGATGCGAATTCTCTATAGATGCAATGCTCACCCAGGAACACAAGGTTGCTGTAATTCTCCAGCATCACGTCCCTGTACAGACTCCACTGAGCAGAGTCCAGACATTCCCACTCTTCTGGAGAGAAATCAATGGCCACGTCCCAGAAGGACAGCATTTCCTGAAATAAAGACCAATGAATGATATCACACCTTTAATTAGTTAAAAAATTAATAATACAAATTAAGCATTAATAAAATAATTAAAACCATTAATAATATAAATACCAAGATCCGTTGGGTGTGCTATAGCTGAAAAATATAATTGCTGATGCTATTTTAATTATTTCAAAAGTATCTATTTCAAATATGTATTTGTTTTTCTTATCTTAATTCAATACAGTTCCAGAATGACATATGAGAAAAAAAAAATCATTGTTTTTCTTTTCACTAATGTAAAAATATCAGCAATTTATGTGTTAATGGGAATTTTGTAATAATTGCCTGAGTAAGCCTTTGGATTGTTTTTCTCAGTTTTGGTAAGCTCACCTCCTCAATCACTATCCTGCACATAAAGTCACTTTGATTTACCTGATGTAATTGTTGTCTCTGCAGCTTACTGCTAACTAGGCCTAGTTCTGGACGTTTCTAGACCTCTGTGCAAGCTTATCTAGGCCTAGGACATCTTCAGCCTCTGAGACCTGCTGTTGAGTAATCTTTCTAGTTCTTTCTGAACTCTTGCTGCCTGGCTCAACTCAGCTGTTGTGGCTCAAACTCTCCCCTCTCCTGGCTGACTGATTCAGTCTGGCTTCTTTCAGCTTCTCCTGCATTGCTCTGCTTGGCCACATACTAACTGTGTCAATCTGTTCTAATCTTCTGGCTTCTCATTCTCTGCCTTGTTCTGTCTCACCTGTGTCTACTTGTTTTCTCTCTGCAACCTGTCTCTGTACAACTGTCCCAGGAAAACGGCCTTTCTTTTTTTCTTCTCTCTGCCCTGTCCTCTCTTCTCACGAGAGTTGGGCATATCCTATTCTGTAGAATCTTTCTGATTTATCGCTTTGTGTGCCGCCCAAGGAGACATCACTTTCAAACATGGATGCTGCTTTCTACAAGCTAACTTTACCTTAATTGTTTGGGATTAAAGGGACTAAGGGCACATTTATATTCCAGCCAGAGGGAGTTAAGGTGTATGTTAAGAGCTGAGTCACACTACAAACCCTACAGAAATAGGGTTTTCCAGTAAACAACACAATCTTGGGGTTCACAATGTGACCAAATATTGTGCAATACTCCAGGCTTCTGAAATATCCCCCACATAATCCTTACACACTTCCGGCCTTTGGGGCACAGGACTGGGAGCTTCTCCTGCATCCAGAGCATCCGTTGCTCAGGAACTCCCTAGGCCTTGGCTTCCCCTTGTCACGGTCAATGGGAAAAACCATTAAGCCTCCGACTTCTGGGAGCTACAATTCTTTCCATTTAACACACTCATAAGATCAGGTGTTTGTTATTTAGCTTCATCTGTCTGAGCATAGCTCCAGTTCCACCCACATGGTTACAATTGACAAGACTATTTTTTCCCTGACACATTATTGATTCAAAAACAAGCACATCATTTTCCCATCCATCTTCTCATTGCAACTTCTGTCCTGTCCCCCAACCTCCATCACAAATACATAAAGTGTATTCTTCTCTATTGTTTCACATACACACACATAAATATATATAAACATCTACACATAACTATATGAACATGAATGGCTGATCTCTCCAGTGTCTTCTGTACTTATGCTATCAGGACTGACCCGTATTAGTGGATGAATATGAGTGGGCTCATCCCTGGGGAAATCCAGTTCTCCCTCTCAGCAGGTCTTAGATGCTCCATACTTCTTCATCTAGCCAGGAGACTCCCCCTGCAGGGCACCACGTGCCATTGTCATTGCTCAGGCAGTCAGATGTTGCCCTGAGAAGCTTCCCTTTCCTTCCTAGGGGCACAAACTCTCAGCAAGCCTGTGGTTCTGACATGGTCCTCTGGTCCTCATACTCAGACGCTCCTGCTCCAGAAACATCCCCTGGTTATTCCGTGCAGAAACTGCAGCGCAGACATCCCTCTTGGGTCAGATCACAAGATCAGACACAGTTCTATGCATTGTTGGTAAGTCTCCGTTTTCTGTAATGCTCTCTGTGATGCAGCGAGAAGAGGCTTTGAACAGTAAGAGCTACACTTACGTGTAGGTCTAAGGAACAGTATTGGAATGCAGTTAGTACTTACGATGTTTTAGTAAAATGCCATTAGTATGTCTCCTCTAAGATATAAACCTAACAAGTCACCTGTGGCAGCTTCCAAGCATGATGGAACTTCTACTGATGAGGTTTTAAGTCCCATTGGACAGCTTCTGCTAATGTCAAGACATGTATGGCACTGTGGCATCTTTAGGGATATAAAGCCATACAGGACATTGCTGTGGCCCACTGCCGTAACAGCTAAGCAGGGCTATTTATTGCTTCTCTCCCTTGGAACCTGGTAAAGCACCTTCAATCACTATGGACAACTCGTCCGTCTGCAGATCTTTATGTCAGATCCAGCTGCAATCCCCTGACTCTTGCGTCTGAAATGCAAGGTACATTCACCACTGGGAGGAGGGAATATCTACTGTCACAAGACTCTACAGGACAACTGAAATCCTTAAAGAATGACTTTAAAGAACGACGACCGCAGAGAAAATAGTCTTTTGCCCAATGACAGAGTTCGGCAGCGATGAAGAGGCCAGTACATCTCCAAAACGCCCGCAGGATGAAGCACTTTGGTGAATAGAAGTTTCTCAAGGGAAAAGAAATGGAAATGTCGTGAAAGCATCTTGAAAGCTAGTGGAGAAGGATCCTGTCTTTACAAGTAAGTGAGAACAAACAGATTACATTCTTTTTAACCATAGGATTACCAAGTATGTGGGGAAAACGGCAATGTAGGGAATAGCAAGAGGCCAGAGCAGAGCAAGGATGAAAACTACTTTCTGTGAGAGAAACAGAGCAGGTTCACAATGGAGAATTAACTGCCAGGATCCCTCCCTGTGTTGCCCAGCCCTGCCTTCCTCCATTCTACATGGACAAGTGTCTGCTGTCTTGGGGACACTCTCCTGTAAGACACTGTGGATGGAGGTCGTTGGACCTGTAAACACGATACCACTTAGTAGGGATTTTAGCCAATACAATTAACAGCAAACACTTAAAAGGAAATACAGAGTAATACAAATAATGTCTGACCAGAGACAGGAACACTGTCACTCATTAACAACTGCTACATATTCTTACAATAACTGGGAGGTCAATATTTGCATTCCACTTGGATGGAAGCCAGTCCTAGAGGAGGCCAGAGCAACAGAACGGACAGAGCAGATATATTAAGAACTCTTGCATCTCCGTCAGTGGCCCTCAGAGATATCTTTTCAGAGAGTCTGGCAGAACGAAAGATTAGCAGGACACTGGTGGGAAGTCAACATGAGATGCAAAGAGAAGACTGGATTCCTGATCAGGTTCCAAACAATATGGACTCTCATTCCCAACCAGTCTGTCTATACTACTACATAGTGCTTAAAATACATACAACACAGACCACAAAGCAGCAGCTCCTAGGTTGTGCCGAGGGTCAAACAGTCTTTGAGGGGAGATCGAGAATTAAAGATAGGAAAGGCAGAAAAAAAAATGCAGAGCCAAGAAATACACTTGGGAGTGTAAGACTCTGGGGGAGCATTAGCTTACGCGGAGGGGTCTCCTGAGTGAACAACGCAGAGCCAGGGATCTTGCAAAAGCAAGAGGAAGTATTGTTCCAACACGTTGGGTTGTGTCACACCCAAAGGAAGGCGGTAAACCAGGAGCCAGTTTGGTCAGTTTTTATACAGTTTAAGGTGTAGAGTAGGAAACAGCGACTAGGCACAATATGATTGGCAGAACAGTATGACTTTTAAACTGATTGGTCTTTAGGGAAAGAGGTGGCAAGGACCTCCCTGGTGGATTCCCTCCCCTGTAGTCTGAG
Source organism: Mastomys natalensis (assembly GCA_021653895.1). Taxonomy (NCBI): domain Eukaryota; kingdom Metazoa; phylum Chordata; class Mammalia; order Rodentia; family Muridae; genus Mastomys; species Mastomys natalensis. The sequence goes on along the minus strand of JAJTUV010002247.1, from coordinate 50,646 downwards.
GAATGTTAGTCAGCCTCTCCCTCTGGCAAGCAAGTGTCCTCTGACCCAGGAATGTTAATTAGCCTATCCTGTCCAGTCAGGGTCCCAAGACATTTCCAAAGCTCCTGAGCTGACCAGGAATGTTAATCAGCCTCTCCCTTCCCAGGTTGGGGCGGGGGAGGGTACAGGTGGGGAGGGAAGTGTTCCAAAGTTCAGCATTAAGTTTATTTTTCACGGCCTTTTTATACCTTACAGCACCATGGGAAGCAAAGCTACAGGCTAACAGAACAACCAACTGCAGAAATAATATTCAAGGAGACATCTGTTCTTACCCAGGGGCCTCCCTGTTCCTTCCACCAAGGACAATGCAATGCTCAGCCCCTCACCTGGACACTCAGGTGCACCTCCTCCTGTCCTTCCAAGCCTCAGCGGCCAGGAACTCTGCCAACAGGTCCTGACCTACCTTGACTCTGCCGGGCAGACAGATTTTCTTATTTTCTCTCTCTCTGCTTCAGAAAAGCAGGCAAAGGCTCCCTCCCACACAACAACACACACACACACACACACACACACACACACTAGGTCTTTTTCCCAGGCTTTACTTGAGAAAGGTGGCATAATACAGTCATTAATTTTTGCTTCAAGTCTTGCAATTATACGACTCAGAAAATGGAATAAAATGTGAAAAATATGAAAGACCAAATGTAAGATCTTTTTTTTTTGCCCCCCCCTTTGGAAAATATGAATTATATAATGAGAACTTTAATTTTAAAATAAATAATACATTTGATCCATACGTTAGGCCTCTAGCGATATTTTTTGGATTCTAAAGTCTGTATATTGTTTATGAGTCATCTTACAGCACCCGGAAGTAGAGTGTGTTCAGTAAAGAGGAAGAGAGGGACTTGCACTCTGATGACTTTTTTACATAGATGCTGGAAAGAAGAGAACTACGGACTATAGGATATGAAAGAGTGGCCAGGCAAGCAGACACAGCTTTAGACTCATGTCACCTCATTTGGAAGTGACCATGGAGGACACTATGAAGACAGACACTTGCGTGACAGAAAAGGACAATGTGAGGAGGGTCTGCAGTGCTCAGGTTTATTCCTTGCAAACGTGTTTGACAACTGTTCCAGTCTTTTGTAAGCTCTCGTCACGGCCTCTGACATATTCACATACCATCAGCAGGATCTGATGTCATCACACAGCACAACTCCGCTCAGTTTTCTAACACAGCAAGGTTCACGCATGAGGAAAGTCAAGAAACTCCTTCCGTCATACTGATGTTAGGATACAATGAAGGAATCCTGGGGGCACAGAGGGAACCACACACCACAGGGAACTGGGCTTAAACCTGTGCAAGAGGAAAGCATCCCACACTAGAGTTTGCTTTACTGGTGACAGATGGTGGTACGCGTGTGAGGGACAATGGAGGAAGTGGTTTTGTTCCAGCTAACTGTAAGAAGCATCTGCAAGCAGCTAATCTCTAGGACAGGACACAGGAAGGTAGCCCACATGACAAGGCAGAAAAAGACACAGGGATGTAAACCACAGTAGCCTCATCAGTCAAGAACTGCAGAGAGGACATGCAGACATGATGGAGTCCCTGCTTAATATGAAAGGAACAAACTGGAAGAATTCAGGAGAGACCAGAAGAAACCATCCTCAGGTCACAGCAGAATCTACCACAAACTACTATCCAAAAGGAATGAACATTCACTGCAAATAAGCAGAATATCCAAGCAAGAAAAAGAGGAGAATTCTTCCTCACTCAGTAAGTGCCAACAAGTATTTAATCACCAAAATAGTGCTTTATCAAGAAAAAGCTATTGAAAACAAAGTTTAAATCACACGAGGAATGGGCCAACAGAAGAGAAGCACATGTAGTTTGTAAGACATCAAAGTGCTGAGAGCATGGATTTGCCATGGCGCTCACAGCAAGACAGGAAATGAACCACAGAAAGTATTTCTCATGTCCACAACTATGTTTAATTGTTTTCTGACACAGACTGAGGTAGCCTACATTGGCCTTGAATTGGCTATGAAGCAGGAGATGACCAGAGAGAGGGTCCTGCCCCACTTCACAAACGCAGAGATGACAGGGATGTGCTCAGAGGAGGCTCAAGGTTCTTTTCTACCACAGGTCTGTTTACTTTACATCACATGAATACACACAGGTCTGTGAGTTCCTCCTCACCCCGCTGACCAACACAAAAGCCTGGCATTCTAAAACAAGGCCATGTGAGCTTTTCACCCTGCTCGTGGACTAGCTCAACAATTTCAAGCCCACATGAAGACACGTTGATGCAAGCATTATGGGCTAACCAGACATCCGTGTCTTTCCCACCCCGTCCCCAAATTACTCAACCCTAAAATAGGATGGAAGACCTTTCAAAGGTTAAGAAAACCAGTCCTCAAGGTGAAACAGGATTCAGCTCCCCTCGTTGGCACTCTGCTTTGTTGTCTTTCCCTCCACGTGTTGGCTATGTGTGTTCTGTCACCCCTGGTCAAAGCTTTTCCATAGTGGCTCCTTCTGGCAGATCTCCCTGCTGTGTTCCAGAATTTCCCAACATGCCACCTGTTGCACCTCAGATTTTTTTCACTCTTAATTCGTTAAGTAGCAGAGAAAATGAACATAATCAAGACCATTACAATAGGCCAGCTACAGAGTACAGGAGGGACCAGAAACCCCATTTACTCTAAAGATACCCAGGAATCTGGCAGCATCCATGTGAGAATGGGGCAGCCAGGGAAGTGTGCTTCTGTAAGAATGCAATTTCAGGTCGCAGCATGAACTTAAAATTAAAGGATTCTTAGGTTTTGACTTTCTGTTTACACTCAAATATTCAAATATTAGCTGCCCCGGAGGCACATCCCGGGAGGAGTACATTCCAAAGACTCAAACAAACATTCCAGAGGAAAAGGCCCAAGACAAGGGAAATGAACCACCTGGGTAAACAGAAGCCACTTAGGCTACTCCTCTTCTGATATAAATTTGAGTTACTTAGCAACCGGGCCTGGGAACGGGAACCAAGTCTGGGAACTACTGTTGGAGTCAGCCTTTGTGGTTATTGATTAAGGAGTAAAACTGCTCTTATGAGCCCTGTGAATATGGTGTAAATACTGCCCCCAATTTTGATCCGAGTTTTTTGCTTGCATGCAAGAGAACCCCAGTGCACTGGTTTATTATTTTTTATCAGTTTATTAATAAACCTCATGCTATTGCAGGGAGTCCCATCTGTGAGTGTTTCTGGGACAGCGTGTTCCCTGGTTTTAGATCTTTAAGTTCAACACTTCCCAGCAAAGCAGGTCTGTGAGCTCCTGCACTGTCTCAGGAGCAGGCAGTCAGCTGACAACCATTAGTTTCCAATCCTGGTCCTGGCACTATTATCCACTCTCCCACTACCAAGCTGCCCCAGTGCACCAGAGCACCGCGGCAGACTCGGGCTGCACGCGGGGTCCTAAGGAAACCTTCACTCAGGGCACAATCCCAAACGCCCTGTACCCTCACTCCGAAACTCCAACCTCCCGGGTCCCAGGCGGTTCAGCACAGCAAGTAAGCACAAGCAGCTTCTCCCGCCGTCCCACAGAGCCCAGGTCCGCTCCCTCCGAGACGGAGCCCTGCTTCCCGCACGGAAACCCCAGGCTACGCTGCTCCCTGGACCAACCTGCATATCACAGACAACAGGAATGTACAGCCGCACAAGACTTCAGTCCAACTTTGAGGAAGACTCACTTGTACAGACCTGAAGTCAGAATGGAATGACCTGAGTCAAATGTAATTTCCTGGAAGAGTCCCTGTGGTCACAGTGATGCAGACTACATCTCCCAGAAGTCTGTGCGAAGGAAATCCCGGAACCCAGATTAGGTGACTTGTACTGTTGCTGGTGTTTGAGGATTGTAACCAGCATCAGAGTGTGGGAGGACTAAGCCTTCTCAGCAGAACAGTTATGGGTAATGAAGTTGGTTTCCAACCCGAGAACCATAACGGAGATGTATGGATATGAGTCGAGCCTTTGACAGAAACATTTGGCTTACAAGTCATTTCTGGTTGTAATTATTTAAAAAAAAAAAAAAAAAAAAGGTTTTTTTTTTTCCTTTGCTTGTTTTGTTTTTTGTTTGTTTGTTTGTTTTTATTTTTTCTTTTATGCCATTTTAATTACATGCAAATATTAAGGCCAGTTCTAGGTTGAGGAACTAGCAATACAATTGATGCAAATAGTCAAGGAACAAGCAAGATAATAAACACAAATAGTCAAAACACAAGAAAGGCAATAAACAAAGTTCCAAGATCACTCCACTCGTCTCTGTTTCTAAGGATTTATCGGATGACCAAAATATCTGAGCCTACTTCCCTGTCGTAGCCCAAAGTCATTTTCATGCCTGAAGCCTACTTCTTTGTTCTAGCCTAAGATTTAGATTCCTACCTGAAATTACTTTGTTCTAACCTAATGTCAGATTCCTGCCTGAAGCCCATTTCCTTGTCCTTGGCCCACGTCAGATTCCTGCCAAGCAGCCCCAAAGTCTGGTTCTAATTTTAATATTACTACTTTCTGGAAAAAAAGTTGATTTACTTGTTTGTTAAAATAACAAAGCAATACACTAACAATGTGGGAAGGAAAAGTAACTTTTAAAGATGAAGTCTGAAACCAGCGTTGGCATGTCTGACTCTGCTCCCAGCTCCTCAGTGCTTCTGACAAATAGACTGGGATACAAAGCTGGCTGTTTCTCCCCAACAAGCTTGTGTACTCTTGTTTGTGTTTCTACTTTTCAATGTATAGACACAATCCCCCAGGCTTGCTAATATCGCACATACATGAATACATGCTGTTTCAGCAGACTGAGGAGGCTGCTCTGAAGCTAAAATTTGGCACCCCCAAGTAACATTCAAGCATGTTGTCTCTCAGGTTCCTCTAAGTCTCCTGTCCTGAGTTAATGCCCCTGCATCTCAGACATTGAAAAGGAGATCAAAAGCAGTCCCAAGAAGCATTGATAAGAAACAGCTAACGCTGCCATATGTCCAGCACATACGACTCATTTTATCTGTTGCTATCAAGGTGTCTGTAAGAAAGCAGATCACATACCCAGTCTTCCTCCAACTTGTTGTATGCAGTTCAGACATAGATGCACAAGCTTCAAGTTTACTGTGGAGACCAGAGTGGGCAGAGTACAAACATTTAAAGTGGTATGCACCCTCACAGCGATAGGAGAGTAGCCTGCAACTCGGATTTCCTTCCAGAGCCCTCAGAAAGCAGGGAGGGAGGGTCGCTCACAGAGCAGCCAGGTGGTCACATGGAGTCAAATCTCGGCTGTTTCTTAGATCCCGTGAACCTGCTGGAGGCGGGTACTAAACTTCAGATGCAGTGGAGTCTACTATCTTCAGGCTGTGGACCACAGACCCAAAGTAGCCTCTGAGACTACAACACCATAGACTGTGGGTGCTGCAGTGAGCACTGGAACCTCACAGATCAATACTTCACACCCATAATGACCTCATCCTATTGGAACCAGGGTGATAGTCTCTGCACTGTTCCTACTTATTCAGTCCTGGGCTTATGCTCAGACACCCTCATCATTTACTGTATGGAGAGGGATTTGTGCCCCCATATTTATTGATCCTTTATTCTCAATAGTAAACATCCTGAATTGATATAAGCATCTATGAACATATTAATGGAAAATAACTTGGTAAATATAAATGTTTCTTACACAGAGGGGGAGGAGGAAGTAAGGAGAGAGAGAGATGCTCTTTAGCTCTAAGAAACTGTAGTCAAAAATTTACAGAAAAATAGATGGACATAGTATGTATGATATTGAGATTACTTAGTCTTATAAAGGTAAACACTGCACGTTCTTCCTCTAGGTTTTTAATCTAGGACAGTACTATGTTTATATTATATTATGTTTATATATGTGAAGGAATTTGCATGCAGGTACTGTATGTTGTAAGCATGTTTTTGTGCACTTGTAAGAACATCCTTGTATTATTCAAATGCTGATTTCTCTGCCCCCTTATATGGTTGCCATCCAGACATGGCATTGTACTGCTTATTTTAAGTATCTCCCCTCTCAAGTTTGTGTAAGCATTGCTCCCCACTTATTATCTGACTTGTTAATCAAGCTGATCTGTCAATGTCTGGGCAAAGGAAGGAATAGTGCTGGACTTCTGTTAGCCAAAGGAAGGGAGAGAAAGGTGGAAGAGCGGATGGCCATGAGGAAGCAGTCCAGGAGAGACATCATGAAAAAACACCTAAATCTGACCAAGCCCGCTCAGTCAGTCAACAGGTTCTCCAGAGCAGGAGTGAGGATTAAAAGAAAAGAGACGATTAGACAACATTGTCAGCATGACCCCAGCCAGTTCTGAGCTGAAGGCAGGTTTGTTTATTCCAACTTTTCTTTTAAGCATTTTTAATTACATGCAAATATTTAGGTCAGTTCTATGTTGAGGAACCAACAATACAATAGAAACAAACAGTCAAGGAACAAACAAGACTATATACAAAGTCCTGTGATCGCCCCGTGATCACCCCAAGATCACTCTCATGATCACTGTTTCTAAGGGCTCTTCGGGACGACAAAAATATCTGAGCCTACTTCCCTGTCCTAGCCCACAGTCATATTCATTCCTGAGGCCTTCTTCTTTGTTCTAGCCTAAGACTTGGATTCCTGACTGAAATTACTTCTCTGTTTTAGCCTAAAATTAGATTTCTGCCTGAACTTCTCTGTTTTAGCCTAAAATTAGATTCTTGCCTGAACTTACTTCCTTGTCATGGCCCAATGTCAGATTCCTGTAAAGCCCATTTCTTTGTCCTTGGCCAATATCAGATTCCTGCCAAGCAGTCCCCAAAGGCTCTCCACATAAATCCCACCCAGAAAGTAACAACAATACTAAAATGCAAGTATCTCAAGGATGTGGCAGGGAGGTAGCCAGATTCTTTTAGAGGATTCAAATCGATTAACTGCCCAGTTATCGTGTTGTAAAGCTTATCAAACAAACCTTAAATTCTGTCTCATTCATCTGGGAGCTAGCTAGGGATCACGAAAACTGTCTATTGTTAAAATGTATTTATAGTAAGCACATCATATAAAAAGGAGAATAATAAAAAATATTAAGATGGGGAAGGATTTAAAGAAGGTAATGCACATTGGTTGTGAAAGAGGACATAATGATTATCAGTCTCCAACTCCATGATGGACTTTGGTTTTCATGGTATATAAATGCATAAAACATATGCAGTAGAGACCATCGTAAACCCAATGTGAACACCGCATATTCTATCCTGAGTGTCCATCCTAACTGTGCAGAAGTTCATGGATTCTGCAGTCTTTGGGTTTTGTTATGTGTAATTGTAATGTGTGATTTTTATTAATTTTCAATATTTTGTATAATAGGGTTTGATATTTAAAAAGACAGAGAAATAAGCAATGCCACCAGAGAGTGTGAGTCTTGTTAGTCTATTTATTCCTGACAGTAGGAATTCCCCTATACTATTTATCCCTGAAAGAAGGAGTCTCTGCTACACTATTTAGTCCTGACAGCGAGTCTCTGCTATATCCTACTTACAGCTGAGAGCGAGTCTCTGCTACACTATTTAGTCCTGACAGCGAGTCTCTGCTATATCCTACTTACAGCTGAGAGCGAGTCTCTGCTACACTATTTAGTCCTGACAGCGAGTCTCTGCTATATCCTACTTACAGCTGAGAGCGAGTCTCTGCTACACTATTTAGTCCTGACAGCGAGTCTCTGCTATATCCTACTTACAGCTGAGAGCGAGTCTCTGCTACACTAATTTAGTCCTGACAGTGAGTCTCTGCTATATCCTATTTACAGCTGTAAACGTCTCTTGCTACCTATGTTCATCCTAACTTGCAAGTTCTCTCTGATCTTTGGTAGACTGTGTATTGTAATGCTATTTAGTTAACTTTTCAGTTGTGTCTATGGCTTATATTTAATGACAGAAATAGAAGCACCAGAGGTGAGTCTCTAAGCTATTTAGTCCGACAGTGATTCCTATACTCATTTATCCTAAGAGTCTCTGCATAAGTCGAGCGAGTCTCGCTATATCTTTTACAGTCTGAAGTGAGTCTCTGCTGTATCCTACTTAACCTGAGAGCAAGTCTCTGCTACATATTTAGTCCTGCAGTGAGCTCTGCTGTTTCCTAAACAGATGTTTAGAGAGCCATTTCTGCGTATAATCCTGTACTTGACAGTGAGAGCGAGTCTCTGCTACACAGATAGGTGGTCTTGGAGTCCCAACCAGAACACCAGCCAGAGATCATCAGAAAAGTCCAAGCCATTTCATGCGTACTGACACACCCTGCGATAGAAACTGTGCTATTCTACAAAGTCCACGGAACTAGATACCAGTTTTTTAAACAAGAATCCTGTTGTCACAAGAATGCCTTGTCTTGGCTACTAGTAGCCAGGTATTAAAAAAATTGAGGCACACCTTTCAATTTTATGAGATTCGATTCAAGTTGAGGTGCTCTCCTTTTCTTTCTAATGTTTATCATTTCTATATATTCAAGCTCCCTTTTTCTACTAAATGTTTCAAGAACATAAATATAAATATTCCTTTTTACTATATCATGACCACAATTCGTTGTGGCTGTTACTCTGTTCTAACTTAATATGATGGCTGCGAGGACTCACGTCCTAATTTATACATGATGGATAACGAGGACAAAGAGGCACCAGGTGTGCAAGGACCACATCAACTGTGAGTCTTCCATCTGACCCTTCTGCATGCCGAGTCTCAGGCAGCAAGCTGATTCTGGCGATCATCACTGATCTCTTGCATCCTCGGCATAAGTGATTGTGCCCGTGTAAAAATATATGTCAAATGTGATGTTCAAATGCCATTTCGGTTGCAATCCTATTCTAAACTCTGTCTCAATCCTTATTCAAAATCCCCCTTTCCTGATTGGTAAACATGCTCCTATTACCCATATGATAAGCTAACAGATAGCAAGAGGAGCAGGTGAGGATCGGATGACCTCCCAGCCATGAGGGAGAGGTGTGTGTGTGGGGGGGGGGGGGTTGGCCACATGGAGAGGGTCCAGGAGAGACCATGGAAAAACACCAGGAGCAGAGAAGCAGATGAATACTGAAATACTAGCATCTCAGGAATTTTGGTGCAGAAGTAATCAGATTGGTTTAGAGGATTAGAATAGATAACTGCTCAGCAATTGTGCCTCAAGAGCTTGAGTGAATAAATCTTTAAAGTCTCTGTCTCATCCATTTGGGAGCTAGCCGGGATAAAAAATAAAAAAAAATTAAACCAAAAACAAACAAACAAACAAACAAAAAGCCGACTATCACTTATTACAATGATTAAGACCCTCCTCTTCCCTGAGGTTGCACTGATGCAGAGTCCTAAGCACCTTAGCCCTTCTGGGAGTATTCTCACTTGTTCACTCACGACGCTTCTCAGGAAGATGCTGTCCTTCTGTGATTTTTATGACAGCCTGAGTCATATTCCATAATTTACAGCCAAAACAGGACAATTTTGAATATTTCCAAACAGAAGTTTTTTAAAATGGTATTCATTTGGGCAGTATTTAATACATGAATAATGTGCTTTATTCAAATCTCCTCCACATTCCTTTATCTCAAATTACTTCGTACCAGATTCCTGTCACAGCCAAATTGAACTATGATATAAATCCAGCAGCACTAGGCTGGTGGGTTAGTTAGACATAGGGTTCCCCTCGTTACAACATCCTAATATGTTACAAAGAGAAATACTGAAGGCAGAAAAATTGGTATGTGTGTCTCTGAGGCATGAGAAATTTAGGATGTGGGTACAGACTTGTCCACTGGCAAAGTGAATCCATCTCATGGTCATGGGAGACATGAGGAATAATTCACCTTCCACTACACACACACACATATACATACACATGCATATACACACACATATAGGGCAGGTTTTCATGATATGGCCTAGAAGCTAAGAAACAGGTGGATGTCTGGTGAGTCTTATTTCCCATATATGCTTATCCTATAACACAGCCAGCAGGCATTTTACTCTGATAGGGTCTGTGACACATCCAAGAAACGGCTTTCTTGAGCTGGGGATGTCCTGTCATGCAAGGGTACTATAAATATAGTATTTATTTTCCAAACCAGCTTTTTAAAAATATACTTGGTCTTTAACTTTATGTTATATTAAACAAACTAAGGTTATTTTCAACTTGTTTTAGGTACAACGTTTAGGCTGCACTTTATTTAACAGCATATACAGAAGACTATAACATTGCCGGCGGTGGTGGCGCACTCCTTTAATCCCAGCACTTGGGAGGCAGAGGCAGGGGATTTTTTGAGTTCGAGGCAGCCTGGTCTACAGAGTGAGTTCCAGGACAGCAGGATACAAAGAGAAAACCTGTCCGAAAAACAAAAAAAAAAAAAAAAAAAAAAAAAAAAAAAGACTATAACATGACAGATATATTGGTCTCTCCCTTCCATCTTGTATCTGTTAATAAATTTCATTTGTACTTAGCATGACTAAAAATAAAATTTGGGCACATTAGAGATATTTAATCATTTATAAGTTAATGACTGCTAACTTTTAGTTTTTAATTGCCCTGATATAACTGTTTACATAAATTAATAAACTCAAGTGTGAGATCACTTTTAGGATCTATATCAATAGTAAAGTAAGAACTGCATCTACGATGTTTCATGACTGACATCACATACACACCAATCAAATACATCCTTTCTGTTGAGTGAATGCATATGGCTTGGTTATTATTTCAATATGCTGCCAAGTTCTATGACATGACAGTTGGAGTCATATGAAAAACACTGTTTAGAATTTAAAGGAAAGAAGAGATTTTTCCTTCTGAATCCAAGCGTGACTGACAACGTGTTCTGTTAGCTTTACCCTGGGGAGATAAACACTAATGCTCCTTCAGCTTCGATTAGATCTAATGTAGATCACCTCAAGTCCAACTTGGTGAGAAATGGAGCTTCTCACAGGGAATAAGTTAGTTCAAGAGCATGGGTGACCCATTGGGGAAAACAACAGAAACTATACCACAGCCCGTGGTTCAGATCCTAGGCACCCAAAGGACCAAGTTACAACACATCAACAGTTTCATGAAACATATATATTGTTACAGAGCAAAGAAACTCATCAATCATGCAATATTCAAGCACATAGGTTGAACACACTGGTGGGGACATTACAGCAAAAAGAAGTCTCTACTGTTGTCTGATGACATTCTTAGCATCTAGTGGAAGTAAGATGTTTGTGCTGACATCCCAAAATAATTCACTTAGTAGTCTTCACTATGGATTCTTTTCAATTGGATAAAATCTGAACTGTTAGCAAACATTTTACCATATTACATACATTCATGGAGTTTGTAGTCAGAATGAATGGTGCCTTAGTCAATTAGGGCTCCTATTGTTTCTAAGAAACACTACTACCAAAGCAAGTTGGGGAGGAAAGGGTTACACCACCATATTGTAGTCCATTATTGAAGGAAGTCAGGCCAGGAACTCCACATAGGGCAGGAAACTGGAGGCAGGATGCAGAGGCCATGGAGAGATTCTTGTTCCCTATGGATTGTTCAACCTGCTTTCTTATACAACTCAGGACTACCAGCACAGGAATGGCCCCACCCACAATGGGCTGGGCTGGGCCCTCCCATCAATCACTAATTAAGAAAATAGTTAAAGCTGGATCTTATGGAGACATTTACTCAGTTGAAGTTCTCTCCTTTCAGACAGCTCTAGTTTGTGTGTCAAGCTGACATGACTGGGTAGCACAGGTGTGTTTTAAGAGCTGAAGTATAAACATTTCAAAAATTCACAGGACTTTACTCAGTACGAACTATCATGTGTTGAATAAGGCTATCAAGATTAACTAGGCTTTATCACACTTCTCACATTTCTTAGTTAAGGGTTTTACTGCTGTGAACAGACACCATAACCAAAGCAACTCTTATAAGGACAACATTTTATTGGGCTTGCTTACAGATGAAAAGATTTAGTCCATTATCATCAAAGCAGGAGCATGGCAACATCCAACCAGGAATGAATGGTGCAGGAAGAGCTGAGAGTTCTACATCTTCATCAGAAGGCTGCTAGAAGACTTCCAGGCAGCTAGGACAAGGTTATTAAAGCCACACCCACACTGACACTCCCACTCCAACAAGGCCACACCTCCTAACAGTGCCAATCCCTGGGCCAAGCATCTACAAACCATCATACCACATCTTCACGCTGGTAGGATTTCTCAACTGCATGAATGTTCTTGTGTCTCAAAACGGAAAAATAACATTTAAAGGCTTACTGACATTCTCCGCACCTGTATGGTTTCTTTTTAGTATGAACTCTTTGATGGTTCCTAAGAGTTGAAGAACTTGAAAACTTTTTGCCACATGTTTCACACTTGTATGGTTTCTCTCCAGTATGAACTCTTTGATGGTTCCTAAGACTTGAAGAACGGGAAAACTTTTTGCCACATTTTTCACACTTGTGGGGATTATACTCAGAATGGATCACTTGATGTCGTCTAAGTTTCAAATAATTTGGAAAAACCCTGCCACATTCTTCACAGCTGTTGGGATTATTTTTGGAATGGATGGTTTGATGTTGTGTAAGGGCTGAAGATGAACTAAAACATCTGCCACACACGTTACACTTGTAGGGGTTGTCTTCAGAATGGGCTTTTTTATGTTGACTAAGGGATTTAGACACAGAAAAACATTTGCCACACTCTTCACATTTGTAACGTTTCTCTCCAGTGTGAACCATCTTGTGAGTTCTAAGCGCTGAGTGATAATGAAAGCTTTTGTCACATTCTTCACACTTATAGCGTTTCTTTGCACAGTGAATTCTTTGATGCTGCGTAAGAGATGAAGGATCATAGAAAGCATTTCCACAGTCTTCACACTTGTATTGTTTCTCTCTGGAATGAATTCTCTGATGTTGCTTCAGCATTGAAGGATAGTAAAACAACCTGCCACAGTCTTTACACATGAAGGTTTTTTCATTGGTGTGGTTTTTCTGGTGTATGAACAGTGACGAGCGAGTACTAAAGGCCTTACTGCACTCTTCACACTTGTAGGGTTTGTCTCCAGTATGAAGTCTCTGGTGAATAGAAAGTGTAAACTGAGAACTAAGGGGCTTACCACACTCTTGACATTTGTAGGGTTTCTCCCCTGTATTAATTCCTGGGCAATGACCAAGGAGTGATTTACAATTTGTGGCCTTGCTGTAGTAGTTAGGATCATCGGGTGTTATTCCTGTTGAGCCAAAGATGAGATATGAACAAAAGTTAAGCAATAGTCTTTAGAATTATTTAGTTTTTTTTTTTTTTTTTTAAATGAAGACATTAATGATATGTATTTAACCATAGAGAAATCTACAGTATATTTTAATGCTTGTAGGCACTGAGCCTAATTCACAAACAGAGTTAGGTGGAAGCAATCTGTTTAAACCACAACCAAACACAATGTAGAAATAAATAATGGCATATTATTCATAGTTAATGAGCTGAGTTATAAGAACAGTATATTAACAGAAATTAGTGTATTTAGCAATTTATGGCCAGTCATCCATGACATTATAAAATAGAGAAGTCCAGAAAATAAAAAGTTTATTGTGATTGTGAGATTCAACAAGCACTAAATTTTTATACTAAACATATAGTTTTTATTTTGTAAGGAAAAAAGATACATTGCATAACAAGTATACTGTCCATACCAAGATTAAATAGGATAGCCTAAGGATTTGGGACAGTATTTTATGTTTTATATTGATGACTAGAAAAATATATGCCTAAAAGATTATCAAGGCATAATAATGAAAAGCAGGTTCACTCATGAGTAACAGAAATTTGCTGAGGTAACATGTGTGTCAATGAATAGATACCTAAAGTACCTACTTTTTGTTTGTTTGATTGGTTTGGGTTTTTTGAAATGTGGTTTCTCTGTGTAGCTCTGACTGTCCTAAAAATTGCTAAGAGGCTGGCCTTGACTTCACAGATCCTCCTACTTCTGACTCTCAAATTCTTGGGTTAATACAGTGGCTAACCAGGCCTGGCAATAAAATGACTATTTTTTAAAGGAATTATTTATTATATGTGAGTATACTGTGGCTATCTTCAGACACACTAGACAAGGACATGGGATCCCATTACAGATAGTTGTGAGCTACCATGTAGTTGCTGGGAATTGAACTCAGGACCTCTGGAAGAGTAGTCAGTGTTCTTAACCACTGAGCCATCTCTTCAGCTCCGATAAATGACAGATTTCTAAAACTAATTAATTTACAAGATTAAAAAAGCACTGAGCACTGAGTGGAGACAATGAACAGGACATGAAAATGGAAGAGCCCTGTTTACCCATGAAGAGAAAAGTCACAGAAGTGAAGATTATAGATATTTTTATCTTACACTCTCCTTAAATGTTCTATCAATGTATTTTACCCATCCACCAAAATATATGGGGTGAGCATACCAAGTGATGATAGGCAATGCACACTTAGAAACAACAATGCAGAAGATCAAAGGACAAAGGGAAAAAAATCTTGAATCCACAAAATTCTGAAAGCTTATTGATGAGATTTTATATTAAACACACACTCCTACTGGTATAGTTTGATCTTTGGATTATATAGCCACAAAAGGCATGCATTGTAAATCGTTATTACTGAGAATGTGATAGGAAAACATTCTAGAAAATTTTCATCCTTCACAAACAAGGCTTGTGATGAGTTTCATTAGCATGAGTGTAAGTGATTTGAGACACACTTAAGTGTGATGTTAGTTTCTTACAATGATTTCACACCTAGGTCTGCAGAAAAGTGTGCATTCAGATGTATGCTAACAGTGAAAAGAATCCAAAGGGACCAAAGGGACTCCATTCTGCCTGAGTTTTATCCAACTGGTCACCCAAGCTAAGCAATACTGCTGAGAAAAATGTTGTCCTGCAGCCTCCACACCTGCAGCTTTGGAAGATCCACTGTTTCAACTGTTTGAATCAAGGAACTGAAACTTGAAGTTTCAGGTGCTGGGCTGATGATTCAATGATGGGTTTGGCTTTATACATTTGATCAAATCGGGGCCAAAGGGTCCCGAAATGACAAATGTATTTGCTGACACCAAAACCCAACCTAGTGCTTCTGGTCCTCCAAGGAGCTAAGTGAAGATCTATTTTGTCTGGTAAAGATTCTAGTAAGTAGAAAAACCCTGAGAGGGAATCCTTCCCTGGGTCTCCTTCTAACACCTAAACTAAAGATGTTGAGTTCAGGCCAATCCACGTATTATGTCATTTCTGTGGATGCTGAATGAAGGACTGAAACATCCACTTAACATATGCTGTCTCCGCTATTGCTCTCTGTCTTATGGTTTGTTTCTCAGGGCCGCGGTCTGAGCTCTCTTTGGAATTAAGGCAACTGGAAGCTGTGGAGTTCCTGTGTCCTCCTGTCTGGGCTCCAGGAGATGCCAACCTCCTTGCTGAGGTTGCTTTAGTGGTTCTCACACACTCCATGTCTACTCCTTGACTCACGCATGCCCAGCACTGAGCTGCCCTTATGGTCTTGTCAAAAGTCTAAACCTAGTAACTCCCAGCCACACTTGCCCAAAGGGCTCCTTTGGCTGCTAGGATGGAGCTAACAATCTTACTGACCCATCCATACACAATAAGGATAACGTAAAGTCAGGAACACCTCTACTTCAGAACATAGGTTGTTGCAGTAGCCGCCCGGCCAGGGGCTACACCGTGGGAAGAAGCAGGGACCCAGACATGCCAGGAGACTATCTAGCCTGTAGGTCCAGGACTCAAGCTCACTGTGGACAAGGGTTCAAGTCAGCTTGTCTGTGGGGAGAGCCCTCCAGCTGCACTGCTTCTGTCAGAGACTGGAGATGATAAGACGACAGGTACTGATGTCAATGTAACACTTAGACACTGATCCGCAATAGCCAGTATATCTGTGTCTCATAGAATCAGGATAGTGTCCTTAACACTGGGGACTTTATAAGAGGAAAACAGACATTGAGCATCTCAGGTTGTCTGCCCATATCTGAAGCCACTGAAAAAGTTATGCTTAGGTACATGACTGGGTTCTGTCTTACAGAGAAACAATGCCTTTTGAATACAGAGAATGATTTTATAAATCGACATATGCCATTTTAGCTCATTGAAAACCTAGTTCTGGAGATAGGAGAAGCCCCTCCCACTTCAAGCTCAAGCATAACGGACTCAGGTTTCTCCCATAGCCTCTGTCATGGGTCAGACTGGCTCCCCAAGTCTGTGACAGGCAGAAGGACAACAGGGCAGCCCAGGGAAAGACACCATGAGCTTAAGAACAGCTAAGCGGTGACTGTTTCCAGTAGAGGTAGCTATTATTTGCCTCATGGTAGAGAGCCGTGTAGAAGAACAACTAACAGAATCCTTATCCTTAAAATGGATAGAAGAGACACAATGTTAAAGTCTTTTAATCATAACTCCAAAATCATAGTTAAATTATGATAGCATCAACTTAGTGATTATGGTAAGTCTACATGCTATCTAAAACACTGTCTTGTGTTTTCTATAAAGTTGTCCTGGAAACTGTGAAGGCCTTATGTGCACGGGTCATATAACTTCATCATACTTATCCTCACTGTGTAGTTTGATGTGGATCCATGGATGAAAGGACCTCTCATCCTTCTCTTCCTAGGTCTACTGGTCTGGCCCTGGTAAATAACTAATCATAAATCTTTGTTTGAAAAAAAAAAAATAGCCTCTGTTAAATTATTGTACCTATAGGCCCAATATAACACTTTAAATAGTAAGTCAATGCTTTGACCCTTCCTAAGATCAGTGGAGAATGAACTGTCCAATGTGACTCTGGATTGTCTGCCTTTTATCTAACTGCTCTCCACCCCAGTCTGTTTTAATCAACAGAACGGAAACTGTTGAGCCATCCGCCCCTGCCTGTCTCGGTGCGATGGAACTGTGGGTTTGAAGCAATCATGCCTCACTTTGGTGTAGAGATCTTTCTGGCATGAGCCTGCTCCCAACCCCAGAAGATAATTGACTCTTCTCAGTCTGACCTCCATTGAGTGGCATTTCCTCGAGTCTCACTTTATAATGGAGACTCAACAAAATGAGTCCTGGAAGTCACTGTAAATACAAGCACAGCTCACTGCTGGGGAAACACAAAACTGAAGACACTTAAACCACCATAAACATCTGAGAAGCCGGGCGGTGGTGGCGTACGCCTTTAATCCCAGCACTTGGGAGGCAGAGGCAGGTGGATTTCTGAGTTCGAGGCCAGCCTGGTCTACCGAGCGAGTTCAAGGACAGCCCAAACTACACAGAGAAACCCTGTCTCGAAAAAAACCAAAAAAAAAAAAAACCAAACAAACAAACAAAAAAAAACCATCTGAGAGATGTCTTTCTCTAAAACCAAAGACAAGAAGGAGAGACCTAAGATTTTATGACAACATCATGTGTCAAGGTATATGGGAAAGCCGAGCTTTCTGTTGGATCACTGCACCCAACTTTGCTCAGACCTCCTCTTTCCTACTGACCTGGGAGCACTGTTTTTACTGCTTGTCTCTTCACACTGGGAGACACTTGTCTTTGCTCCAGAAATGTCACCAGCTGTGGCTTAGAGACAGCAAGACCTGTTTGTAGGAAAAGGAAACGAGATTAAGAGTTCCTCTACTGGGAACTGTCATGTCCCTTCAAGTATAGAGTTTACAAAGAAAGAGAATTAATTCCTTAGAATGGTTTCTGACAGGATTACCAGAAAACATATAGGAACATAAAATGTCCAGACTCTCAGTTACATTTAAAGGGAAAAATACTAAAACTGAATTGTTAAACACTTTAATTAATAAATGTGCTCCAAGCCTCATGCCCTGGAATTTCTAATAGTGAAAGATACATACTTCTAACACAGAAAGGTTAAACACAAAGAGAAAAACAATGAAGTGCTTCTTAGAGCAAATACTCCCATGAGACACTCTACTGCCTGAGGAAGCGACATGTTCATGGTGAGATAGGAATTCTCTATAGATGCAATGCTCACCCAGGAACACAAGGTTGCTGTAATTCTCCAGCATCACGTCCCTGTACAGTTTCCACTGAGCAGGCTCCAGAAGTTCCCACTCTTCTGGAGAGAAATCAATGGCCACATCCCAGAAGGACAGCATTTCCTGAAATACAGACCAATGAATGATATCACAGTTTAAATTAATTAAAACCACTAAAATCACTTAAATACCAAGATGAACTCTGCTGGATACTTCTCTGGTAGATAGCATTATTTGAGCAGAGAGAAACATACTTGAAAAAAATGCATCCATGAAGTTGTCCTATGGCCAAGCCTATGGCATTTTCCTAATTAGTGTTGATAATGAGATAACCAAAGTACATTATGGGCAGGACCCCACTGGGAAAGTATTTCTGTATGGTACAGGAAAGCAGGCTGAGCAGTGTTCCTCTGTGGCCTCTGCTCCAGGTCTCTGCCTCGATTTCCCTCTGTGAGGAACTGTTACCTGAAGTTGCAAGCTGAAACGAACCCTTTCTTCTCTAAGCTGCCTTTCCTCGTGGTCTTTATTACAGCAATAGAAACCCCAACACAGGCACCATGTGCCCACAGACACAAATCTAGATTCTGTGTAAGGATGAAAGAGAGCTAGAAGTGTTTCTTACATCACTGAGTAATATTTCTTGTACACATCTGAGGTGCTCACATGATTGCACAATGGACCCATCTTCAAGGAAAAACAAGGTAAAAGATGCTCTAAGACTGTATGGATTCTATACATTGAAGACTAGCAGTTCACTTCATTCTTTGGCCATGGCAGTGCCCATGTGAGGGACAGTGGAAGAAGTGGTTTTGTTCTTGCTAACTATAAGAAGCATGTGCAAGCAGATGAGCCTCTGGTGGGGACACGGGAATGCAGCCTAGCTACAGCTTCAGAAAAGACACAGGGATGTAAACCACGGAACCCTGCATCAGTCAACTCAGAAAGGAAACAATGAAATGATCGTCTCTGGTTAGATATGAAAGGAGCAAACTGGAAGAATTCAGAAGAAACCATCCTCAGGTCATAGCAGAATCTAACACAAACTACTATCCAAAAAGAACGAATATTCACTGCAAATCGGCAGAATATTCTAGCACATAGTAAATGCAAACAACTAATCACCAAAACCTGATGTCTTTAACAAGAGTATGCTATTGAAAACAAAGTTTAAATCACACGAGGAATGAGCCAACAGAAGGGAAAACATGTAGTTTGTAAGACACCAAAGTGCTGAGAGCATGGATTTGCCATGGCGCTCACAGCAAGACAGGAAATGAACCACAGAAAGTATTTCTCATGTCCACCAACTATGTTTAATTGTTTTCTGACACAGACTGAGGTAGCCTACATTGGCCTTGAATTGGCTATGAAGCAGGAGATGACCAAGAGAGGGTCCTGCCCCACCTCACAAACGCAGAGATGACAGGGATGTGCTCAGAGGAGGCTCAAGGTTCTTTTCTACCACAGGTCTGTTTACTTGAAATCACATGAATACACACAGGTCTGTGAGTTCCTCCTCACCCCGCTGACCTGACACAAAAGCCTGGCATTCTAAAACAAGGCCATGTGAGCTTTTCACCCTGCTCGTGGACTAGCTCAACAATTTCAAGCCCACAAGAAGACACGTTGATGCAAGCATTATGGGCTAACCAGACATCGTGTCTTTCCCAACCCCGTCCCCAAATTACTCAACCCTAAAATAGGGATGGAAGACCTTTCAAAGGTTAGAGAAAACCAGTCCTCAAGGTGAAACAGGATTCAGCTCCCCTCGTTGGCACTCTGCTTTGTTATCTTTCCCTCCACGTGTTGGCTATGCGTGTTCTGTCACCCCTGGTCAAAGCTTTTCCATAGTGGCTCCTTCTGGCAGATCTCCCTGCTGTGTTCCAGAATTTCCCAACATGCCACCTGTTTCACCTCAGATTTTTTTTCACTCTTAATTCTTTAAGTAGCAGAGAAAATGAACATAATCAAGACAATTACAATAGGCCAGCTACAGAGTACAGGAGGGACCAGAAACCTCATTTACTCTAAAGATACCGAGGAATCTGGCAGTATCCATGTGAGAATGGGGCAGCCAGGGAAGTGTGCTTCCCAGCACAGCAGGTCTGTGAGCTCCTGCACTCTCTCAGGAGCAGGTAGTCGGGTGACCATTAGCTTGCAATCCTGGCCCTGGCACTATTATCCACTCTCCCACTACCAAGCTGCTCCAGTGTAGACTCGGGCTGCACGCAGTGCCCTAAGGAAACCTACACAATCCCAAACACCCTTGCCCTTCCACGTGTCCCAAGCAGTTCAGCATGGCAAATCCAAGCAGCTTCTTCGGCCCTCCCACCCAGCCCAGGTCTGCTCCCTACAAGATGGAACTCTGCTCCCTGCACAAAGCCCCAGGCTACGCTGCTCCCTGGACCAATTACCAAGTCAGAGACGCTACAGGAACGTACTGTAGCAGAGGACTCCAGTCCAACTTTGGAGAAGATTCACATGTGCTGAGCAAAAGCCAGAAAGGATTTCCTTGTGACGTCAGAGTCACCTGGGCAAAAGACAGCGAGAAGGAATTCCCGGAATCCAGGTAGGGCGACTTCTACTGTTCCTGGATTTCTCCTTGGAAACCTGCAGAAGAGTGTGGAAGGAAAATGCAGAGTTCATAGGACAACCTTGGGGAGTCAGGATGGTTTTCAACTCCCGAGCCACAACTACAGGTGTATGGGTGTGAGCAGATCCTTTCACAGAAATATTAGGCTTACAAGTCCTTTCTGGTCCACGTGTTGTGATTTTTATCTTACTACCCCCTGATAAATCATGTTGACTCAGTTGTACTTTAAAATAATGAAGTACTATGCTGATGTGGAGATGAAAATTATCTTTTAAAAAGGGATTGTCAACTCAGCCTTAATCTGTCTGATTACACTTCTAGCTTCTCAGAAGTTACTGACAGATGGATCCAAGGCTGGACTGGACAATTTAAGTACATCTTCATTCTAAATAAAAGGAAAAAGTAAAAATAAAACAAAACTTAGACTGATACATGATAAAGCAGTTTGGTGTACTTAAATTAAAAAAAATATAGTAGGTGAAGTAATTTATCCTTCTGCTGGAATAACTGCAGAACCAAATAGAACATAAACACAATGTCGTGTTTTTCAAAGTAAGTGGTAACATTTTACTAACAAACCCATTTGTTGATATCTATGCGCAGCAGCTTGGAACAGAAGACGCCAGGCCAAGGGTTCCACGTGGGGAGGTTTATTTAGGGCAGAGGGGAGAGGGGAGAGAGAGCGAGCAGAGAGAGGTGGGGTTAGAGGCCGGCCATGACCACGAGGAGAGAGGGGGAAGGGAAAGGAGTCAGAGACAACCTGCAGGTGGGGGTCACAGGCGCAAGAGAGGAAGAGGAGGGGCCAGACAGCCCCTTTTATAACTGTAGGGAGGGGCCTACCTGGCGGCCAAGGCCAGATAGCTGTGGGGAGGAGCATGCCTGGCCGTTGCCAGGTAACTATGGAGGTGGAGTTTGACAGAATGCTAACACCATTAAACAGTATAAATGTTACATAGGTGGTCGTCCATGACAGTATAAAGTAGTGTAGCCTGGAAAGAGAAAGTTAACTGTGATTGTGTTGACACTGGACCATCATCAAAATAAAAACAAAATTTACTGTACACTTAAATCCTTATAACTAAATATGTGATTGAAAAAATTACAGGATATTTCTGTAATTCATAAAGCAGTGTGATGAAATGAGTTTTGCTAACATGAACATGTTATGTAAATGTGTTAGAAAAGAATGCTATGGAATTTTCTTGGAAAGAAACTCGTGTGAAATCACTGTCTTCCAATGGTGTCACACACACCTTGGTGTTTACAAATGAGTGCAGTTTTCTGAGGCATAGAAACAGTGCAAAGTCTGGTACTGAACTGCCAAATGTCACTCCATTTTGCCTGAATTTTATCCAACTGTTGCCACAGCTGCCGAATCCTGCCGAGAAAATATTCTCACACAGTGCACCTACAGCTTTGGAAGATCCTGTTTTACAACATTCAACAAATTGCTTGGTTGGAACTGAAACTGGCTTGTCTCTCTTATGAGGTAATTGTTCCTAAGGTTATAAACTTCTATTCACGTTTTTAAAAGCAATGAATTAAAGATATTTATCTAGTCATCTACGTCTTTACTAATTCTTTTAAAATGTAGCCATTTGGAGAAACTGTGTCATGACAAGAACTGTGGTGATAATTAATCGTACGCTTTTCATTCTTACAGCTATCTCTTAAGAACTCAACCTGACTATTTCCTCCTCTGATTATATTCTTTACAATAAAATAAGCTACTTAATGTAGCAAATCTGTAGGATGGAATTAGATTTAGTAAAGGCAAACTATCCAGCAGTTGTTATTAACCTGTGAGTCATGACGAAGGCCTTTCACAGGCAAATATACAGTTATGAGGTAGCAATGAAAACAATTTTGTGGTTAAGGTCACTGCAGCCTGAGGAAATGTGCTAACGGGTAGTAAGTAGCATTATGAACGTTGAGAACCACTGTGGTAGACGAATCAAGACAATGAAATTTTTTTGTTTGTTTTGTTTTTTCGAGACAGGGATTATCTGTGTAGCCCTGACTGTCCTGGAACTCACTCTGTAGACCAGGCTGGCCTCGAACTCAGAAATCTGCCTGCCTCTGCCTCCCAAGTGCTGGGATTAAAGGTATGCACCACCACTGCCTGGCTAAGGATGGAATTTTTAACAAAGATAAATTACTTTCAATTATTACATCAGAATACTAGGAGAGTCATTAATATAATGTAAGCTGTGACAATAAAGGTAATTAATCAGTATTGAGTCATATTATCAATGATTACTTATACATAATGTGACAAGAACTTCGATTATATTCATGATAAGTATAAATGTAATTCATTTACAGAGACAAGGTTGGAGGGAGAGACAAATTTATACCTTCCATTAGACAATGCTCTGCACAAACTTAAGCAAAAGGCAGGTTTCTCAAACACAGTCAAGTTCAACTTAAAGATTGCTTAATATCCAAAAATATTCAAAATCAGGTGCACTTAAAAATGGTTATTGAAACTGAATGCTTGAGTGAAAAGGGTTAAATCTATACAGGATCACTGCCAGGATCAAATAGCACACGTATGCTCAGATGGGACACAGACCTGTGGAGAACTTTGGGGACTGCCTGGCAGGAATCTGACATTGGCCAAGGACAAGGAAATGGGCTTTAAGCAGGAATATGACATTGGGCCATGACAGGAAATAAGTTCAGGCAGGAATCTAATTTTAGGCTAGAACAAAGAAGTAGGGCTCAGGCATGAACATGACTGTGGACTAGGACAGGGAAGTAAGCTCAGATATTTGTATCATCCTGATGAGGCCTTTGGGACAGTGAGAGTGATTGCAGGAGTGATCAGGGGACTTTGTCTGTAGCCTTGTTTGTTCCTTGACTATTTGCAGCTATTGTATTGCTGGTTCCTCAACCTAGAACTGACCTAAATACTTGCAATGTAATTAAAATGGTTTAAAAGAAAAGTGGGAAAAAATAAACACGCCTCAGCCTTCAGCCTCAGAACTGGCTGGGGTCATGCTGCAATTTGTCTAATCGTCTCTTTTCTTTTAACCCTCAATCCTGCGCTGGAGAACCTGTTGACTGACTGGGCGGGCTTGGTCACAGACCTATCAGAGTAAATGGTTTGCTAGCCTCACAGGATAAGGATGCATGCAGTGTCTGCTGCTCCTGTCCCCCTCTGGCCTGTAAGCCAGACCAGGAACTCCTACTCCTTATCTGCAGGGAAGATGGATTACTCCTCGTGTCTCTCAATACAGGAGGACGGATCCTCTCAGGATCTGGAGGATCTTAGGTTCTGCACTCACACCCTAAATCTCTCAAGCAGTGGAGACACCCACTGTAATTACTTTGTACTTAATGTCTACTAAACAAATCCGGAAGCTAATGGCCCTATACACTCAAGAAGGAAGTTTAAAAAAAAATCAACAGGAGACCTTTGGAAGGGACAAGTGTTCCCTTCTTCCTTTTGGACTCATGTTAATACAAACATAATGATTCCTACAGGTCTAGTGACAGACTCTGCAACAAAGCATTTTACTACCTCTAACATAACTGGAAATACCATGTTTATATTCATAATATTATAAAATTTTATGAAAAAATGTTTTTGACTTCTTAAATTTAAATTGTAGGCTTGGGAGGCAAAGGCAGGTGGATTTCTGAGTTTGAGGCCAGCCTGGTCTACAGAGTGAGTTCCAGAAAAGCCAGGGCTACACAGAGAAACCCTGTCTTGAAAAAAACCAAATAAATAAATAAATAAATAAATAAATTGTAGGGCTTATATCTATAGCAGAAGTCCCCTGCTTTGGCAGAGGCCATGCTGGTACCCAGAATCCAAGATAAGACCAAGCTGCAGCCCACAAACAGTCCTTAAAGTCAGTGCAGCTTTGCCCAAACAGCTCTCAC
This sequence comes from Mastomys natalensis, assembly GCA_021653895.1. Lineage (NCBI taxonomy): Eukaryota > Metazoa > Chordata > Mammalia > Rodentia > Muridae > Mastomys > Mastomys natalensis. Next base: position 26,139 of record JAJTUV010002247.1, on the reverse strand, counting down.
CCCACCTCATCATCATCCCCCAGCACACAAAACTTAGAGAAGCACACTGCTCTACCAGAGGACACAACTGTAACTCAGACCCCAGGCAAAACAAAGGCGCCCCCCCCCCCCAACAATGTCAGCACCCTTGTAACTGCCGGTTCTGCTCCTTAGTAACGGCTGGTTCAGCTCCTTAGTAAACGGCCGGCCGGGTCAGCTCCTTAGTAACGGCCCATTCTGCTACTTTGTAACGGCCCTGGTGCTCCGGTCTGCTGGTCAGAGAGAGTGGGGACGGAGGGGCGAGAGACACAAAGGATGGAGACAAGACAGAGGGTCTAATCAAGTCTCTTTTATAGAAAGGAAATCCTGGGTATTTATACCCTTTACCACGTGACTTGCCCACGTGGGCAAGCTCAGCTGAAGGCACTACGTCATGCTCCTAGCAGTGGGTAGACCACGTGCTCCTAGCTGCTGGCAGCACTAAACAGCAAAACAAGATGTTTATCAGCGTGTGCTCAGCTGTTGCCTGTGCTCAGCTGTTGCCGGCTGTGAAAACAAGTCTCTTGTCAGGGTATATGGCTCGAGATGGCTGTAAAGATGATAGCCGATTTCAGCTATGAGTCAACTCCCAACACACCCTGACCCCAGAGGCCATGCCAGCACCCAGAAGGCTAGAGGTCACCCAGACTTTCAAAACCCCAGTGGAGGCACCATGGTGAACCAGTAGACTCACCTGTCACCATACACAGTCCACAGAGGAAATAGAAACTATGAAGAAAAAAACCCATAAGTAAGACAAATGCAGAAATCAGCAACAAAACTCATAACTGTGGCAAACCCAGCTGCCTAGATGGAAGTGTAAGGACAAAACAACAGCCTAGGCAATACGTCACCACCAGAGCTCAGCAACCGTACTACAGCTAGCCCAACACAGATGAAGCACAAGCAAAAGACTTTAAACCACCTATATGAAAATGACAGAGGTCCTTAAAGAGGAAAGTAGTGGATTGCATACAGAAATTCATGAAAACACAAACAGTTGAAGGAAATGAATGGAACTGTTCCGAGTCCTGAAAAATAAAATCAAAGAAATAAAGAAAACACACAACTGAGGGAATCCTGGAGATAGGAAATCTAGGCATATTAATGCGAACTACAGATGCAAGCATGGCTAACAAAATAGAAGAGAGAATCTCAGATGTAGAGGGTACGATAGAAGAAACTGATACAAAAGTCAAAGAAAATTTACTTCTGAAAAAACACAAAATGTTAAGAAAATCTGGGATACCATGAAAAGACCAAACCCAAGAAAGATAGGAATAGAAGAAGAATCCCAGCTCAAAGGCCTAGAAAATATTTCTAACAACATCATAGAAGAAAATGTTCCTAACTTAAAGAAGGAGATGCCTTTAAAGGTACAAGGAACTTACAAAGCGACAAATTGATTGGACCAGAGAAGAAAGTCCCCATGCCAGATAATATTCAAAACATTAAAAATACAGAATGACAAAAGAGTATTAAAAGCTGCAATAGGAAAAGGCCAAGTAACATATATAGAGAAACCGATTACAATTACTCCTGATTTCTGAACAAAAGCTCTAAATCCAGAAAGGCATGGACAGATGTCTTGCAGACTCTAAAGGACCATGGATACCATCCAAGCTTACCATGTACAGAGGTAGAAAACAAGATAATATACGACAAGGTCAAATTTAACCAATATTAATCCACAGATCCAACCCTGTAGAAGGCACCAGAAGGTAAATTCCAACCCAAGGAGGATAAATACATGCATAAAAACATAGGAAATAAATAATTTCATATTAGTAAAAACCAAAAGAAGGTAAAACACACACACACACACACACACACACACACACACGCACACACGCACGCACGCACGCACGCACACATACATACTCTACCATCACTACTGCCAATAACAGAATAACAGGAATTAACAATCATTCGTTATTAATGTCTCTCAATATGAATTATGTCATTTCCCTAACAAAGTGACACAGGCTAACAGAACAGATGCAAAAACAGGATCCATTCCTGTGCTACATACAAAATACCCACCTCACCATCAGAGATACACATTACATGAGAGTAAAGTGTTGGAAAAAGTTTCCAAGCAAATGGACCAAAAACTCAAGCTGGTGTAATTTATTCTAATATCTAACAAAAGAGACTTCCAACCAAAATTATTCAAAACACATGGGAAAGGACACTTCATACACATCAAAGGGAAAATCCACCAGGATGACATCTCAAATCATAACATCACTGTCAAAAATGCAAGGGACATGTTTGGGAAAGAAACTATACTGAAGCTTAAATCCCTCATGGGCCCTCACACGTCAATAGTGGGAGACTTCAATACCCACACTCTCAACAATGGACATGTCGTCCAGACAAACACAGAGATAATGGAGCCAACAGATGTTATGAATCAAATGTACCTAACATATATACAAAGAACATGTCACCCAAACACAAAAGAACATACCTTCTTCTCACCTCTCACAGAATTCTGCATAATTGACCATATACCCAGTCATAAAGCAAGATTTAAAAGATCGAAGAAAACTGAAATACCTCCCTGCATCCTATTGAACCACCATGGATTACAGGTGGATTTCAATAACAGCAGAAAGCCTACAAACTCATGGGAACTGAAAACTCTCTACTCAATGACTACTGGGTCAAGGCAGAAATTAAGAAAGAAATGGAAAGACTTCCTAGAATTGAACGAAAATGAATGCAAAACACACCCAAACTTACAGGGCACACAGGAAAGCAGTCCTAAGAAGAAAGCTCATAACACTAAGTGCCTTCCTTAAGAAACTGGAGAGATCTCACACTAGCAACACAACAGCACAGAGGAAAGCTCTAGAACAAATGGAAGGAAACACACCCAAAAGTAGTTAGATGGCAGGAAATAATCAAGCTCAGGGCTGGAGTCAATACAACAAAACCAAACAACACAAAGAATCAATGAAACAAAGAGTTGGTTCTCTGAGAAAATCAACAAGATGGACAAACCCTTATCCAAACTAAGGAAAAGACAGAGAGAGAACATCAAAATTAATAAAATCAAAACGAAAAAAAAAAAAAAGAAAAAGGAGAACATAACACCAGACATCAAGAAAATCCAAAGAATCATTAGGTCAAACTTCAAACACGGGTACTTCATAAAATTGGAAAAATCACCAAAAAAAAAAAGGGGGGGGGAGACAATTTTCTTCATAGATACCACTCATTGAAATTATGTCAAGGTCACATACATCATTTAAATAGACCTAAGTGCCCTAAGGAAGTAAACAGACATTAAACTACTCCCAAGCCACAACAGCCCAGGGCCAATGCCTCCCTTCAGGGTGAAAAGGTCTTTCTAGGTAGTACAATATTGATAAGAAACATGAAGATGGAATAAAAGAAATCATAAAAAAAATTCTTCACATGTTTTCTGATTGGAATTAGGATACCGTGGAAGAAGTTATAACCTGTAGATTCTGATTTTTGTTTAAAGGAAAAACATTAATAATTGAATTGTGAAATATATAAATAAGCTTTCTAAGATTCCCACTGGAGTGGAGGAAACATACTTCCAACACGGACAAGCTACAAAGACAGAAAGAAAAGTAACACATTTCTTAGCTATATGTCAGTCTCCCAGTGTTTCCTTAAAAGAAAGAGCATAATAGAAAGCTCAGTGAGATACTGTACCACAGACCTTCAAGACCCCTCAGTGAAATCCCTAAAACCACATCTGTCTTACAGCAACTCAGTAAGATTGCACACACGCTGCCTTTTCAATTGGCTGAGCCTTTGAAAGGCTCACACCAACTCAGGTCTCCATCCTGAAAGGGGTTGACACTCTCAACATCACGGTCTCTGATGGAACAGGGAGAGTTGACGGTTTCTATTATTTTCCACTCCTCCTTATAGGATGAACATTTCTAGGACAATGGATACAAAGCTCAGGCATCCCCCTGTCCCTCTGGTAAGGAAACTGAAGAGGCCCTGATATCCAGAAGCACAGAGAATTTATTGGGAACATAGATATTGGGTTCAAGTGTAGGTTTGTCAATCAGGACAGACAATATATACACAGAATCCATAAATCAGAACTGTACATTTAGAGAAGAGTTTGACCAAGGCTCAGCCAATTGAAAAGGCAGCGTGTGTGCAATCTTACAGTGAGGCACCTCTGGTGTCCGTTGTTAACACCCTGTGACAGGTTTACAGTCCCATTCTTACAACCTCTAAGGTTACAACCCCTGAGGCAAAGTTTTATGTCTTGTTCTATTTAGGTAGATTTTAACTGATCCTACATTGAGAAACAGCTCAATATCCTTTTTAGCAAACTTGGGTGACAAACTATTTTCAAGTGAGGCATTAAACAGTTCCCTGAGGGGTTCCTAATCCACATCCACGTGAACCATCTTTACATCCACAATTTATTCCATAGAAAGTGACATAAACATCACATATCCCAATCTCCCGTACAGGACTCTGCCCCCAAACCTAGCAATTTCCGTCACCTCAAATCAAGACAAGAGTAGTTGCGTGTGCGACGGTTAAGAACTAGCTCCATTTCCAACGGAGCGTTATACAACACAACAAACACAAACAGCAAACAATATTAACCGGACGTGCATTCTGCTTCTTTAATCTCTATTACCTGCTTGCTTAGAAAACAAAAAAATACGATGCCTCGTGGAGCAGAAAAACTCCCAAATTTAGACATTTGTGGTGTGTCTCCTGAAGAATTCCAACCCGTCTTCCCTTTTGCAGCAGTCTCAAACTGGCAAAGGAGATAGTGACTCTAAATAAAGCAGTTTCGTTTGGTTTGTTGGTTTGGTTTTTACCTTTTAATTCACAGTTTTGTTTGGTGGTCTTTCTCAGTGCTCTTGAAGTCCCTAACGGACAGGCATAACGTACAGAAAAGACCAGATCTCTACTTGCCTAAACATAATGAGAAATCCAGTAGTAGCCACAGGAGAGTGGCCCATTTAATGTGCAAAGGCTTCCACCAGCAAGCTGGAAAGTGAACGCCCAGAAGCACCACGTCCAGGCAAAGACCTTCACCCAACCAACACTGCCCAGGCAGTCCTGGTCCTTACAAGCTTCTCCATCCCCTGAATTCTGACAGTCTAATACAGAGGTCACTCCCACCACCACCCGCAGCGCCCTTTCCGCACCCTCGCCTCCCCTCAGCCCTGACCAGGAAGCTTCTCCAAATCAGCTCCTCCTTGAAGCCAGTCTACCCCGCGCGTGTTCCCTCCGGATCTACGCACCGCGCACAGCCCCTGAGATGACTGAACCCTAGACCAACCTCCTTGTCTGAGATCCAGCTGGAGAGCTCAGCATGACCAGAATCTGTCCCAGCTTTGGATAAGAGCCGCACATGCTTACCGAAAGACAAACTCCATTTACCAAAAGTACCGAGCTGTGACGTCACTGTGTTACGGACTACATTTCCCACAAGTCTGTGCGATGGCGTTCCGGGACTCCTGGGAGAGCGAGTTGTAATGGTTCTGTTCCCTGCCCTGTCCAGCAGGGTAGTGGACTAGGACTGGGGAACCACCTGAAAGAGAGAACGGGAAACAGGCGAACCCAATAGTCTGATATTTTAATTTTTTTCACACAGGTGTTATATACACATAGAGGCAGGATGTGGGGAAGGGGATGACACAGGAGCGTAGGTATTCTCGGGGAATACAGATATCTTCCAGGCTGTGTAAAAGTTCACAGAAGAAGCAGGGTGGAACAGGTCACTATTGTTGATATTAAGACGCGCAGGAGCTTGGAACAGAAGACGCCAGGGCAGAGGGTTCCACGAAGAGGAGTTTATTTAGGGCAGAGGGGGGAGAGAGAGAGAGAGGCCGGCCATGACCATGTGGAGAGAGGGGAAGGGAAGGGGAGAGGGTCGGATACAACCTGGAGGTGTGCGGGTCACAGGGGCAAGAGAGAGGAGGGGCCAGACAGCCCCTCTTATAATAGTGGGCAGGGCTACCGGGCTGTTGCCAGGTAGCTGTGGGAGGAGCATACCTGGCTGTTGCCAGGTAACTGTGGAGGTGTTTAGACAGAATGCTAACAACTATGACTCTGTTTATGAATCATTTGTTCTTATCTGAGCTGGTACTTTCCACCAAGGCTACACTATCCACAAGATTTATGATTACTTGTTCTTGTTTAGGTTGATAGTTTTCCAGCAAGGCTTCCTGTTCTAGGGTTAGTGTTTTCCCACAGAGACCAAGACTTTGTGTTAGTAGGCATGTATGGCTGACTTAGGCCTTCAGTGTATAAACAAGGTCGCTCCTGACTGTGCCCCGGCCTGAGGGGCAGTGAACACGGACTGGGGGGACCACAGAAGAGAACGGGGGAGCAAGAGACAGGAAGAACGAACAGCAAGTCAAGAGGTCTGATCGAGCTCATGAATTTTTATTTTTCCCACACAAGTTATATATACTCGTAGAAGCGGGATATGGGGTGGGGGGGGGGGTAGGGTCGCTTTGTATCTGGGGAAAGCAGGTGTTCTCAAGAACAGGATGTTGGCTAGGTAAAAAGTTCAGCAGAAAACAGAACAGAAAAGGACAGGTTGCTAAGCACCTGTACATAAGATCTATAGCTATTTGTTCTCAACTGGGCTAGTACTTTTCCACAGAGGCTAAGACTTTGCGCCAGTAAGCACTTATGGCTGACAAGGCAGTTAATGTTTTAAGCAAGGTCGCTCTGAACAGTTCTGGATTTCTGCCCTGATGTCTGCCTGCAATGTAGTGTCACTTAGTTAGGAAACATGGAAACCATGAAAAGTGTCTAGTTCTAATGAGCCGAATGTTCATGTAAGATGCTGCTTTCCCCAGTTCCCGTGATCCAGCTTAAGGGGGAGGCAGATTTTAATGGCAAAGTTCCTAATTACTTCATTTCAATGGAATTTACAGCTATGTAAGGAAACCACTGGTATTCTTACTACCAGCTGAGTGTCAGTAAGCTAGTTTGCAGAAATCAGAGCGAGCGTTAATTGTTTCAGAGAGTTTAACAATTTTCTGGAGGAGGGAAGTTGCCAGGAGCTTATCATTTAGTAATTTAGAGTGGGTGCCTAGCACAAAATAAAGTTTTCCTCACAGAGGATGGAGAGCAAAAACAAGGAGTCAGCCTGCTTTTAGCACTCAGGTTTCACAGCCTGAGGTGGTAGAACTCATCTTTAATCCCAGCACACTGCAAGCAAATGCAGGCACCTCTGTGAGTTCCAGGCTTGCCTTGTTTACATCGTGAATCCCGGGCTACATGGTGAATCCCTGTCTCAAAAAAACAACAAACAGAACAAAAACAGACAGAAATATCCAGACTCATCAGAGAAGATGCTTGTGAATCAAGCCTTTCCACATGATGTTTAAGTTTATGAGTTGTTTCTCATCAGTAAGCTGATATTTATCTTCAATCTGTGTATTATAAAATGTTACTCAAGCTTGAAAAACAATGAAGCCATATGCCTTTAGTCACTTGGGAGGCAGAGAGGGAAGAAATTCTAGTTCTAGGAGAGCCAGAGGCATGTAGTGGGACTGTCCTAAAAAGAGGCGCGGGGAGGGAAATAACATGTCCACAGTTTTGCTTACAATACTAGCAGCAGTCCCCCAATGTGGGTGTGAGCATTATCTGTTTAAGATTAATTTTGAAACCCCCCTCGGGTGCCCTTCCTTATGTTTCCAGCTGCTCTGGTGCTTATAGCAGAAGGTTCCCGACTCCGAAGCAGGTAGGGGAAAGTATGGAGACTCTGTTTCTAAATCAAAAGTGGAAAAACAGGGAGTTTCTTTAGGGGCAAAGCACTAGCCTAGAATGGAGATTTTGGCTTAATACCCAGTACTGCAAGTGCATAAACGAGCCTTGTTCTCCTGTGTTGACACCCTGTGTGAATAACTGTCAGTGTACTAGGTCAGCAAGATGGTCAGAGAAAGAGACACTGCAAGATGTGATAGGCTTTAGCAAAACCAGCAGGGGAATCCGCTTCTGAGGGACTGCCTAGGAGTTTTGCAGAAGAATTCTATTGAGCATTACACAAAAGACCTTGTAGCAAGTCTATTCTGGCATATCAAAACCTCTTACCTGATCTAGCCACCCGGGTCAGTCAACAGGGTCTGCAAGGGAGAGAGTGGGGGATGGAGAGGCAGGAGACATGAAGATTGAAGATGACACAGTTGTCTGATCAAGGCTCGTTTATTGAAAGGCAATTATGGGTATATATAAGCACAAGCAGGAGAGTGCAGCTGGAGACACTTAACCATGAGTGCCTTGCAGCTGGGGGGCACTAAACCACAACAGGATATGTCTGAGAAAAACAAGACAGTATCAGAGTATGCTCAGCTGTTGTGGGCTGCTTGCAAAAATATCACACTAGAAAAACAAGTCTCTTGTCAGGGTAGAAAAGTATCAACCTGCAAATATATGGCTCAAGATGGCTGCAAAGATGATAGCCGCTTTCTGCTAGGAGCTGGCTCCTAACAGTGGAGGAGTTGTCTTAGGGAACCATCACATAAACAAACAGTCATAATAAGAATGCCAGTTTGGGTGCTGGCTTTGCCAATATATATACTAAAAGTGGAATGACTTTAGCATGGCCCCTCAAAAAGATGACACATAAATTTGTGAAGCCTTCCATAATTGTAAACCCATACACCTACGGACACTTGATCTTTGACAAAGAAGGCAAAACCATACAGTGGAAAAAAGACAGCGTCATCAACAAATGATGCTGGTCTAACTGGTAGAAGAATGAAAGTAGGGCTGTATTTATTACCTTGCTACAAAGCTCAAGTCCAAGTGGATCAAGGTCCTCCACACAAAACCAGATACACTTTATCTAATAGAACAGAGATTGGGAACTAGCCTGGAGCACATTGGCACAGGGGGAAACTTCCTGCAGAATACCAATGGCTGAGGCTCTAAGATCAACAATTGACAAATGGGACCTCATGAAACGGAAAAGATTCTGTAAGACAAAGGAATGGAAATATGCAACTTCTGGGGGGTGGGGATGGGGAGGACCTTTAGAAAGTCACAGAGACCTGAGATTTGTGAAGCTCCACGGACTCAGTGAGGGTGACCTTAGCCAAAATGTCCAACAGTAGGGAGATGGAACCTGAAGAGACCAGTGGAGGGATAGGGATTCCAACTCACCTTCAAAATTTTTGACCCAGAATTGTTCCTGTCTTAAAAAAAAGAATACAGGCAGAAAAATGGAGCAGAAACTGAAGGAAAGGCCAACCAGTGACTGGCCCAACTTGGGATCCATTATACGTTTGGACACCAAACCCTGGCACTATTACTGATGCTATGTTATACTTGCAGACAGGAGACTAGCATGGCTGTCCTCTGAGAGGCTCTACCGAAGCTGACTGAGATGGAAGCAGATAGTTACATCCAGTCATTGGACTGAGGTCAGGGAGCCCTATGGAAGAGTTAGGGGAAAGAATAAAAAAGCGGAATGGGATGGCAACACCACAGGAAGACCAACCATTCCAACTAACCTGGGCCCCTGGGGTCTTCCAGAGACTAAGCCACCAAACAAAGAGCATACAGAGTCTGGTCCTAGCTCATTGGCACATACGTAGCAGATGACTGCCTTCTCTGGCTTCAGTGGGAGTGGATTCCCCTAATCCTGTAGAGACTTGATGCCTCAGGAAAGGGAGATGTGGTGGTGGGGAGGGAAGAGGGATGGGTGAAGAACTCTGGGAGGGGGGACAGAGAGTTGGGACCACATTTGGGATGTAAATGAAGAAAACATTAAAAAAAAAAAAAAAAAAAAAAGAATGCCAGGTTGACCAGGACTGTTTTTTGGTTGAAGTCATGCTAAGCTTCTGAAATTCCCAAGGATGAGTGTTGAGGTTTGGGGGCTCGCATTTAGCATTACAGTGCACAGCAAAAAACAAAAAACAACAACAAAAAAACCAAACAAACAAAAAAAACCTCTAAATAGAAGAACAACCCAATGAATCTTTATACACAACCACCAATTATTCACAGGAGATCACAGCAAGGCCTAAGAGCCATCACTCCGGAGTGAATGCCATCTTCAATGGCTCTTCTAAAAATCAACTACAAGGCACACACAGATCAGAAGCCACGACAAGAGAAAAACAGTTTTCCTTTGGAATCCATAGAATGTAGAAAGTTGGTCAATAGACACATAGATGATGTAAATCACTGAACAAAGTTAAAGTCCTGCTTCCTGTTGTTTACTAGTAAAGATCTCCCAGAATCCATCTCAGCATTTCTCCATCAGCCAGTCTATATTTTCATCCATTAGCTTATGTAAAAGTTAGCTTTTGTGAGAGTTCTACCAGAATTGCTGCAACATTTCCCTGCGTTTTCACAGCTCAGGTGAGTATTAACCATCAGGTGTTCTCTGAGCTCGTGTTCACCTCCCCTGTCCCTCTCCCAGGAGGAAGGATGCACAGTTTCTGCGATCAACACTGATGTGTATAATGACCCATCACCCACTATTGGAATTCCTTACGCAGAGGTTAGATTTATCTGGTGCAATTAGCTTTGGCTTTTCTGATGCTGAAACTGTTGGTATGGGACAATATTATGAAAGTCAAGAGTATCTGCCTTAAACTTTTCCCCAGTTCACCCAAGTCAGGATATAAAAATGATATTTCCTCATCGTTTCTTTATTATTTATATAATGTATAGATAAATGGGGTCATGGAAGCGATCTGGTATGGAAAGACAAGGTAGACATCAGTGCAGGGACACTCGATTCCTATAGCATTGCGTATCGGGCATCTGAGGCCCTGAACAAAATGGTCTACTCCTTCCAAGAATTTGCCACCCCAAACCCCATCTCTTATGCTTTACTTATATATCATAGGACCTGGATGTTCAATGTAATGTGACCCCCACATGAGGGACTGTAAGAAACACTTGCTTGCTTCCTCATGATGCCTTCCCAGGAAGACGTCTCTCTCTGTCACCCTGGACAGCCAGAGTCACAAGCTGAATCATTGCTAAAGTAGGTCAAGAGGACTTAACCAAACTAACCGTGTTGAAATTGATATTTTTTGGGAGACATGCGCAAAGCATGTTTTCACATGAGTCTCTTCCTTCCTCCAATTATACTTTTTACCTTAAAAGCATTTAATTTTCCAACTCCGTGGCCTTTTCTTATTTTAACTATGCTTGCTCTAAGGTTTGGGATTTAGGACAACCGCTGGAACCCAGATGCATCTCAGACTGACTGTCTCCACAGGATCCATCCACAGGCTCCTCCACTCAGCGTGTACATAACGGGACCTTCATGTATGCATGCATGCCTTTATGATTCCACATACTTATTAACCACAGTGGATTCATGCAGCAATGGTATGTACATTTCTGTCCAATGCCGTTTCACTTAGACCATCACTACATCTGGCTCTGACCATCGATTTCCTTCTCCCCACACGATCCCGAATTTGGCATTAGGGGTGTGATAGACCTGTCCATAGCTGATCACTGCATCCACAGGGTCAGTGCATCCCCACTTTGATGCAATTGTGAGATTGGGGTATTATTGCCCCTCTACCACACAATTCTTATTTTCTGGCAGATTTTGAGAGGTGCCTGAATCTCTGGCTAAAAAAAAAAAAAGAAAAAAGAAAATAAACTGAAAGAACTTGAGTTCATTTAGTTACCATGCCCATTTATCAGAATAACAGGTTCATCACCACATTAACACCACCAGTTATCAATTACAGCCTGTGGGTTGAGCTTTAAATCCAATTAGAAGATGATTGGTTACTTCAATAATAACAGGCCACCATTGCACCGGGAGGTACATCTTCCTTATTAGACTTCCAAGGTTTCTAGCTGGGTAAGAATGTTTGTTACTTTACACTCATGAGAGCATACATAGAACGCTCGCTCTATACCTACGAAGGCAGCCATTACAGAGGAATACTCTGTTACCACTGCAGGAGGTTTACAGCCTCAGTTCACAAAGTGAAAGTTCTGTCTTTACTTCATTACTGGCAGATGAAAGAACCCATCCGAGAAAGTTTGGGGTGCTGCTGGTACATGTATCAAGAATACAGGAGGAACAACATACATATCAGTTGTCACCGGGCATCGGGTAAGTTGGGTCCAGGAATCGCCTCACAAACCACACGAACACCAATCTCACAGAGAGGATAGTTTAATGAACATACATCTCAGGACTGATTGACCAGGGCCACAGTCCAGATCTGGGAACAGAATAATGACATTTAGTTTAGATTTTAAAAGGATTTTAAAGCCCAAATCCACAAACATCTGTGCCAAGTTATTTCACCATCAGGATTTAGGGATAGGGGCATTTCCTTAGGGACATGTCTTTGTTGTGCACTTATCCTGCTCCCATTGGCTGGGTATTCCACTGTGTCAGGGCTTACATGATCTGACATTCATGTCTTACCTCATCTACCAGGATGTCAGTCACCCACATACATGCTCTTTCTGCCAAGTAGGATGTCAGTTTCCAGGGAGGTCTTGGGAACTTAAACGTTCCTCAAGTATGATTCGAAATAGAAGGCTTAAATAGTTTTTCATGTCTCTTCCATGGGGTCCATCCCAGGAGCATCTTATACCACAAAAACATAGACAGGCACAGGAAGTGCTGCTGGATGGTTGGTTCGGATCCAAGCTTATTGTGGATAACTACATAAAACAGTTCTACTGACTTCTACAGCCATCAGTTTCCAAGAAAAATATTTCATCAACTGCATGTTAGAAAGTTTCCTAGTAACAGCAGAAACATATGATAAAATTTCCTTATAATGGCAGGCTACCCAGGTAACTGTTACCTAGGCCTTAACATTTTACCTAGGCCCTAATGTTCCATCTAGGCTTTAATATTTTACCTAGGTTCCAACAATAATCAAATCTATCATCTATATTCAGTGAGTGCATTTGGCTTTGGTCCTTAACAGTATGTGAATTTGTTGCTACAAAAATGGTGATGGTACACACACACACACACACACACACACACACACACACACTACTTTCTTAATTAAAGCTGATAAGAGATTCATTATTCTGGAACCAAACAGGACTGACAGTCTGTTCTTTCAGCATTTCCTGGGGAGACAAACACTAATTCTTATCTGCCTCAAGCTGGCTGCCACTACTGCAGATCACTTCACCAAAGTCCATTTGGTGAGAAATGTGAGTTTATAGAACTTCTTACAAAACCCATGAGAGACATTATTACAGGTGCTTGGGTTTCTCCACAAGGAAAACAACAGTAAGTATACCATGGCCCAGTACTTAGATTCAGGTCACCTAAACAACAATGGAACAGCATGGTAACAGGTTCATGGTACACTGATAGTCACAGAGGAAAGACATTATCAATCAAGGCATATTCCAACCACACTGGTCTATAGAGTGGTGGGAGATTACCTGAAAAATATGTTCTACTGTCCTTTGATCACATTCTTAGCATTTTGCTGGTGGATATTAGATATTAAATATTTCAAAATAATCAAGTTAGTGGGTAAACAGAGATAATGAGACACTCTTATAATGGTCAGGCAATGAGACACTCTTCACACTTGTATGGTTTTTCTACATTATGAATATTTTGGAATGTAAGCTCTAACATAGAGTAAAACATTTTGCCACACTCTTCAAATTTTGGTGTTTCTCCTCCAGTATGTATCACTTTATGCTCAATCAGATAATACTCAATGGAAAAGGCTCTTTTCCACATTGATCACATTTCATGGTTTCTCTTGACATTGAATTTTTTTTTAATGTTTCTTCAGTGGTAAATTAGAGTAAAATATTTTGGTATATTCTTCAAACTAGTAAGATTTCACTCCAGTATGACACAACTTGTGCTGAATCAGGGAATAATTAGAAGACAAGGCTTTCCCACATTGTCACACTTGTTTGGTTCCTCTGCAGAATGAACAAACTTGTGTTTCTTAAGAGCTGACAGTACAAAGGGCTTTAAACATTCCACACGGTTGTAGAGACTGTCTTCATGATTATCTGATGTCTTTTAAGGGTTGAAGAAGAGGACAAACATTTCCCACAATGATCACACATGTAGGGTTTCTCTCTAGTGTGAACTGCCTGGTGTCTCCTAAGAAACGAGAGATAAAGGCTTTGTGACATTCTTCACATTTGTATGGTTTCTCTTCAGTATGAATTTCTAGATGTTTCTGTAGATGGGAAGAACTAGAAAACCTTTTGCCACATTACACACACTCATGGGGAATGTCTACAGAATGGATTTGATGTCTTTTAAGTGATGTAAAGGAAGAAAAACATTTCCCACACTCTTCACACTTGTAGGGTTTCTCTCTAGTATGAACTGCCTGGTGTCTCCTAAGAAACGAGTGATAAAGAAAGGCTTTGTGACATTCTTCACATTTGTATGGTTTCTCTTCAGTATGAACTTTTTGATGTTCCTGAAGGCGAGAAGAACTAGAAAACCTTTTGCCACATTCTACACACTCATGGGGTGTGTCTTCAGAATGGATGATCTGATGTCTTTTAAGGGATGTAAGAGATGAAAAACATTTGCCACATTCTTCACAATTGAATGGTTTGACTCCAGTATGAATTGTTTGATGTTCCTGAAGCTTTGAAGAACGGGAAAACCCTTTGCCACATTCTTCACACTTGTAGGGATAGTCTCCAGAATGCATTCTGTAATGTTCCCTAAGATATGAACGATAGCAAAAGGATTTGCCACATTCTTGACACTTGTACCTTTTGTCTCCGGAATCAACTCCTTTATGTTGGTTAAGGAAGAAAGCAGAAGAAAAGACTTTTCCACACTCTTCACACTTGTCAGGCTTCTCTCCAGAATGGATTCTTTGATGTTGCTTCAGCATTGCAGGATAGTAAAATGAATTCCCACACTCTTCACACTTGTAGGGTTTCTCTCCAGTATGAACTGCCTGGTGTTTCCTAAGGTATGAGTGATGAAGAAAGGCTTTGTGACATTCTTCACATTTGTATGGTTTCTCTCCAGTATGAATTTTTTGATGATGCTGAAGATCTGAGGAACGGAAAAATCCTTTGCCACACTTTTCACACTTGTAGGTTTTCTCATCAGTGTGATATTTCTGGTGTATTAAAAGTGATGAGCGACTGCTAAGGGTTTTATGACATTCTTTACACTTGTAGGGTTTGTCTCCAACATAACGTCTCTGGCGTATAGAGAGTGTTGCCTGAGAACTCAGGGCCTTACCACATTCTTCAAAGAAGCAGGGTTCCTCTCCTGTGTGAATCCTCTGGCATTGAATACTTAGAGAGTTGTGATCAATGGCCTTGCTGTGATTATTAAATTCATTGTCTGTTGTTCCTGTTGAACAAGAGTTGACATATGAACAAAAGCTAAGAAACAGTCATCATACTTACAATGTTTATCTTTAAAATAGGGAGCTTTAGTCACACAAATTTAACCATAAATGAAAATCTAGAGTATATTTCAATAGTTACAGGCACTGAAAATAAGTAAAAAAAATATAGGTGAACCGATCTATTCTTCTACTGGAGTAACTGCAGAACTAAATAGAACATAGACATAATGTATTTTTCAAAGTTAAATAGCTATGTAAGTTGTAAGGTCATTTTAGTAACATCAATAGAACCTATTAAATAATATAAATGTTACATAGGCGGCCATCCATGAAGGTATAAAGTAGTGTAGCCTGGAGAGAGAAAGTTAACTGTGATTGTGTGTGATTGGGCCATCATCAAAATAAAAAGAAAACTTACTGTACACTTAAATCCTTATTACTAAATATATGATAGAAAAAACTTTAGAAGATATTTTTGTAATTCATAAAGCACTTTGATGAAATGACACTAACACAAATAATATGTTATGTAAATGTGTTAGGAAAGAATGTTATGGAATTTGTTAGGAAGGAAACATATGTGTGAAGGTACTGTCTTACAATGGTTTCACACCTTGCTGTTTAGAAATGTGTGCATTGCCGAGACAGGGGCCACGGCCTTTCAAATTTCTGCATAAGTCTGTCAGATAGATGATCCTTGGCCAGAAGACCGAAGACAGAAGCTTTTGGATTCTGAAAAATGGGAGACTGTCCAGGGAGTCAACTGTCTCTGTAAATTGGTCAAGTTTTGGAAGCCATGCTTTGTGCTTCCTATATTTTTGGTTAATATTTAGTCGTTCTCAGATTTCTGTTGGATTTGAAGATTAGTTGAGTCTCATAATCAAACTGAAGTTGCTTAACATAGAGAGAGTTTATAGAGTAGTTAACATGGTGTTCAAGTGATGTTACAGATTAAAATTCTAAACATAATCCAGGGATAGAATCATAATTCTTTCGGTTAGGAAATATGGTACTTTGTGTAACTTGACAAATTGATAGATTGGATGTCACTTGTACCTCATACTGTGTAATTTACTTAGTTGTTCTGGTTTTGTTCAATTTATATCTGGAAGAAAAGGGTTTATTATTATTTTTTTATTGGACAGAAACTATGAGATGTAGAGGGAGATGTCAATTTCCTAATTGGTTCTTCATTGGTTCAATCAAGAAGGTGAAGGCCAATTGCTGGGAAAAGGAGAAAAGGTGGAACTTCTGGGTTCCAAGAAGAAGAGAAGAGGAAGAGAAAGAGGATTTTGGGAAAGGTTTTGGAACAAGGAAGAAGCAACAGACATGTAGGTCTTGGGGCCCCTAGAGTTTGTAGCCTCTGCTGTAAGCAGGGGACCAAGGAAGATGGAGGGAGCTAATTGATAAGATTAGGGCAGGAAATTCTTCACCCAGCCATTGAGTTATCTGGCTAGTTTTAAAATAATAAAACTGTCTAGTGTTTTCCATCCATGGCGTTAAGGTGGCCAGGAGAAAGAGCACAGCAGTGGCCCTTAGCAGGTAGAGCCGGAACAGCAGCTCCTGGAGTTCCTGGGGAAAGCGCCCCCTGGTGGCTTGGCCACACTAACTATGAGGGTTAGGGAGCAATTGCTGGTCTGGGAAAAATGGCTGATGGCAAAGCTAAGACCAGCAGCTGCTGATCTCTGAGCCTAGCTGGGAGTGCTGGTAGAGCACCTGAAAAGGAGCCAGAGAGTTTTTAAAAATTACACACAACCACCAACAACAAAATAATAGGAATTAACAATCATTGATTATTAATGTCTCTCAGTATCAATTACATCAATTCTCCAGTACTTGAAAAGGGCTAACAGAATGGATGCAAAACAGGATCCATTCATGTACTGCATGCAAAAAACACACCTCACGTCAAAGTACACATTACATCACATTACGCACTACATCAGAGTAGAGTGTTGGAAAAAGAGTTTATAAACAAATGAACCCAAAAGACAAGCTGGTATAGCTATTCTAATACGTAATATCTAACAAAAAAGACTTCTAACCAAAGTTAATCAAAACACATGGGAAAGGACACTTCATACACATCAAAGGGAAAATCCACCAGGAGGGCACCTCAATTCTCAACATCTCTGTCACAAATGCAAGGGACATGTTTGGGAAAGAAACTATACTGAAGCTTAAATCCCTCATGGGCCCTCACACGTCAATAGTGGGAGACTTCAATACCCCACTCTCACCAATGGACATGTCGTCCAGACAAACACAGAGATAATGGAGCCAACAGATGTTATGAATCAAATGTACCTAACATATATACAAAGAACATGTCACCCAAACACAAAAGAATATACCTTCTTCTCACCTCTCATATACCCAGTCACAAAACAAGTCTCAACAGATCTAAGAAAACTACAATAGTCTCTGTATCCTTTCAGACCATCATGGATAAAAGCTGGATTTTGAAAACAGCAGAAAGCCTACAAACTCATGGAAACTGAAAACTCTCTACTGAATGACTACTGGGTCAAGACAGAAATTAAGAAAGAAATGGAAAGACTTCCTAGAATTGAATGAAAATGAATGCACAACACACCCAAACTTACAGGGGATACAGGAAAGCAGTCCTAAGAAGAAAGTTCATAAGCCGGGCAGTGGTGGCGCATGCCTTTAATCCCAGCACTTAGGAGGCAGAGGCAGGTGGATTTCTGAGTTCGAGGCCAGCCTGGTCTACAGAGTGAGTTCCAGGACAGCCAAGGCTAAACAGAGAAACCCTGTCTCGAAAAACCAAAAAAAAAAAAAAAAAAAAAAAAGAAGAAAGCTCATAGCCTTCCTTAAGAAACTGGAGAGATCTCACACTAGCAATTTAACATCACAGAGGAAAGCTCTACAACAAATGGAGGGAAACACCCAAGTAGAGTAGGTGGCAGGAAATAACCAAATTTAGGGCTGGAGTCAATAAAACAGAAACAAAGAAACAATACAAAGAAATCAATGAAACAAAGAGTTGGTTCTCTGAGAAAAATCAACAAGATGGACAAACCCTTATCCAAACTAAGGAAAAGACAAAGAGAGAACATCCAAATAAACAAAATCAAAAGAAAAAATAAAGGAGTACATAATACCAGACACCAAGGAAATCCAAAGAACATACTTCAAACACCTGTACTCCATAATATTGGAAAATCCAAAGTAAATGCATAATTTTCTTCATAGACACCACTCATTGAAGTTATCATATACATTGTTTAAATAGACCTAAAGGCCCTAAGGAAATCGAAGCTGTGATTAAAATTCTCTCAAGCCAAAACAGAGTAAGGCCAACGACACTTCAGGGTGGAAAGTTTCTTCCTGGGTCAGTCTGCTTATGAGCAGAGCTCCCTAAGAGGACAAAGAAAAAGCTTAGACACTTAACCACTGCAAGTGTCTTAGAGATGTCTTTCCAACATAGCAGAAGACTTTAAAGGCAATACCTTAAAAACAATTTCTACTACAACAAATATCTCAGTGTCCATGGTGGATCCTGGCCTCCTCTTGTATCTTTGGACGTCTCATCTGTCCTCTGACCCCCTCGTTTCTACACACCTGGAGGACTGGAGGCTGATGTTGGTCTCTTCACACCCGAAGACCCTTGGTTTTGCTCCAGAAACGTTACCAAGTACGGCTTAGCGACAGCAAGACCTGTTTGTAGGAAAGAGGAACAACACGTTTGAGTGGTTCTTCTCCTGGAAATAGACTGCTTCCTTCTAGAATACTGCTTATAAGAAAAGAGATGATGCAATAAAAGAAATTATAAAAAATTAATCCTTTGTATGTTTTCTTACAGGTATATTAAAAATTGGGGGGGGGCTTACAATCTGCAGATTCTGATTTTCATTTAAAGGGAAAATACTAAAAACTGAATTGTGAAGTATTTTCATGAAGTTTCTAAGATTCCCACTAGAGTGAAGGAAATATACTTCCAATACAGACAAGTTACAGACAGAGAAAGAACAGCAAGATGTTTCTTACTATGTATCAACCTCCCCAGTGTTTCCTTAAAAGGAGGAGTATAATAGAAAGCTCAGTGAGATACTGTACCACAGGAGGAAGCTACATGTTGATGATGAAAAAGAATTGAGTATAGATGCAGTGCTCACCCAAGAACACAAGGTTGCTGTAATTCTCCAGCATCACGTCCCTGTACAGACTCCACTGAGCAGGCTCCAGACATTCCCTCTCTTCTGCAGAGAAATCAATGGCCACGTCCCAGAAGGACAGCATTTCCTGAAATAAAGACCAATGAATGGTGCCACACTGTTAATTATCAAAACAATTAATAATAAAATAAACACCAATAGACTTCAATGTCAGGTGCCAGTCTCAAGCTCACAAACACTGGTCTGACTGAAAAGTAGCAATACATGAAACCACAAGGAAGAAAAAATTAGGAGGCTACAATGTGGCAATCACAGGACCCTGAGTGGCCCAGAGCTCCTCAACTTCATCTTTTAGTGTTTATGACATAAGTACTTGGAGAAACACTTCAGAAGACTATACAGGGACATCACAGAACCTGCACGCCACATTCAGCAATAGTTGGTTGACCAGAAATCCCAGACTATACAGAAGCCTGGAAGACAAGGTTGAGAATGGAGAGCTATGCTCACAGCCTGTCAGGTGAGCAGAGCTGTGTCCCCTCCACAGACCTTCAAGACCCCTCAAGCCACTAAAATCCCTAAGCCCACATCTGTCCTCACACCAACTCATGTCTCCATCCTGAAAGGGTTGACGCTCTGAACATCACGGTCTCTGATGGAACAGGGAGCGTTGACGGTTTCTATTATTTTTCAGTCAGCACTGTAGGATCAACCTTGTTGGGATAGATACAAAGTTCAGAGTCTCCTGTGCGGCATTGTTCTGCCTCCCTATGGGACGTTAGTGTGAGGAGTCAGCTCACAAGTCATAACATTTTGTTATGAATTTGAAAACAGGAAGTTCACATTGAGTTTTTAAAGGGAAAAAAAAATTTTGTTCACAGCAGGGCCAGACTTAGTCTCTCAATGGGAGAGACGAAGAGGCCAAAAATTTTCCTAACCAGAAATTTATTAGGAACACAGATTTTGTTCAACAATAGGTTTTTCAATCAGGACAGACAAAACATATACACAAAATCCATAAATCAAACTGTAGATTTAGAGAAGAGTTTGACCAAGGCTCAGCCCAATTGAAAAGGCAGGTGTGGCAATCCCCAATGAGGAAAACCTCTGGTGTCCTTTGTTAACACCCTGTGAACGGGTTTACAGTCCCCATGCTTACAACCTCAAAGGTTACAACCCGGAGGCAAAGTTTTATCGGGTTTTTTTTTTATAGAGATTTTAATTAATCCTTCATTGAGAAATAGCTCAATATTTTGGGAGCAAACAGTGTCGACTACTTTCAAGTGTGGAACTAAACACCCTACAGAAAAACTCCAAGTGAATTTCTTTAAATCCCAAAATTCATTTAAAAAAGGGGGGAAAACATCACAGACCCAATGTCCCCTTCAACTCTGATCCGGAACCTAGCTATTTCCATCACCTTAAAGCAAGACAAGAGTAATTCCATGTGCGTGATTTAAAACTATTTCATTTCCAACTGGCGTACAACACAGCCACAAAAACAAACAGAAAAACAAAGAACCGATTGCACTGTCCTCTTAATTGCTGCTTGCTCTCGGAAAACAAACAAAAAATACAAAAGCAGAAAACCCCGAGTTGAGACAGTTTGTGTTTTTTGACTTGAAGAATTCCAACCCCTGTCTTCCCCTTTTGCAGCGGGTTCTCAAACGGCAAAAGAGACTGTGGCTCTAAATAAAGCATTTTGTTTTTTTGGGTTGGTTTGTTTCCTTAATTTCCTTTATTTTTTTTGTGTCTTTTTCAGGGGTCCGAACCCCGTAAAAAAAGCCTTTCAGTCAGAAAGGATCAATCCCTCTTATCAAACCCTACGGGAAAAAATCCTGACACCAGTGAGATTGCCCCGGCTAATGAAAAGGGTTTTCCACCACAAGCGGAAAAAAAAAACGCCCAGAAACACCACGAAGGGGAAAAGACCTTCCCCCAAAACCCCAATTTTCCCGGGGCAGCCCGGGCCCCCTTAACAATTTTTCCCTTTCCGAATTCTGCGTCAAACACAGGGGCACCCCCCCCCCCACCCCAGCGCCTTCCCCCCAACCCTGCCAAAAGTTTTTCCAAATATCCCCCCCCCCCCAAAACCCCCCCGGCTTTTTTCCCCCGGATCTACGCACCCCCACCCCCCCTTGGGGGGGAGCCCGGAAAAAACCCCCAGTCAAGATCCAAGGGAAGCCAAACAGGACCAAGTCTGGCCCATTTGGGGTAAGGCCGCAATTTTCCCAAAACCGAACTCTTTTTTTACCAAAGTCCGCTGTGACTCACCGTTTTAGGACAATTTTTCCCACAAGTCTATGCGGGGGTTTCTGGACCCCCGGGGAAGCGATTTTAAAATTTTAATGGCCCCGGGTTTCTCCCCTGATGTCTGTCCCAATTTAAGGTCACTTAGTTGGGGAAAATGGAAACCACGAACGGTTCAAATTTTAATGACCAAGTTTATGTAAAATGCGCTTTCCCAAATTCCGTGGCCCAGTTTAAAAGGGGAGGCGGTTTAAAAAGGCCCCAAATTCCTAATTATTTTTATTTCCGATAAATTTTTTTACATTTGAGGAATGCCCAAGGCTTGGGGTTAAAACCCACTGATATTTTAAAAATGACCCCTTTCCTGTTTTTAAAACCCGAGTGAATATTTGTCAGAAAATGATTACCAGTGGTAAAAGAGACCCCGAAAGATGTATAGGCTTTGAAAGGAGGGGGAAGGGGTTTGATGGGGACTGACAACCAATAGTCGTTTTCCCAGTTTTTTTTTTTTTTTAAAAACTGGGGTTTTTGCAAAGAATTTTGAAATTCCAAAAAAATAATCCCAGAATTTAATTCCCAGTTTCAAGGGATCACAGCAAGCCAAAACCATCACTCGGTTTTAAATTTTGGGAAAAGGGTTTCTAAAACTCACTACAAAAATTACACAATCGAGGAAACCCCGGGGGAAAAGTTTTTTATGAATATTAAAAACCTTCACGTCAGAGGTTAGCAAAAAAGAAAAAATCATTTAAACATCGAACAATTTTAAATCCTCCCCCAAATTTTTATTTTAAAGATTTCCCAAAAACCCCTAATTTTTTTCCCCCTTTTAAAACCTTAGTTAAATTATGTTGAGGGTTTTCCTGATGTTTTTTTTTTTTAGTCTCAGAAATACTGTTTTTTTTGTTAGGGGCCTCATTTTGGGGAAATTTTTCCTTTATATAAAAATGATGGACAAAAAGGGGGTAAGATTCTCTGAATGATCTAAAGCCAAAATTTTATCATGATTTTCCCCCTTCATCGGGGTCACTTGTTTGTTTTTAAAAACTCCTTAGACCTCACCTCATCTTTCACATTAACTTTTCCCTTTTTTTTTTTTCTTCCTGATGTTAAAATCATTTTTTAAAAATTTTTTTTTGTTTTTTTAAATACAAAAAAATTTACTTTTTACACACAAAAAGGGCCCCGGATGTGGGGAAGGGGGGAAAGGCACCGGAGCATGGTTTTTCGGGGGGAGTACAGATATTTTTCAAAAAGGGGGGTTTAGCTGGGTTTTTGGTTTTGGGGGAAAAGGTCACTTTTTCCCCTGCCTATGATTCATTGTTCCTTATCAAAATTGGGTTTTCATCCACCGAGGCTACCTATTTATAAACCTATACTACTGGGGCGGTAAATTTCCCCAAAGCTGCCTGTTTACAATAGCTTATACCCCTTTTTCCCTTTCATTTTTACAGGGTTTTCCCTTTTTTGGGGGTTTAAAAACCCTTTTTAAAGGGTTTTTTGTGACCAAAAAATTTTCCCTATTATTCATTTACCTCCCTGGAAAAACTTAGTTTTTTCAAAAGGGTTTTTTTTACATTGCTTAGTACTCAACACTTTAAAATTTTCCTCACTCTTGTTTCTGATTTTTTCATATCAGTCATCATAGAAATAGAAAAATTCAAGGGGAAAATAAAAAAAAGGGGGATCCCCCAAAAACAACAATGGAGAAAGGGGCATCAATAAAATTTTCAGTGAACCCCAAGCTCGCTCCCCAAAAATATGGGGGGACTTCAAAAAAATTCCCTAAAAAAAAGGAAAAAAGGGCAAAACCCCGGGGACGGGGAAAAAAAAAACCCCCAAGGGGTAAATACAATGCAAGGGAAACCCCTGAAATTTTTTTAAAAAAAAATTTTAAAAAGCAGGTACCTGGCCTGATAGCTTTTCAAAAAATATTGTTGTAAACTGGATTTGCCCCGGGGGATGAGTAAATTATGTCTACCCTTTCCCCCCCCAAAAAACACAAAGAAAATTTAACTAAAAAGAGTTTTTTAAAAAATTTTTAAAATGCAAAAAGTGTCTTTTTGGGAAATCCCCGTAGGTTTCTTGAAGGCATGGGGAAAAGGGGAAAAGTATCTAGTTAGGGGGAAATTTTTTAAAAAATGGTTACGGGGAAAATGGGGCCAGGTAGTCCCCCGGGGTTTTGGGTTTTACAAGAAAATTTTAAGGGGAAACCCACAACTATTCATTTTAAAAAGGGCCCCAAATATCTCTACTTTTCCCCAAACTGGTGCTGAAAAAAATTTTTAAAAAACTTGAAGGTCCCCGGGGTTTTTTTTTGTTATAGGGGAAACCAAAATATTTTGGTTTTTAAAAAAAAAGGGGGAACAAGTGGAGGGGGAAAAATTAGAGCAAGCAGTGGGAAAGAAAAAAAACCCTTTCCCTTTAGTACCCTTTTTTTGTTTTTTTAATCAAAAAAGGGGAAATAGGGGCCCTGCTTTGGGGGTTTTGCTCCATTTTTATGATTAAAAAAATAAACTTTAAAAGGGGGTTTGAAAAAAGGGTTGGGGTTTTTAAAATTTATTCCACCCCCGGGCCCGGGGGAAAAACCAAAGGGGTGGGGGGAAACCCCCCGGGGAAAAAAAAAACCCCCGACTCAATGCACATACGTTCAAACCTTTTAAAAATTTAAATTTTAAATTTTTACGGGGAAAAAGGAAAAAAAGGGAAAAATTTATTTTTTCAGAGGTTTTTACTGATGCTATCCCCGGGGAAATGGGGGTTTTTTTTTGGGGGTTTTGTGTGAGGGGGGGGGGGTTTAAAGGAAAAAAAAAAACGGTAACCTTTTTCAGTGGAATAGGGTAAAAAGACTGCTCCCTATGTGTCAGTGTCAAAGGGTATTTTTTCCCTTTGGGAAATGCAGTCTAAGTAACTTACCCTATAACTACCATAAAATACCTGAAAAAGGGAAAACTTCCGGGAAAAAAGGGGTTTTAATCTGGCGGGGGCCCTAAAAGTTACTGTCCACCCATGGTAAAAAGTTAAACAGCAAACACTTGAAGCAGTTGCTTTTTTTTCGCCTCCGGGCAAGAAACGATAGAGATAGCTAAATTTTATGGTTACTTTTCATTCATGACTTCTTTTTTTTTACAACCAAGGATCCAAACCAAGAAATAGGACCTACCTGTCCACCCACTATCACAAGGCTTCGGGACCTCAGTTAAACTAATCAAGATAAACCCAAAAAAAGGAATGGCCTGAGGCTTGTCTATGATGTGATTCTAGTTTTCTGTTTTTAAGCTTCTAAGATAAAGATCCCTTCTCCAACTTTTGTTACTAATGCAAACCCCCTTTAAAAAAATTTTTTAAAAGTTTATTTTTTGTGCAGTACATTTTTCGTCAGTGTGGGCCCATACATGGTGGTAAAAAGGGAAACCCTTCAAAAGGGGGGTTTTTCTTCCTTCTCTATTTATAGGGGTACGGGGGGAATTTTCCATCATCTAAATTGTTGCAAAGTACATTTAACCCTGTTTCCATTTTGATGGCTGCAGCTATTTCATTTTAAAACCTAACATTCCTTCTGAGTACCAATCTTATATCCATCTTTTTAATCAACTAAGTCCACTTTAAAAAGGGATAAGGAATTAGCATTTCAGGGTTGAAAAAAATCAAAATCCAAAATTTCATCCAAGGCTCATGCAAAACACTTCATTCTAACCCCCCCAAAAAAAAAATCAAAGCTAAACCCCCAACAATAAAAACAGGGAAAATATACCCTTTCCCAAAAACAGAATAACAGAAAAAAAGGAAAGTTACCAGACCAAGGACTAAAATTCAGTATAAAAAAACAAAAAAATTTTAACACTCCACTTTGACTTTGGGGCCTCGATGAAAATGATTGACTAAAAGGGCACGGGGAACCCCCCCATCGACCCACAGGACTCAATCCTTTGTCTTACCTCCCCCCTTTTTTTGGGCCTGATTTTCAGCAACCGCCCTTGCCCGTGCTCCTTCATCCCCAATATCCTCCCGGCCCCATGCACTTTTTCTTATATAACAGATTGCTGTCTTCAGACTGGATGATCTGCAGGAAAACTGATGTCTGTAATGACTTTCTCAGCCCTATCCAAAATCATATCTTTGTAAACAATGCCCGTTTTTAAAGCCACCTCTGCATTAATGGGTTTCTTTTATTTCCAAAAATTTTCCCTTACTAAATAAGTTTTTAAAAACAACATTGCTAAAACTGTTGATATTATACGGGTTTTTACTAAAAGGGGGTTCCGGCCAACCCGGAATGTATTTTTTGTCAAAAGCATAAATTCTTACACACCCTAGGGTTGAACTTAGTTAAGGGCTTTGTCACTTTTTTTTTAAATTTTGGGGGGTTTCCCCAAAAAGGTTTTCTTTTTAAAAGGGGGAAGAAAAAAATAAACAGCCCTTTT